>JAIOJX010000002.1:36530500-37095500 GCA_022376925.1 Tragulus kanchil | reverse complement strand
TCCAAAAACAAAGTCTAGATCCCACCTCAGGATCTGAAGAGAAGTTGATCAAAAGAATTAATTGAACAAATGAAGACATCCACCAAGGAAACAGTGCCCACCATTGAAGCTAAGCTAGAAGAGTACACTGGAACAGGTGTTCAGTAATAAGAAATCGCTGGTATACATGCTCCAGGCTACCAGCCTCTGGAGGGAACACCTCTGCACATGACCCACAGCACAAGCTTTCCACACACTAGGTCCTCAGGAACGTTGTCTTTACAAAACATATTCCTCTGTAGCTCCCTCTGCCATAGCTCACGTGCTCATGGGATGCATTCCAGAAGTCAAATGGTTGTCATAACATTTTATAGAGAAAGAGAGAAACCCTGTAGGTTTCTCTCACTTCTCTCATGTTGCTCTCTTGGTATTATCTACTTTGTGATATATAGATGGGTCAACCTAAAACAACCTAAAAGCTGTCACAACCTAAAAGCTGCAAGTTGTATTTTACTTGGTGGGGATTTTTAGGACTTTAAGCCTGGGAGGCCGCATCTCACATGACCCTCAGAGAACTGCTCCAAGGAGACAAGGGGAGAAGCCAGGTTAACACAGAAGTTTTACAACAAAAGGGCGGGGAGCCTGAACATTGAGAGACTATTGCTAATGAAAGGAAACCAGATATCCCAAGTTAAGGAATTTAGCACTTTTCTACTTATGAGAAGATGCATGAGTCTGGACTCACTGAAATCATTCCTTTCATATGCATCTCAGCTCTCTGGGGCCAGGATGCTGTGTTTTCACATCACAAGCTTCCTCAGGACACGCTCTGGAGAGTGGCTGATGCTACTGGAAGGCAGACATTGATGTTGCTGGAAGGCAGACATTCTTTCTGAGCCTAAGGGGTCATTGGCTCAGTATCCACAGTGGCTGAGATTGCTGACACTGTGACATCCTTGTTTACTGATATGGCAGGAAATACTCTACTTATTATGTGTATTTACAAGGTATGAGAAACACAAGAGATGAGGATGACATTACCATTATGGAGATGCTAATCCTAGTAATAATGAAAGTGACGATGATAATACTGATCATAATATTAAGGAGAATGAGATAAGCTGATGAGTTTGTTTCGTAAACATTAAGAGGAGAGAAGTTGATCAAAAGAATTAATTGAACAAATGAAGACATCCACCAAGGAAACAGTGCCCACCATTGAAGCTAAGCTAGAAGAGTACACTGGAACAGGTGTTCAGTAATAAGAAATCGCTGGTATACATGCTCCAGGCTACCAGCCTCTGGAGGGAACACCTCTGCACATGACCCACAGCACAAGCTTTCCACACACTAGGTCCTCAGGAACGTTGTCTTTACAAAACATATTCCTCTGTAGCTCCCTCTGCCATAGCTCACGTGCTCATGGGATGCATTCCAGAAGTCAAATGGTTGTCATAACATTTTATAGAGAAAGAGAGAAACCCTGTAGGTTTCTCTCACTTCTCTCATGTTGCTCTCTTGGTATTATCTACTTTGTGATATATAGATGGGTCAACCTAAAACAACCTAAAAGCTGTCACAACCTAAAAGCTGCAAGTTGTATTTTACTTGGTGGGGATTTTAGGACTTTAAGCCTGGGAGGCCGCATCTCACATGACCCTCAGAGAACTGCTCCAAGGAGACAAGGGAGAAGCCAGGTTAACACAGAAGTTTTACAACAAAAGGGCGGGAGCCTGAACATTGAGAGACTATTGCTAATGAAAGGAAACCAGATATCCCAAGTTAAGGAATTTAGCACTTTTCTACTTATGAGAAGATGCATGAGTCTGGACTCACTGAAATCATTCCTTTCATATGCATCTCAGCTCTCTGGGGCCAGGATGCTGTGTTTTCACATCACAAGCTTCCTCAGGACACGCTCTGGAGAGTGGCTGATGCTACTGGAAGGCAGACATTGATGTTGCTGGAAGGCAGACATTCTTTCTGAGCCTAAGGGGTCATTGGCTCAGTATCCACAGTGGCTGAGATTGCTGACACTGTGACATCCTTGTTTACTGATATGGCAGGAAATACTCTACTTATTATGTGTATTTACAAGGTATGAGAAACACAAGAGATGAGGATGACATTACCATTATGGAGATGCTAATCCTAGTAATAATGAAAGTGACGATGATAATACTGATCATAATATTAAGGAGAATGAGATAAGCTGATGAGTTTGTTTCGTAAACATTAAGAGGAGAGTACAGTGGTGAGAATCATGTAACTACAGTGTTAGCCTGGAGCTCTCGCGAGGGATTGAGACTATATTTAAAAGGTAAGATGGAAGAAGAAGGGGCAAAAGAAAAAAAGGAAGAAAAAAAAGACTGAAAAAGGGTAGTCACAGAAGTCTAGGAAAAGAACGCCCCCAAAGTTATTCATTCATTGATTCCTCTAATAAGTATCTATTAAGACTTTATGAGGGCTTCCCTGGTGGTCCAGTGGGTAAGGACACCACCTTGCAGTGCAAGGGGCGCCAGTTCGATCCCTGGCCTGGGAAGATCCCATGTGTGGCGGAGCAGCTGGACCAATGTGTCCAATTACCGAGCCAGAGCTCTGGAGCGCATGCACCCAGAGCCAGTGCACTGCAACAACAGAGGCCACCGCGATGTGAGGCCCACACAAGCCAAGGAACAAAGATGGATCAAAATAGATAAATGAAAGATCAATGGAAGTGGCCCGCCCACCCCACCCTCCCAAAAATAAACAAATACAAATAAAAAAAAGACTTTATGATACACAACACATTCTTCCTCACGTTGGGAACTGAACCGTGACTAGGATTCCCTGACACCACCTGACACTGCCCATCTAGTGCTTTCATTTATTTTAAAATCAGAAGAAAAGCATGAACTTTTATCTCAAAGGCGGCATTTAATGTTTGTCTTTAATATAATTTTTAAGTATACTTTTATGTGGGAAGGGGAATCACCAAGGCAAAGGGCTCAGGGACCTCGAAAACCATGACACAGGCTGGGAACAGATGGCTGTTTAGGATGAGGGTCAGGGACTGTCTCCTGAGGGGATGCCTTGAATTTGAAGAGACAGAAAGCTGGAGAACAGAAGAGGAGACTAGAACAAGTTTAAAATAAACGTAGCAGTCCAGTCCAGTGAGCCTGTCTGAGAGAGCCCCTCCCATCAGTGGTTTCCAGTCTCTGAAATCCTCCAATTACAGACAATAATAGAGTATTAAGAACAAGACAACAATGATTTTGAAAGAATAGAAGGAAAGGCTAGGTAACTTCCTTAAAAGTACAGTATTGGGAAGTGGTGGATGGGACAGTCAGTGGAGGCGGAAACTGGGCTGAATATCTTCAGTGTTAATATTCCTTCAAATTATCTTCTTTTGCGCACCACAATTTCCACATCACTAATTGCCTTTAACGTTATCAGGGGAGAAATTCGCAGAACTTAACAAACAATTGAGTACCGTCCAAACGCTCCTTCCGTATTCATTGGTCTCTCTAGAGCGAAGCTCATGCCTGCTAGTGTTCAAGAGAAGCACAGTGAACTAATATGGTCTAATGAAACGAATGTGCAAACTGTTCCCTCCTCTTTTGGTTTTTCAGGTTCTTGTTGTTGTTATTGTCGTTTACTCGCTAATTTGTGTCTGACTCTGCGACCGCATGGACTGTAGCCCAGCAGGCTCCTCTGTTCATGGGATTTCCCAGGCAAGAATACTGGAATGGGTTGCCATTTCCTTCTCCAGGGGTTCTTCCCAACCCAAAGATCAAATCCACGTCTCCTTAGGCTGAGCTAATGTGACAGTCTCTATCTCGTGTCACGTTTGCCTAAATAACTTCCCTCTTCTCATCCTTCTCCCGATATTAAACTCGGCTGCGGGAGATTATTAGCTGTCTGGCTCCTGATTCACTGTGACTAGAGTCAGCCTCATTAATCTTCGAGAGCATTTTCGTTTACCAAAGACTCTGTGACTCATACAGGTACTGAGAGCACTCAGAGGTAGATTGAATTGGGACCTGTTCCCCAGTTCGAACTTTTATCTCAAAGGCGGCATTTAATGTTTGTCTTTAATATAATTTTTAAGTATACTTTTATGTGGGAAGGGGAATCACCAAGGCAAAGGGCTCAGGGACCTCGAAAACCATGACACAGGCTGGGAACAGATGGCTGTTTAGGATGAGGGTCAGGGACTGTCTCCTGAGGGGATGCCTTGAATTTGAAGAGACAGAAAGCTGGAGAACAGAAGAGGAGACTAGAACAAGTTTAAAATAAACGTAGCAGTCCAGTCCAGTGAGCCTGTCTGAGAGAGCCCCTCCCATCAGTGGTTTCCAGTCTCTGAAATCCTCCAATTACAGACAATAATAGAGTATTAAGAACAAGACAACAATGATTTTGAAAGAATAGAAGGAAAGGCTAGGTAACTTCCTTAAAAGTACAGTATTGGGAAGTGGTGGATGGGACAGTCAGTGGAGGCGGAAACTGGGCTGAATATCTTCAGTGTTAATATTCCTTCAAATTATCTTCTTTTGCGCACCACAATTTCCACATCACTAATTGCCTTTAACGTTATCAGGGGAGAAATTCGCAGAACTTAACAAACAATTGAGTACCGTCCAAACGCTCCTTCCGTATTCATTGGTCTCTCTAGAGCGAAGCTCATGCCTGCTAGTGTTCAAGAGAAGCACAGTGAACTAATATGGTCTAATGAAACGAATGTGCAAACTGTTCCCTCCTCTTTTGGTTTTTCAGGTTCTTGTTGTTGTTATTGTCGTTTACTCGCTAATTTGTGTCTGACTCTGCGACCGCATGGACTGTAGCCCAGCAGGCTCCTCTGTTCATGGGATTTCCCAGGCAAGAATACTGGAATGGGTTGCCATTTCCTTCTCCAGGGGTTCTTCCCAACCCAAAGATCAAATCCACGTCTCCTTAGGCTGAGCTAATGTGACAGTCTCTATCTCGTGTCACGTTTGCCTAAATAACTTCCCTCTTCTCATCCTTCTCCCGATATTAAACTCGGCTGCGGGAGATTATTAGCTGTCTGGCTCCTGATTCACTGTGACTAGAGTCAGCCTCATTAATCTTCGAGAGCATTTTCGTTTACCAAAGACTCTGTGACTCATACAGGTACAGAGAGCACTCAGAGGTAGATTGAATTGGGACCTGTCTCATACCACTTGGCCTTTCCCTCCAGTTCTGCTCAAAAATGTTGCTTGGACCAATAATTCTGAGAACTAAAATGATGATTTCTTTTGCTCCGATGTCTTGGGTCTGGCCCTTGGTGTACTCATTCCCTCATCTTGTCTTTCCAGAGTGCACCTGAGGGCTTCTTTTTCTAGGAAGAGCTTCTTCACTGTCCCTCAGCCTCTTCTTTGGCTGGAATGAATTCCTTCCTGTTTTTTTACACCTCAGTCCCAAAATCCATCGGAACAGCCAATGAGTCTGAGTTCTCAAGTGAGGTCTGCCTGGGTTACTTCACTTCCTTGTGACTCAGTTTCCTCATTTATAAGATGAATGCCATGTCTTTTTCCAGCATCATCCTTCTAGGATCATACACGGTAGTGAAACGCTAGCTTCTGGGGCTCATTGGTTGGGTTTTACACAGCCCTGGGCGTGACAACAGGAAAGAAAAGACTGTAATAAAAGAATGATTCGCTCCTCCTCCTCCACACCCACCAGCATCTTTCCTGCATATTTTTCATCTTCTACACATCCTGGCCATCTCCTTGCCCTTTAACAGACCATCACTCCTGCCTGGATGATTGTCATGGCCTCTTGATTGATCTTATCTTCCTCTGACACTTGCTGTGCTCTGGGCCATTTTCTGCAGGCAGCTAGAGGAAAGCTTTAGAAATCTACATCAGAACCGATGAGTCTAGGCTTAAAACCATTAGGTGCTTTTCCTTGCCCTTAGATCATAAACCTCCAGAGAAACCACCCGCTGTCTCTGCACATGTCAGACTCACCTGGGCCCCTCTGTTCTGCTCTCTCTGCATTCACGTCACTGCTCTGATCTCCACCCTGTGTGTTCCTCCCCGTCCATGAGCCTGGCCTGCTGTGTGCACACGGCAGCCTTCCTCTGTCCTCCCCACCTTCACTGTGGACTGAGTACTTACTGTGCTTTGCCTGTAATAGATGATCACTGAAAAGGCTCATTTGGCGTTTAAAGTTAGTTAGTTTTTTAAAAAAACTATGCACGTTGGTCTTAAGCATGTATTTATTTAGCCAAACCATGAGACATGTGGGATCTTCTCTGATCAGGAATCAAACCTGTGTCTCTTGTACTTGGAAACAAGGAGTCTTAACCACCAGACTTCCAGGGAAGTCCCAAGCATTTTTTAAAATTAATTGTTCTTGGGAGTATAGTGGATTTATAATGTTGTGTCAGTTTCTGCTGTACAGATAAGCGAGTCAGTTAAACACCTATTTTATTATTTTTCAGATTCTTGTCCTATGTAGGTTATTACTGAGCATTGAGCCGAGCTTCCTGGGTAGTACAGTACGTTCTCACTGCTAAGTTGCTTCAGTCATGTTCAACTCTGTGCAGCTCTATGGACTATAGCCTGCTAGGTTCCTCTGTCCACGCAGATGCTCCAGACTAGAATGCTGGAATGGGTGACCTCTATTTATATATAGTAGTGTGTATACTTGATATGGGAAAGAACATGTGGTCTACCTACTCCTTGACGATTAGATAAGAGAAAGCAGCACAGCCCCAGTCCAAAGTCCTGAGCGTGGCAGGCATAGGGTGAGTCTCCTGGTCTCAGGTCCCCTTCTGTCTTGCGCCCAGTTCTCCAGGGCTAGAGCAGGTGCTGTTTGCCTCACTCTTCTGCTTGGGACCTCCAGGGTTAGCTAATAAAGTTCTACCCACAGCCCTGCAGCCCCCGAGCAGACGGAGGAAGGGGGACAAGGAGGATCGATTTGAAAACATTCATCCATCTCTTCCTCAGCCCCAAGGTCTTTCCATTTTCCACTTCGCCTTCTCTCCCAGCCATGCGGTCAGGTCATCTATCCTGTATTTATTACCTTTGGAGATAAATGTGAAGGCAGAGAGCAGAGAAAAAAAGCAGTGTTTGTCTTGAATTGTGAGTTTCAAAAACGTGAACACTTAGGGTAATGGAGAAAATAAAGATTTGGGAAAGAGGTGTACTTACCTTAAAACCAAAACAAACAAAATTCTCTTGGGCTGGTGGGAGAAGCTGGAGCAGACTAGGGAGATGCCTGTGCATTGGGGAGTTCCCAGGGAGCAATTCTCCTGGCTGTGGACTGAGTACTTACTGTGCTTTGCCTGTAATAGACAGGGTCATTTGGCGTTTAAAGTTAGTTAGTTTTTTAAAAAAACTATGCACGTTGGTCTTAAGCATGTATTTATTTAGCCAAACCATGAGACATGTGGGATCTTCTCTGATCAGGAATCAAACCTGTGTCTCTTGTACTTGGAAACAAGGAGTCTTAACCACCAGACTTCCAGGGAAGTCCCAAGCATTTTTTAAAATTAATTGTTCTTGGGAGTATAGTGGATTTATAATGTTGTGTCAGTTTCTGCTGTACAGATAAGCGAGTCAGTTAAACACCTATTTTATTATTTTTCAGATTCTTGTCCTATGTAGGTTATTACTGAGCATTGAGCCGAGCTTCCTGGGTAGTACAGTACGTTCTCACTGCTAAGTTGCTTCAGTCATGTTCAACTCTGTGCAGCTCTATGGACTATAGCCTGCTAGGTTCCTCTGTCCACGCAGATGCTCCAGACTAGAATGCTGGAATGGGTGACCTCTATTTATATATAGTAGTGTGTATACTTGATATGGGAAAGAACATGTGGTCTACCTACTCCTTGACGATTAGATAAGAGAAAGCAGCACAGCCCCAGTCCAAAGTCCTGAGCGTGGCAGGCATAGGGTGAGTCTCCTGGTCTCAGGTCCCCTTCTGTCTTGCGCCCAGTTCTCCAGGGCTAGAGCAGGTGCTGTTTGCCTCACTCTTCTGCTTGGGACCTCCAGGGTTAGCTAATAAAGTTCTACCCACAGCCCTGCAGCCCCCGAGCAGACGGAGGAAGGGGGACAAGGAGGATCGATTTGAAAACATTCATCCATCTCTTCCTCAGCCCCAAGGTCTTTCCATTTTCCACTTCGCCTTCTCTCCCAGCCATGCGGTCAGGTCATCTATCCTGTATTTATTACCTTTGGAGATAAATGTGAAGGCAGAGAGCAGAGAAAAAAAGCAGTGTTTGTCTTGAATTGTGAGTTTCAAAAACGTGAACACTTAGGGTAATGGAGAAAATAAAGATTTGGGAAAGAGGTGTACTTACCTTAAAACCAAAACAAACAAAATTCTCTTGGGCTGGTGGGAGAAGCTGGAGCAGACTAGGGAGATGCCTGTGCATTGGGGAGTTCCCAGGGAGCAATTCTCCTGGCTGAGTCTTTCAGTCTAATATGACTTTTGTTTGAAAGCAGAGAGACTTTGTGCACACTTCCTAGATATGGCTGGGGAAATAACAAGATCCCAGAGGGGAAGTGCCTGCATGATGGGTCCAGCCTTGTGCAGTTTCTAAAGCATGGTATGTGAGGAGTGGAGTAAATCACAAAGAGCCAAGAGCCACAAAAGGTATCCTAGTACATCCGTGGTGGTCCTGTCGTTAGGAATCTGTCAGCTAATGCAGGGGAAATCGGTTCGATCCCTGCTCTGGGAAGATCCCACATGCTGGGAAACAACTAGGTCTGTGTGCCACAACTACTGAACCCATGTGTCTAGAGCATGTACTTCACAAGAGGAGCCACCACAATAAGAAGCCCTGTGCATTGCGGCTAGAGTGTGGCCACTGCTCGGGAAACTAGAGAAAGCTCATGCGGAGCAACAGAGACCAAGGACAGCCCAAACAAATCTGTGAATTAATTTTTAAAAAGAGACCTGTACCCCTGAAGGATCCCATGGGGTTTTCTGTGCTGCACCCTCTGACAGAGGACCAGATGGGATATGGACATGTCCCTGTGGGCTGCTGTGGCCAAAAGATAAGAAGGAAGAGATTTTCCCTGGTGGCTCAGATAGGGAAGAATCTGTCTGTCATGCAGGAGACCCAGGTTTGATCCCTGAGTTGGGAAAATCCCCTGGCAGACAAAATGGCAACCCACTCCCGTATTCTTGCCTGGAGAACGCCATGGACAGAGGAGCCTGGCAGGCCACAGTCCATGAGGTCGCAAGAGCTGGGCACAACTGAGTGACCAACAACACACATAAGCCATAAGGCTGCCCACCCCCAGTGTCTACAGTTCATGTCCCAGAAACATAGATGCAAGCCCAAAGGAAGGGTGGACGTGAGATCAGAGTTCTTAAAATAACTAGGATCCAGATTCCCTCACTCCTGCAGATTAGGAGGAGGCCAAAATAAAATGAAGGTTGAATTATATAAAAATAACAAAGATATCTTTCTTGCACGCTTGAGTAGTAGACTGAGACTATTCCTGGAGTCGGCAACCATAGCTCAGGCCAGGTTGGAAGCCTGGTGAGAGAAGTGAGTCACTGTCTTTTACGCCCTTCCCGGGACCGGGAAGAAAGAGGAGGAGGTGAGCTGACTTTTGCTTGTTTATCTTGTCCCTCCGACTTCCACTGAGAAGACGAGGTGTGTGGCCAGGCATGGCGTTCTTAAAGCCAGTGTGGTACTCCTGCTCGCAGCCATGGCTTCCCCCAGGCAGTGTGTCAGGAGTCACCAGCTTTTCATCTCTATGAGAATATCCCACTGCCGACCGAAAGATGGCAAGCACGCTGGTCTTCTTCACCTGTGTCATCAGGCTAAGAAGGCTATGGCACCTCAGTGTACCCTAAAATGATAGCAAACCTCAATTTGCCCAGCCAGGTAGAGTGGCCAGTTCTAGAGGATGAAATACTCAAACTTTGGAACCAAGCAGACCTAATGTTAATCATTCTTTTACTTAATAGCTATGTTGGCTGGAATATATTTTTTAACCTGAGTTCCAATATTCTCAAATATATATATGCACATATATATATATATATATATATACATACATATATATATATATATATATTTAATATATAAAATCAGTTGACTAGTATCTGGTAAGGTTGTTGTAAAATTTTAAAATAATATACGTAAACTTCTTAATGTAGTTATAGGCTCATTGATGCTTCTCAGTAATAACCCACCCACGGCAGATCAGAAGCTCTTCAAATTAAAACAGTAAACTAGAGGGGCTTCCCTGGTGGTTCAGTGGGTGGAGAGTTTGCCTTGCACTGCGGGGGGCGCTGGTTCAATCCCTGGCTCAGGAGGATTCCACATGCTGCGGAGTGGCTGGACCAGTGTGTCCAATTGCAAGCCAGTGCTCTGGAGTGCATGTGCCCAGAATTGGTGCTCTGCTACAGGAGAGGCCACTGCAGTGGGATGTCCACACAGGCCAGAAGGCAAAGATGGATGAAAATGGATAAATGAAGGACCAATAAAAGTGGCCAAAAATTAAAAACAAAACAAAACAGTAAACTAGAGAGAAAAATAACAGAATTTAAACAGCAAAAACCATGAAATCAATGCATAGGAAGAACTTGTGAAAGAAATATTAGGTCCTCTTCAGGAAAATCAGAAGACGTGGAATTAAGGCCTCAGATGTTTATATGTTTATGCATAGGGCCTGGGAGAAAGTCAAATAAACTTGTAACTTTAAAACAAGCCTGAGTTAGGGTTAATGAACTCATATTGGGTATGCCTCAGGATGGTTCCAGCTCCTGTGTTTTACAAAGATGAGTATCACATGGCTTCTGACCTCAGGTAGCTTACAACCCAGAAATAAAATATCTCCAGCTATGGCGTGAAATTGATGATTGAAATAAGGCAACTAAAAAGGTCAATTTCTCTTAAAAGAAGCAGCTCCAATAGAAGGGACTAATCATGTTTCTCTGAAAATACATACAATGTGTATAAAATGTCATGAACTTAAGGAATGGCAGAAAACATTCAACTGAGGACAAAAGGGAGAGGAATACATGATACTATCTGGCAGAGCACAGCAGTCTTCCTGGTCAGGTAGAAGGTAGAAGGGTGGATCTTACTGGAGGTTGCAAACTGGCTCAGAGGCAAGTAAGAACTGAACAGAAGGCTTTCAACTCTCGACACATTCTGCAGAAAGCATAACATCCGGCTTTCAATTCCATCTGGTAGGGGAGAGAGGAAGTAGCAAGGAAAAGTACTATTCTGTTTTTTTGTCCTAACCAATAAGAAAGAGCTCACTGTTGGAGTAAAAGTTATGTGAACCTTGGGAGAAATCAAGTCATCTTGGAATTTGTAACAGTGAAGAAAAGGAAGCTGTGGGCTTCATCAGCTATGCAGTCTAGACTTTAGGAAAACAGATTTTTCAGAAGTTCATAAAAAAGCTGGCATGGTTCCTTGGCTACAGAGAAATACGAGAGTCTGGGAAGAAATATGAGAGTAAAAACAGTCAGGAAAAATGTTATTTAAAACCATATAGAATAAAAAAAAAAACATATAGAAATAAAAATATGGATGTTAAATAGTTAAGAGAGAAAGGGACAAAAACATGGATCCAGACAGAGAGAAAACAGAGTGGACTGAGGAGATTGATCAGGAGAACAATGCAGAAAGACAGCTGGGGGCGGGGAGCCGCATGCTAGGAACATGGAGAGCAGGTGGAGGGCCGTCACAAGTTCTAGGAGGCAGGTCCAGCTTCGCGTGGTGTGGACTCCTAACCTTGACAAAAGGTCAAGGAACCTAGAGCAAGGGAAACACCATCACACATGACCCTCGCTTCTCAGCCTCTCAGGCTCACATTCAATTGAACTCATATTGGGTATGCCTCAGGATGGTTCCAGCTCCTGTGTTTTACAAAGATGAGTATCACATGGCTTCTGACCTCAGGTAGCTTACAACCCAGAAATAAAATATCTCCAGCTATGGCGTGAAATTGATGATTGAAATAAGGCAACTAAAAAGGTCAATTTCTCTTAAAAGAAGCAGCTCCAATAGAAGGGACTAATCATGTTTCTCTGAAAATACATACAATGTGTATAAAATGTCATGAACTTAAGGAATGGCAGAAAACATTCAACTGAGGACAAAAGGGAGAGGAATACATGATACTATCTGGCAGAGCACAGCAGTCTTCCTGGTCAGGTAGAAGGTAGAAGGGTGGATCTTACTGGAGGTTGCAAACTGGCTCAGAGGCAAGTAAGAACTGAACAGAAGGCTTTCAACTCTCGACACATTCTGCAGAAAGCATAACATCCGGCTTTCAATTCCATCTGGTAGGGGAGAGAGGAAGTAGCAAGGAAAAGTACTATTCTGTTTTTTTGTCCTAACCAATAAGAAAGAGCTCACTGTTGGAGTAAAAGTTATGTGAACCTTGGGAGAAATCAAGTCATCTTGGAATTTGTAACAGTGAAGAAAAGGAAGCTGTGGGCTTCATCAGCTATGCAGTCTAGACTTTAGGAAAACAGATTTTTCAGAAGTTCATAAAAAAGCTGGCATGGTTCCTTGGCTACAGAGAAATACGAGAGTCTGGGAAGAAATATGAGAGTAAAAACAGTCAGGAAAAATGTTATTTAAAACCATATAGAATAAAAAAAAAAACATATAGAAATAAAAATATGGATGTTAAATAGTTAAGAGAGAAAGGGACAAAAACATGGATCCAGACAGAGAGAAAACAGAGTGGACTGAGGAGATTGATCAGGAGAACAATGCAGAAAGACAGCTGGGGGCGGGGAGCCGCATGCTAGGAACATGGAGAGCAGGTGGAGGGCCGTCACAAGTTCTAGGAGGCAGGTCCAGCTTCGCGTGGTGTGGACTCCTAACCTTGACAAAAGGTCAAGGAACCTAGAGCAAGGGAAACACCATCACACATGACCCTCGCTTCTCAGCCTCTCAGGCTCACATTCAATCCAGTGGCTGGGACTTCCCTAGCAGTGCAGTGGTTAAGACTCCTTGCCTCCACTGCAGGGGGCTCAGGTTCAGTCCCTGGTCAGGGATGTGAGATCCCACAGGCTGTGTGCCACAGCCAAAAAATAAATAAAGCCCAGAGGCTGTCTTCCTCAGAAGTCTGTTCTGCCCAGGGGGGTATAACATGGTGGTGTGATCCCAAGCTTGTGTTTCCCAAAGACCACAGACAACAGCTCCTGTGAGATGGCTCAGAGGCACAGACTCAACAGAAAATATCACCTACGAGGAATGTGAAGCTCCATCTAAAAATGGAACTCTACAATCACAAATGTTCCCAATTGGGGAAAAAAAGGTACAGGTCGTCAAAGAAAATTCACATTTAGCTCACAGGAAGCTCTCAGATGATCTTAGATTTTAAATACATATACAAAAGTGGGAGGCAACATTACATAACCAAAAATGAAGAGGAAAATGAGATCCTAAATGTGGCAACAAATATTCTTTAAAAAATAGACTCAAGGAGGCAATCTAGAATGAGTCAAAATTTTGGAAAAGGCTGAGAAGAACAAGAAATCCAAAAGGAAGAATGTGGAAGGGAGGCTTAAGAGGGAGGAGACCCCTGTATGCCGACTGCTGATTCATGTTGATATATGCCAGAAACCATCACAGGATCATGAAGGGATTATCCTCCAATTAAAAATAAAATAAAAATTGTAAATTAAGTTATTATAAAATAAAAAATTTGATCAAGAAATCAAAAATTCCAAATAAGTTCATAATTTACTTCAGATAACCCAACAAAATTCTAGGTTCTAAAGGGACTGTACCCTGTCTGGAAGCCTGTTGAGTCAGCAGAGAGGGTCCATTTAGGGTCCCCGTGTTGATCATGGAGGTCATCTTCTCCCCTGTCCTGGGCCTGACCAAAATCTTTGGGCTGCTGTTTCTACCTGGTGAATTTCTTTCCATGTGTGCAGTCTTTTCCCAAAAATGGGTGGAATATGATGATCTGAATTCCTTTCTAAAATCACATCTCGGGCTTCCCTGGTGGTCCAGTGGGTAAGGGCACTGCCTTGCAGTGCAAGGGGTGCCAGTTCGATCCCTGGTCTGGGAAGATCCTATGTGCCGTGGAGCGGCTGGACCGATGTGTCCAATTACTGAGCCAACACTCTGGAGTGCATGAACCCAGAGCCGGTGCTCTGCGACAACAGAGGCCACTGCGATGGGAGGCCCACATGGGCCAAAGAACAAAGATGGATGAAAAATAGATAAATGGAAAGACCAATAGAAGTGGCCCGCCTGCCCCCCTCCAGCCCCAACCCGCCTCCCCCTCAAAAAATTAAAATTAAAAAAAATAAATAAAATCACATCTCAGTTCTGTCTCCCAGAAGTTAAACCGAGAGCACACTGAGGCTTGAGATGTTCCTGCACTTGTTAGAGAAGCACTTATGAACACACATCATTGCTGACACCTGTTTTATATGCAGGTTTAAGTTCAAAGGGCAACTGAATTCCCAGGTTTTAGAGCTTCTCATGTGCAAAGACACTGAGAGGAAAACTATAGGCCCTCTAGCTGCCAATGCCCCCTTTTTCTCATTGAATTTTTGTTGTCTTTCTGTTAATGATGCATTTATTTGTATCTGTCAATTACATGTCACCTGGAGAGGTGAGTGGACTATGCCAGGAACACACTGGGAGACTTCCTTGTAGGCATTCTCTAAGGTTGGAATGCAGACTTCGGTGTGAAGGGAGGCTTAAGAAACCCTGTATGCCGACTGCTGATTCATGTTGATATATGCCAGAAACCATCACAGGATCATGAAGGGATTCTCCTCCAATTAAAAATAAAATAAAAATTGTAAATTAAGTTATTATAAAATAAAAAATTTGATCAAGAAATCAAAAATTCCAAATAAGTTCATAATTTACTTCAGATAACCCAACAAAATTCTAGGTTCTAAAGGGACTGTACCCTGTCTGGAAGCCTGTTGAGTCAGCAGAGAGGGTCCATTTAGGGTCCCCGTGTTGATCATGGAGGTCATCTTCTCCCCTGTCCTGGGCCTGACCAAAATCTTTGGGCTGCTGTTTCTACCTGGTGAATTTCTTTCCATGTGTGCAGTCTTTTCCCAAAAATGGGTGGAATATGATGATCTGAATTCCTTTCTAAAATCACATCTCGGGCTTCCCTGGTGGTCCAGTGGGTAAGGGCACTGCCTTGCAGTGCAAGGGGTGCCAGTTCGATCCCTGGTCTGGGAAGATCCTATGTGCCGTGGAGCGGCTGGACCGATGTGTCCAATTACTGAGCCAACACTCTGGAGTGCATGAACCCAGAGCCGGTGCTCTGCGACAACAGAGGCCACTGCGATGGGAGGCCCACATGGGCCAAAGAACAAAGATGGATGAAAAATAGATAAATGGAAAGACCAATAGAAGTGGCCCGCCTGCCCCCCTCCAGCCCCAACCCGCCTCCCCCTCAAAAAATTAAAATTAAAAAAAATAAATAAAATCACATCTCAGTTCTGTCTCCCAGAAGTTAAACCGAGAGCACACTGAGGCTTGAGATGTTCCTGCACTTGTTAGAGAAGCACTTATGAACACACATCATTGCTGACACCTGTTTTATATGCAGGTTTAAGTTCAAAGGGCAACTGAATTCCCAGGTTTTTAGAGCTTCTCATGTGCAAAGACACTGAGAGGAAAACTATAGGCCCTCTAGCTGCCAATGCCCCCTTTTTCTCATTGAATTTTTGTTGTCTTTCTGTTAATGATGCATTTATTTGTATCTGTCAATTACATGTCACCTGGAGAGGTGAGTGGACATGCAGCTGACCCAGGAACACACTGGGAGACTTCCTTGTAGGCATTCTCTAAGGTTGGAATGCAGACACTGTACACATGTCCCTTGTTCCAATGAGGCATCTGACATGTATTTCTTTTTTTAATTTTTCTTTTAATTCTTTATTTTAAAGGTTTTACAGAGTTTTGTTGTTCACCGACATGTATGTTCCCAGATCAGTCATATGCATATCCCTGGTCCCCTCCCCCCATCGATGAATGAATGGATAAAGAAGCTCTGGTACATATATACAATGGAATACTACTCAGCTGTTAAAAGGAATGCAGAAGACTCAGTCCTAATGAGGTGGCTGGAGCTAGAACCTATCATAAAAAGTGAAATAAGTCAAAAAGAGAAAAACAAGTACAGTATTTCTTATTTTTTAAAAAAAATCTATTTTTTTTGGCCCATTTTTATTGGCCTTTCATTTATTTATTTTCATCTATCTTTGTTCTTTGCCCTGTGTGGGCCTCCCACTGCAGCGGCCCCTTTTGCTGCAGAGCACCGACTCTGGTCACACACAGTCCGCAGCACTGGCTCGCAATTGGACACACCGGTCCAGCTGCTCTGCGGCCTGGGGGATCTTCTCAGGCCAGGGATTGAACTGGTGCCCCTTGCACATCAAGGCGGTGTCCTTACCCACTGGACCACCAGGGAAGCCCCAGCATTATTATTATTATTATTTTTTTGGCCACTCCTATTGGTCTTTCACTTATTCATTTTCATCCATCTTTGTTCTTTTGGCCTGTGTGGGCCTCCCATCGCAGTGGCCTCTCTCATTGCACAGCACCAGCTCTGGGCGCATGTGCTCCAGAGTGCTGGCTCGGTAATTGGACACATTGGTCCAGCCACTCTGTGGCATGTGGAATCTTCCCAGGCCAGGGATCGAACTGGCGCCCCTTACACTGCAAAGTGGTGTCTTTACCCACTGGATCATGAGGGAAGCCCCTGTATTTCTTATTTTTAAAGTTTTAGGCTGTGCTGTGAGGCATGTGGAATCTTGGTTCCTTGACCAAGGTTCACACTGTTCCCTGCAGGGTAGTGTAGGGTCTTAACCACTGAACAACCAGGGAAATACACAATAGGGATTAACCAAAAATTGGTATTGGTATTAACAAGAACGTTGCCCAACTGTATTTATACCTCCTTTCTTTGTCTTATGGGAATTTAACATGCTACACTTCGACCTATCAATTGTCTGTATATTTATCTTTTCAAATTATCTTTTCTGTATCTGTTGTGATTGAATCTTGAATTTATTCAGTCACCAAAATTCAAATAGAAAAGTCTATCAATACACAGCTGCCAGCTATGGCTTTATCCCATGGAAGGCTAAGCGCTATCCTATTTAATAATTTTAATTCGTTTCTGCTGCAAAGATGCGTAGTCTTTTAAATTTAAAAAATATTTAATCTTCCTCTTTTGACGGATGCTGTTATCTGCTGTCAAGTTGATGGTGTAGCCTAGGAAACACAAAACTAGCCCGAACCATATCATGTATGAGCTCTCTTCCTTGTTCCGTCTCTGACTTATTTTATGAAAACTGGTAAGTCAGTTAACACTTGCTGCCTACGCACCTGAAAAATAAGCTGGATCTCTATTGTCAACAAACAATGCAGGCTCTTTATCTGCTGTGCATCGATTCTGTCACCGATGAGGCTCAGAGAGGCTTTTTGCTCAGCGTGGGGAGGCGACTGTCAAAAGAGAGAGAACAACTCAGCGGCTGACCACGTGCTTCATGTCAATCCATTTTCTGTATGTCATGTCTTTAGGACAATGCTATAAACGCCAATTTTTTAAAATGCTGTTAATAAGTGAGGATCAACTTTGCCATTCATCTCTGGTTCTCAGCCAGGTGTTGGGGAGCCTGTTCCCCCAGTCGAGTGGTACCTTCGTCCCTGAAGTGCACCTGCCCCAGTGCTCTGTGTCCCCCCAGGTTCCCCGAGAGTGCAGACAGTCTCCTCTAGCTCCACCTTGCCCACCTCCGCATCTTTGAAAAAGCCTCCTCTCCAATCCACCCCACCTCTCCTTCCTATTTCCCCACATCTACCACATCAAGGATTTTGACTGAAAATGATTAAAAATTATTCTCTCTTCCACGTCTTTATTCCCCCTTTCCACTTACCCTGCCCTGTTTTTTTTTTTTCCCCGCCAGGAGTTTAGATGAAGAGCATAAAATTGACTTTGTAATGTCATCATTGATGATGATAAATGTATGCAGAAGAAATTACCAGGAAGAAGAAAGAGCTTTTACTAACCTAACAAAAGCTGGAGAGAACTGATTAAATAACTGGCTCACAGTGTCCTTTCTCATTTAGCTGAGAATTGAACTGATGTAGATTTTTTTTTTTTCTGGACATATAATAACAGTCATTTTGGGAATAAAATGGGGTGAGGGAATCGTTTTCAAAACATATTTGTAAAATAAAGTAGGGAAGAATGCTGTCCCTTGTTTGATGTTCTCTGTAATGTCTCTTCATTGTGGCCTAAGTTTAAGTGAGGATTCAAGGAACAGGCCAGGGCGCCTGAAACTAAGACAGAGACAGTACCTGGGTTCGTATCAAAGAAAAGAACATCAGATTTTGTGTCCTTTCCAGGTAAGTCGCATGCACTCCTCGTGTTAGCTAGAAGAGTGTATTTATTTCTCTGCTGTGCTACCCTGTGTTAAAAAAAGCCTATATTTCTCCCATGAAAATAGCAGCCCTTTATGCCACTGAACTTCTACCTGCGGAAGTAAACAAAGACCGTCCAACTGAGTACAAGGAAAGCCTGCTTATTCAGAGTTGGTCTTCATAAAGCAGTCAATCACCAGCTTTCTTGCTTCACCAAGATGCAGAGGCAGGCAGAGGAGAGGTGAGCTGTAGAGGGGGATGGAGTTCAGGTATGGCCTGCTGGAAGCTGTAGGTAGCCGACCAGAAGCGGGGCGTCCTGTATGACGGGTTTGGGGTATATATTTGGCTTTTTCCAATTGGTCTCGGGGCTTCCCAGGTGGTGTTAGCAATAAAGAACTAGCCTTGGGAAGACCACTCCAGCTATACACACAGTTTACCCTCATGGACAAAAGTGATAAATAAAAAAAGCGGAGAATGTGTTACCACAGAAGAAAGAGAGTTAAGGACATATGACTGGTATTTTCCAATATTTAGAAGAAGATCATGAGGGAGAAACTTCTAGTATAACCAACTGGGACCAGTCAGAAGAAATAACAAGAAGGTTAAATTTTGGGCAAATAGAAGGAAGATCTTTCCAGTTATAGAGCTCCCTGACGATGCCAAGAAGAGCATCCTGAAGAAGGACGTTTCTCCCCATTGAGCTCTGCCAGAGGTAACCATCCGTGAAGGCTGGGGTGTGGGAGGTCACCCAGAGGACAGCGGGTGGCCACTGGATCCGTGATTGTAGTCACTGAAATGTTGAAGCAAGTCTTGCCATTTCCAGGAAGTAATGAATGGGATGTTGAGGGAAGAGTGGCAAGAAGGGAGTGACGCAGTGTGAGTGAGTGATCCACGGCCAAATGAGAGTGGGCCAGAGAGAGCTAGGGAAATACAAGGGATGAGGAAAAGAAGGAGATAATGAGGAGAGAGAGTTAAAGGGAGACAGAGGGACTTCCCTGGTGGTCCAGGGACCGAGACTCCATGGCCCTAATGCAGGGAGCCCGGGTTTGATTGCTGGTCAGGAAACTAGATCCCCCATGCACCAACGAAAGAACTGCAAGCCACCAATGTAGCCAAATAAGTACATATTTTTTAAAGGGAGAAAGAGATAGAAAAATAAAGGAAATAGAGAGAGGACGAGTGCATGAATATGAACAAACTGTGTGAAGAAGAGAACAGACACAATTAGAATGAAGCATCGGGAAGGTCACTGGCTACAGGCAACCGAGGACAGAGGAGCCTGGCGGGCTCCAGTTCATGGGGGTCGCAGAGTTGGACATGACTTAGCCCCTGAACAACAGCACAGGGAGCTGAGCGACAGCTGCTTCTCTCTGTGAGCTCTGGGTGCTTGGTCACCTCTCACGCATAAAGGACAGTGGGAATCCATGCAGGTGATGCACAGCCCTGACTTGTGAGCTGGACCTTCCTGTGGGTTGCCCCTTAAGTGGAATTCTGGGGAGCTGCAGTTATAGAATTCCAGAGACAATCATCATAGAGAATTCACAATAATTAATTCTGAATTGAATTACTGCCATTCTGCAAACCGTGATAAATCAAAAAAGCGGAGAATGTGTTACCACAGAAGAAAGAGAGTTAAGGACATATGACTGGTATTTTCCAATATTTAGAAGAAGATCATGAGGGAGAAACTTCTAGTATAACCAACTGGGACCAGTCAGAAGAAATAACAAGAAGGTTAAATTTTGGGCAAATAGAAGGAAGATCTTTCCAGTTATAGAGCTCCCTGACGATGCCAAGAAGAGCATCCTGAAGAAGGACGTTTCTCCCCATTGAGCTCTGCCAGAGGTAACCATCCGTGAAGGCTGGGGTGTGGGAGGTCACCCAGAGGACAGCGGGTGGCCACTGGATCCGTGATTGTAGTCACTGAAATGTTGAAGCAAGTCTTGCCATTTCCAGGAAGTAATGAATGGGATGTTGAGGGAAGAGTGGCAAGAAGGGAGTGACGCAGTGTGAGTGAGTGATCCACGGCCAAATGAGAGTGGGCCAGAGAGAGCTAGGGAAATACAAGGGATGAGGAAAAGAAGGAGATAATGAGGAGAGAGAGTTAAAGGGAGACAGAGGGACTTCCCTGGTGGTCCAGGGACCGAGACTCCATGGCCCTAATGCAGGGAGCCCGGGTTTGATTGCTGGTCAGGAAACTAGATCCCCCATGCACCAACGAAAGAACTGCAAGCCACCAATGTAGCCAAATAAGTACATATTTTTTAAAGGGAGAAAGAGATAGAAAAATAAAGGAAATAGAGAGAGGACGAGTGCATGAATATGAACAAACTGTGTGAAGAAGAGAACAGACACAATTAGAATGAAGCATCGGGAAGGTCACTGGCTACAGGCAACCGAGGACAGAGGAGCCTGGCGGGCTCCAGTTCATGGGGGTCGCAGAGTTGGACATGACTTAGCCCCTGAACAACAGCACAGGGAGCTGAGCGACAGCTGCTTCTCTCTGTGAGCTCTGGGTGCTTGGTCACCTCTCACGCATAAAGGACAGTGGGAATCCATGCAGGTGATGCACAGCCCTGACTTGTGAGCTGGACCTTCCTGTGGGTTGCCCCTTAAGTGGAATTCTGGGGAGCTGCAGTTATAGAATTCCAGAGACAATCATCATAGAGAATTCACAATAATTAATTCTGAATTGAATTACTGCCATTCTGCAAACCAACTGTCTTCAGGAATTTTATTTATTCTGCTGTTACATTCTCTAATTACCCATTATTCTCCGTGATTAGTTGAAAGAGGAAATGCACATTTTAGCTCTCTTGTTTCAGGGTGAAACCTGAACAGGGCAGTACACCCTGACTGAAGCAGAATAGAAGATCAGAGAGGAAGTCCTGCTGTTTTCTGTCCTGAGCCAGGCACTGTGCCAGGCATTTCACATACAAACATCGCTCCACTTAGTCCTCTCAACCCCCTCTAGGAGAGTAGTATTATTCCATAATAACACTTAAGTGGCGAAAATGAGGGTCAGTATGGCCTGATAACTTACAAAGGTAAATTTGTTTTTAAAGAGCAGAACCAGGATTTAAAATCATACTTATATGACTCTAAATTCACAGCATAGGCTATCTCTAACAAACCACAAACAAATGAACAGTATATATTACACATATTGATGGTGAAGAATCCACCTGCAATGCAGGAGACCCAAGTTTGGTCCCTGGGTTAGGAAGATCCCCTGGAGAAGGAAATGGCAACCCACTCCAATATTCATGCCTAGAGAATACAATGGAGCCTGGTGAACTCCATGGGGCTACCAAGAATCTTACATGACTGAATGACTTTCATTTTCAACTCATACTTAGAAACAAAGCATGATGAGTTCATGAAGTCCAAACATAAATTTCATTTTTGTATTTCACTGATGAGAAATATTTTTAATTAAAAGTTGGTCTTATGTTCTGATGTGGATAACTAGTAATCGTCATATGCCATTTTAATGTCTTCAGGGTTATTGAGAAATAAGTTGGCAGAATATTCAATTAAGACATTATTTACATTTGTCTTCTAATTCACAGATTAATCATGGAAGAGTGAAAGAGTTCCTTCATGCTGATTATGTCCCTGGCTTCTAGTAGAGATGGTCTATTTCTTCATTTCCAGAGTGAGTTGATGTTTTTGGTATTGCCTTAGAGCGGGAAAAAAAAAAAAAAAGGGTTTCTAGGCAAAGTGGATTATCTGGAAAGTGGAAAGTAAGAACTTTTGTTGTAGAAAACCAAATTCCAAGAGAAACTTAGGTGAGAGTGACCCAGAATGTACTTTAAATTCCAGGAGAGAAACGATCTCTCCCTGTTGGCAGTTATTAACTTCCCTCAGGTGTTTTTGATTATCCTTGGAAGCATATAGATGCGGAGTCAGGTGTGGTCATGTGACTTGTCTGACCAATCACCTGGCACGGCTCTCTTCTTCCCACAATTCTGACTAATCCCTGAGCTGCAGAAGCAGCTCAGGTTCTACAGGGAGGACTGCAAGATAAAAAGTGCAAGTGAGAAATAAACCTGGCTGATGTGAAGCTGGTGACATTGGGGTTGCTACCACAGCATACCAGTGGCATGCTGGTGCAGTCATGACCGATAGAAGGCTGGGGGCCCCAGCCAAGGGGATGGACAGCCACACCTGTCAGTGTGCATGTGTGCATGATTGTGAGTGTGTACAAATACCTCTGTCATCACCAGCAAGCCACAATCGAATGAATGCTGGCTAGTCTAGCTGGAGGAATAAGAAGAATCTTACCCAGAGAATACTCAATTGAAAACAGTAGGAGAAAAAGGATATGAAATCTAAATAGCAACATTAAGTGAACGAAAAATCAATAACAGAAAACCATCTCCAATTATTTGTCAAATAAGTTGTGATGTTCATAGTGAATCCTGCCATTTTATAGATGAAAGAGCTAAAGTTCAAAGACACAGCCAACCTCTTTCTCCTCCTTTGGGCAAGATTCCAAATCTGGCCTTTTTCTCCCTTTTTTCTTTTCCAAAAGATATATGCGCTGTTTAATGGCTATTCTTCCATCCTATATTGCCTTTCTGGTTTATTCTTTCTTCTTATAGAGGTACAACTATTATAGGTTTCTCAGTAAATATCTGTAGGCAGTACACTTTTAACTCTGCAACCCTATGGCCTGTAGCCCACCAGGCTCCTCTGTCCATGGGATTCTCCAGGCAAGAATACTGGAGTGGGTTGTCATTTCCTCATCCAGGGAATCGTCCTGACTGGGAATAGAACCCATGTCTCTTGGGTTTCCCACAGTGCAGGCAGATTCTTTACTGCTGAGCCACCGTGGAAACCCTTAGACAGCAGGACCTTGTTAACAGGTGATTCTTGAGTGCAGCAGAATTTTTTACCACCAGTGCTGGGCAAGGGTTTTGTTTTTGGAGTTACTTATTTTGACTTTGCTGGGTCTTTTTTTTTTTAAACATTTATTTATTTATTTATTTTGGCAGGGGTGGGGAGGGAGGGGGATGGGCGGGCCACTTCCACTCGTCTTTCATTTGTCTAGTTTCATCCATCTTTGTTCTTTGGCCCGTGTGGGCCTCCCATAGCGGTGGCCTCTGTTGTCGCAGAGCACCGGCTCTGGGCGCATGCGCTCCAGAGCTCCGGCTCAGCAATTGGACACATCGGTTCAGCTGCTCCACGGCACGTGGGATTTTCCCAGGCCAGGGATCGAACCGGCATCCCTTGCACTGCAAGGCGGTGTCCTTACCCACTGGACCACCAGGGAAGCCCTTTACTGGGTCTTAATTGTGGCCTATGGTATCTTCAACCTTCATTGTGGTTTGCACGATCTTTTAGTTGCAGCATGGGACTCTTAGTTGCAGCAGGGGACTCTTAGTTGCAGCATGTGGAACCTAATTTCCTGACCAGGGACTGAACCCAGGTCCCCTGCATTGGGAGTACAGTCCTGGCCACTGGACCACCAGGAAAGTCCCAAGGTTTCCATCTCTGGAGCCCACAGTTACCTACATCACACTTGATCATGCAGCATCCTTTGGGTATGGGGTGTCCTGGGCTGTATTCCACTCTGTCCCAGGGACTTGAGCTGAGACAGGCCTCATCATCTGCCTCCCTGGATGGAGCAGCTGCCACTCTGCATCTTGTTACCACAGTCTGTGCACATCTGTTGCGTAGAGGCTTTGCTTGTTTTAGAAACCACTTTGACAAAAGACTTTTCCACTGTAATATTTAATACCACAGGAATTTGACCCTATGCCAAAAATAGTAAACGTAATTAGAGCAGCTCTTATATGTATAGTATTTGGCCAAGAACAATTTTTCCTGAGATATGTTGACTAGAATGCCCTTCTGTACACAAATCACTGACACCAATGTTATACCTGATGTACTCAAAAACGTCTAAACTATTGCTTCCTGATGAAGACTTCCTTTTAGGTTGGGCTTTGGATCCATGGTCCTACATTAACTTATGAATAATTCATAGATAAATTAATGAAGTTTTCGATAAGTGGAAGAAATGAGATCAGATGATGTTTTAGACA
Organism: Tragulus kanchil; assembly: GCA_022376925.1. Classification (NCBI taxonomy): domain Eukaryota; kingdom Metazoa; phylum Chordata; class Mammalia; order Artiodactyla; family Tragulidae; genus Tragulus; species Tragulus kanchil. Next base: position 37,071,122 of record JAIOJX010000002.1, on the reverse strand, counting down.
GGATGATTTACTACGTTCAAGTCTATAAATTTGAAGTGTGCTGAGACATTAATTCTATCTACATATGCCGGTGTATAGTTGGCTTCAGTCATGAATACCCAAAGACATTTAGGTTTAGCTTTGAAGGTTTGATATAGTCATCACAGATTCTTTCTATCTTTTAATGTACTTACATGACCTGAATTTGTTTACATGCTAATTTTACTGTTATTCCATTTTAGGTTTATTTACTGGGTTTCTCCTACTTGGCTTCCCAGGTTGTGCTAGTGATAAAAAAAAACCTACCTGCCAGCACAGGAGACACAAGACACAAGGGTTTCAATTCCTGGGTTGGGAAGATCCCCTTGAAAAGAGAATGGCTATCCACTCCAGTATTCTTAACTAGAGAATCCCATGGACAGAGGAGCCTGTTGGAGTCGCAGAGTCAGCATGGCTGAGTGACTGAGCACACACACATAGTCCTCAAATGCATGTCAAGAGACATCATGAAGTCAGAAAATTCTGATAAGATTCTTCCATCCAAACAAGTTCCTAACTTTAGTCCTTTACCCTAAATCTCAAAGAGCTTTGGAGCAGTTGCTAAGGAAACTCCTGTGTCAGGAGCATCGGTTGATCAACAGATTACCCGCGGACCAGAGGTTTCTGGGCTTTTCATTCAATTCCTAATCCTACTGGAGATGATCCTACAAGAAGCTCACGCTAAAGGGCACATCATTGTTCAGTTGCTAAGTAGTGTTCAACTCTTTGGGACCCCATGCACTGTAGCCCGCCAGGCTCCTCTGTCCATGGGATTTCTCAGGGAAGAATACTGGAGTGGGTTGCCATTTCCTTCTCCGGGGATCTTTCTGACCCAGGGATGGAACCCAGATCTAGTGCATTGGCAAGCAAATTCCTTACCAATGAGTTACCTGGAAAGCGCATTAAAGGTCACAACTGAGGTTTATTTAAGACTTTGGAGAATCTGATTTCTTCTCCTACCTGAAAAGTGGATGCAAGAAGATGCAAAGTTTTCTTTCTCTCTTATGAAAACTGACTCAGCCATTGGGCACTGAGGTGGGCCAGCTGCAAGGCAGACCTGATAGCCTGTGGGGAGCAAGCATGCAAAAATGCGCTCATTACGTTCAAGTCTATAAAGGCTCTTAATTCTATCTACATATGCCGTGTATAGTTGGCTTCAGTCATGAATACCCAAAGACATTTAGGTTTAGCTTTGAAGGTTTGATATAGTCATCACAGATTCTTTCTATCTTTTAATGTACTTACATGACCTGAATTTGTTTACATGCTAATTTTACTGTTATTCCATTTTAGGTTTATTTACTGGGTTTCTCCTACTTGGCTTCCCAGGTTGTGCTAGTGATAAAAAAAAACCTACCTGCCAGCACAGGAGACACAAGACACAAGGGTTTCAATTCCTGGGTTGGGAAGATCCCCTTGAAAAGAGAATGGCTATCCACTCCAGTATTCTTAACTAGAGAATCCCATGGACAGAGGAGCCTGTTGGAGTCGCAGAGTCAGCATGGCTGAGTGACTGAGCACACACACATAGTCCTCAAATGCATGTCAAGAGACATCATGAAGTCAGAAAATTCTGATAAGATTCTTCCATCCAAACAAGTTCCTAACTTTAGTCCTTTACCCTAAATCTCAAAGAGCTTTGGAGCAGTTGCTAAGGAAACTCCTGTGTCAGGAGCATCGGTTGATCAACAGATTACCCGGCGGACCAGAGGTTTCTGGGCTTTTTCATTCGAATTCCTAATCCTACTGGAGATGATCCTACAAGAAGCTCACGCTAAAGGGCACATCATTGTTCAGTTGCTAAGTAGTGTTCAACTCTTTGGGACCCCATGCACTGTAGCCCGCCAGGCTCCTCTGTCCATGGGATTTCTCAGGGAAGAATACTGGAGTGGGTTGCCATTTCCTTCTCCGGGGATCTTTCTGACCCAGGGATGGAACCCAGATCTAGTGCATTGGCAAGCAAATTCCTTACCAATGAGTTACCTGGAAAGCGCATTAAAGGTCACAACTGAGGTTTATTTAAGACTTTGGAGAATCTGATTTCTTCTCCTACCTGAAAAGTGGATGCAAGAAGATGCAAAGTTTTCTTTCTCTCTTATGAAAACTGACTCAGCCATTGGGCACTGAGGTGGGCCAGCTGCAAGGCAGACCTGATAGCCTGTGGGGAGCAAAGCAAATGCCAGGATTTTCCATCACAGAAGGCAGTGGATGCGCCTCAGGGGAAATGGCAGATCGGATCAGTTCCTCACAGCTCTCTGTTTTTAATCTTTGCTCGGCTCCTAAGCAGTCCAGGAACAGAAATGGTGAGCATGGAGGTTTTCTGACGTCTGTCCTGGTCCCCAGATAATAGCTGTTATCGTCTGGCAGGAAACCAAAATTGCCCTTTAATTTCCCCTCTGGATAATACACTAATATATTTTTATCCTATAGTTTATCAGAGGATATTAATCAGTTGTTGACATATAAGAAGACTTCAAAAAGAGAGAGAGAGAAAAAAGAAGACTTCAGAAGCATACTCTGTATGCATTTAAAAGGAGCTACAAGGACTTCCCTGGTGGTCCGGTGGCTAAGACTCTGAGTTCCCAGTGCAGGGAACCTGGGTTTGATCCTTATTCTTGCTTGGAGAATTCCATGGTTAGAGGAGCCTGGTGGGCTACAACTCATGGGGTCTCAAAGAGTTGAACACGGCTTAGTGACTAAACAACAACCACATTTATATCCAGGTAGCATCACTGGCAGTGGGTTCATTCCCCACTTGGCTGAGTGTCTGCCTGTCTCTTATTGCCAAGTTGCTCTCTTTCCCTTTCCTGCTCTACCATTTTGCAACAGGCCAGGATGTCTGTGTGTATGTTTAGTCACTCAATCACGTCTGACCCCCTTGCAGCCCCATGGACAGTAGCCCACCAGGTTCCTCTGTCCATGGAATTCTCCAGACAAGAACACTGGAGTGGCTTGCCATTCTCTTCTCCAGGGGATCTTCCTGACCCAGGGATTGGACCCAGGTCTCCTGCATTGCAGCTAGATTTTTTACTGTCTGATCTGAGCCACCAAATGAGGCAGCATCAGGATGTCTCAAGGTCCCCAAGGGTGGGAGTGGAGGGTACAGAGCTCCATTCCCTGGAGCAGCCTGTAGGATTTACAATTTGTCCATAAGGAGGAGCTGTCTCCTCTCTACTGTTTGTTTATTTAATCACTTCTCTTTTTTTAAAGAATATTTATGTAGTTATTATATTGGCCGGGCCGGGTCTTGGTTGCAGTTGGAGCGATCTTGGCTGTGGCATGTGGACTCAGCTGTGGCACGCGTGTGGGATCTAGCTCCCTGACCAGGGATCGTACTAAGGCCCTTTTATTGGGAGCATGATGTCCTACTGACTGGACCACCAGGCAACCCCCTTCATCATGTCTTTGTATCACTTTGGACGATGTATATTTATTTGACTTTGGGTCATATGTGGACCAAGGGACCCAAGGCTCAGTCCCATGCTCTGAATGGATGCACAGAGCCTGAAGTGCGTGGGGGCCCCCGCGCGCCTGGCGATGCATTGTGGGAGGGGCTTAGTCATAGCCTCCCCCAGCCGCCTCCTGGCAACAGCCCGCACAGCTGGTGCGTTTATTGCTCAGAGACGTGTGGTTGCCGGAGTTCTATGCCTCAGGGAAAGCCTCCCTCCTCTTATTTCTGTTTTTTAAGAGTGCCTTTCCTAGTGTGCGAGCGTGCTAAGTCACTTCAATCGTGTCCAACCCTTTGACCCCATGGACTGTAGCCTGCCAGGCTCCTCTGTCCATGGGATTCTCCAGGCAAGAACATGGGAGTGGATTGCCATTTCCTCCTCCAGGGAATCTTCCTGGCCCAGGGATCACACCCGCATCTCTTATGTCTGCTGTATTGGGAGGCAAATTCTTTACCACTTGTACCACCTGGGAAGTCCTCCCTTTCTGGACATATGCCTAATAAAGAACCAATCCCCTTGCTGTCCTTTTTATTGAGAAATGAGCACCATATCCTTAGCTTTTATTCTAGACATAATAGGGAATACAACAAACACATTCCCTCAATTCCAGAAATGTATTTGTTTTCCAATAAAGGAAAACACTGGTGTTTCAAATAAGGGCTGATGGATTCAATTACATATTAGAAAAATTTCAATATATATATTTTTTAATAATTGAAAGGACATAGGTTAGTTTGTATTACCGGTATTTTTTTCATCTAAGAGGTTTTCATTTTATAACTTGAACTTTGGAAATGGAGAACGTTGCTGCATTCTAAAAGATTATATTTAGTGCAAGTAACAAGAGGCATTCATTAGGCCTTCAGAGCTTGCTCTGTGCACGTCTATTACATGAGTCAGACACACTGCTTCATAGGCAGAGAGTCTGAGATGACGCCGGGAATGACTGTGTTTGGGACTGGAATTCAGCTGAGCACAAGCCCTTTTGTTTTTCTGTGGAACTTCTGTTAAGAGCCTCCAGGCAACTTATACATAACAGCAGCTGAAATGAAGACATGGGTTTAAGCGCAGGCTCCTTGTGCCTCCCTCTGCAGTGAGGGGGTGTTGTGCTCTCTAGAAAGTGTGTCCCCTGTCTTCTTCCCTCATCTGCTGTCTCATGTTCAAACCCACAGCCTCGTGCAGAGCTGAGGCTAGAGTTATGACCACCCTGAAGCACGGAAGTGGGAGAGGTCTGGTCTGAATTCTGCGTACTTGTAGAGCTCTAAAGTCACTAAAACATCCAAAAGCCTCAGTCTCTCTGTCTGTATAGTGGGGCTAACAGCGCACCCCTCGATAGGAGCTTCTGTGGAGATGAAATTAGGTATAGTACTTTGTCCTGGGACATATTAATATCATAAGCTAAACAAACGGCTATGTTAGAAAGGGGTCTGGAAAGTCAAAAATTAAGGCATAGGGCATTCGGGAGTGGATTGCCATTTCCTCCTCAGGGAATCTTCCTGGCCCAGGGATCACACCCGCATCTCTTATGTCTGCTGTATTGGGAGGCAAATTCTTTACCACTTGTACCACCTGGGAAGTCCTCCCTTTCTGGACATATGCCTAATAAAGAACCAATCCCCTTGCTGTCCTTTTTATTGAGAAATGAGCACCATATCCTTAGCTTTTATTCTAGACATAATAGGGAATACAACAAACACATTCCCTCAATTCCAGAAATGTATTTGTTTTCCAATAAAGGAAAACACTGGTGTTTCAAATAAGGGCTGATGGATTCAATTACATATTAGAAAAATTTCAATATATATATTTTTTAATAATTGAAAGGACATAGGTTAGTTTGTATTACCGGTATTTTTTTCATCTAAGAGGTTTTCATTTTATAACTTGAACTTTGGAAATGGAGAACGTTGCTGCATTCTAAAAGATTATATTTAGTGCAAGTAACAAGAGGCATTCATTAGGCCTTCAGAGCTTGCTCTGTGCACGTCTATTACATGAGTCAGACACACTGCTTCATAGGCAGAGAGTCTGAGATGACGCCGGGAATGACTGTGTTTGGGACTGGAATTCAGCTGAGCACAAGCCCTTTTGTTTTTCTGTGGAACTTCTGTTAAGAGCCTCCAGGCAACTTATACATAACAGCAGCTGAAATGAAGACATGGGTTTAAGCGCAGGCTCCTTGTGCCTCCCTCTGCAGTGAGGGGGTGTTGTGCTCTCTAGAAAGTGTGTCCCCTGTCTTCTTCCCTCATCTGCTGTCTCATGTTCAAACCCACAGCCTCGTGCAGAGCTGAGGCTAGAGTTATGACCACCCTGAAGCACGGAAGTGGGAGAGGTCTGGTCTGAATTCTGCGTACTTGTAGAGCTCTAAAGTCACTAAAACATCCAAAAGCCTCAGTCTCTCTGTCTGTATAGTGGGGCTAACAGCGCACCCCTCGATAGGAGCTTCTGTGGAGATGAAATTAGGTATAGTACTTTGTCCTGGGACATATTAATATCATAAGCTAAACAAACGGCAGTTCAGATGAGTTTGCAAGAAATCCCAGGCTTTGGGGCTGTTCTGGAAAGATGTCTTTAAAAAATTACCTTTGGGGAATTCGCAGGTGGTCCAGTGGGGAGGACTCTGTGTTTTCACTGCTGTGGCTGGGGTTCAACCCCTGGTCAGGGAACTAAGATCCTGCATGCCACAGAGAGCGGTCAAAAACAAATAAACAAATAAAGATAAAACGAGCATGGTCTCTAGGTAAAAAAGAAGAAGAAGAAAAATGGTCTTGGGAGTCTATCTGTATATTGGTGAGGAGGAATGCTTACAGGGTCAGTCGACAAGTTCCCAGCTCATTAGCACTGTTTACAGAATTGTAGTGTCCACCGAAGAGTTCTAAGGGTTAAAGTGGAGTCTTTTCTGCCATGAGAAAAGCTGGTCCTCTCTTGTGAAATTTTCCATGTTGATGAAAGTGAGCTTTATAGACGAGCACGGTAACACTGAGGGCCATAGAGGAGCTGTCAGCAGCAACGGCCCTTCCCTGTCAGACAGCGTGTCTCCTCAACTTCACTGTCAGGTCACAGATGACTAATCTGGGATTATACACATCTGTGAACAACAAAACTCTGTAAAAGCAAAAAAGCAAAATCACAAAAAAATGGCAGAAAAAAAAATTCAATGTTCTGCAAAGTTATTCCTCTTGGTAAGTTAAAGTCTGCCTCCCCGAAATGGGCAAAGGCAAATCCGAAGAAATCTCCTTGCTCTATGGTGGTGGTATTGTTTAGTCACTAAGTCATGTCTAACTCTTGGCAACCCTAAGGACTGTAGCCCACCAGCCTCTTCTATTCATGGAATTCTCTGGGCAAGAATATTGGAGTGGGTGGCCGTTTCCTTCTCCAAGGGCTCTTCCTGACCCAGGGACTGAACCTGAGTCTCCTGCATTGGCTGGTGGATCCTTTACTGCTGAGCCACCAGGGAAGCTTCTGATCTGTTGTGCTGCTCACTTCAAATATTTGCAGGTCACTTTCATATCTCCATAATGATCTGCCCTCTCCCTACGACTTCAGGCCTTCATTTCCTGAGGGTTGTTCCATGTTCCTTTCTGTCGGCGTGGTCTGCTATTCTGAGACACATAGAGAGAAGGGATTCAAACCGTCCTAGCCCAGGAAACTACCACCTAGGCCATGACGGTGTGGTGAGAGGTTTCGGGGAAACACTAGCACAGGCTCTGGGCACACGTAAGAGCTTCCAGAACATGCTTTCAGTCCGTAGCTGCGTCAGCTGTAAATAAGCCTGGTCACCAAGGGGTTTTTTATATTCATCTGTATTATGCCGATGGCCATCTACCAGTCCCTGTTGGAAGGAAAAGCCAGTTCTGATTCCATGTTGGTACTGTTTCTTTGACTTGTTTATTGCTTTTGTGATCATGATTCTACATAATGGCCTGCCTCAGAGAACCCTGCTCCTCTGCCAGACTGTTGAACTAAGGTGCTTTTGTTCTGAATGCTGTCCCACTGTGAATGGCAGGAAGGAGGGAATTGCCACACGGTTGCCTGAGTCTTGGAGACATTTGCACGATTAATGGCCTTTTTACTTTGTTCCCCAGGGCTTCCTTGGTGGGTCAGAAGATACAGAATTTGCTTGCAATGTAGGGGACCCAGGTTTGATCCCTGGGTCAAAAAATCCCTTGGAGAAGGGAATGGCAACCCACTCCAATATACATTTCCTGGAGAATTCTGTGGAGAATTCTGTGGACAGAGGAGCCTGGCAGGCTACAGTGCATGGGGTCACAAAGAGCCAGACACAACTCAGGGACTAAGCACAAGCACGTAAAACCTCTCTCTTACTTTGTTTCCTCAACTCACCATCTCTGAGCTGTACAAGAACCTGGGATCCGGACACCATAAGATGGCTATTTTGAGACACTAGCACGTTACCCTCTTGGTCATCCTGCTCTCGAATAAAGTCATATTTCTTGGTTCATCACCATCTTAACAGCATTTGCCATTCTCTGGGAAATGTCACAAATGAAAAGCTTGCTAGCAGAATCTCTGCTTTGCTACACTCGCTCCTTCTGGCTCCAGCTGTGAGGGCTTTTCACAGTCATTGGTCCTTTGATTCTCCATGAACACCGACTGGATACCCTACAGTCCATCTATGAGGCTGCTCCTACCTTGTGGCACAAGCTAAGGGCTGAGTCCCAGCCACCCACCCTCAACGTCAGATGCTCAGCCCATGCCTCAGGCTGTCATCTGGACTTCTGATTGCCTGGCCCTTAATCAGGGGTTCCGGTAATCCGTCCTCAAGCTTGATCATTGGCTGGAAGTGCTCACAGAACTCAGGAAGACAATTGGCTTACTGTTTTGTGTCTGTGTCTGTCTCTGTGTGTGTGTGCACATGTGCATGGGCACACTCCGTCATGTCCAACTCTTTGTGATTCCATGGACTGTAGCCCTGTAAGGCTCCTCTGTCCTTGGGATTCTTCAGGTAAGACTCCTGGAGTCGGTTGTCATGCCCTCCTCCTCTGGGGGATCTTCCCAACCTAGGGATAGAGCTTCCATCGGCTGCTCGCCTTTCATCAGTTATGTTTGTGCTCTTCTGTGCACGCTAACCACCAGCCTCACCAGTGCTAACAGTCAGATGCAATCAGCTCCCAAGTGGAAAATTGTAGTCCTTGAGGTTGTCATGCCATTGTCCCCATCCGAAGCAGGCTCGCTGGAGGGCCGGGCTCGGGCACCCTGAAAGGTCAGACCTTTCTACCTCATTATCTTGAACAGCAGGAATTCTAAATTCTCTCTTAAAAATAGGTCAGCGTTGGGGGCCTAGGAGGGCAATAGAGCTGAAGCCATCTGGCTGGTGATAAGGGAAAATAGCTGTGTTATCAGCGAAGGCGCAGCACCACACATGGGCAATTAATAATCTGAACACGTTGGCATTTATATGTAGTGAAATATCTAGCTGTGATGAGTTTTGACATTTTACCTTACAAGTTATGTTCAGGACAATTTGCCTTGTTGGGATGTGAGTCTGTGAGATTTGACTCCATCCATGATCAAGACAGAGGAAAGTTCTCTCACCTCCAAACATCCCCTTGGGCCTCTCCTCTGCAGCTAAGCATCTCTCGCGCACCGGTGACCACTCATCTGTCCTCTGTTCTTTGCTTCAACCTTTCCAAGGATGGCATATAAATGGGGTAATACATTATGTGAGTTTTCAGCCAGACTGCTTTACCCTTTGATTCTCCATGAACACCGACTGGATCCCCAGTTTGGCTCCACCTTGTGGCACAAGCTAAGGGCTGAGTCCCAGCCACCCACCCTCAACGTCAGATGCTCAGCCCATGCCTCAGGCTGTCATCTGGACTTCTGATTGCCTGGCCCTTAATCAGGGGTTCCGGTAATCCGTCCTCAAGCTTGATCATTGGCTGGAAGTGCTCACAGAACTCAGGAAGACAATTGGCTTACTGTTTTGTGTCTGTGTCTGTCTCTGTGTGTGTGTGCACATGTGCATGGGCACACTCCGTCATGTCCAACTCTTTGTGATTCCATGGACTGTAGCCCTGTAAGGCTCCTCTGTCCTTGGGATTCTTCAGGTAAGACTCCTGGAGTCGGTTGTCATGCCCTCCTCCTCTGGGGGATCTTCCCAACCTAGGGATAGAGCTTCCATCGGCTGCTCGCCTTTCATCAGTTATGTTTGTGCTCTTCTGTGCACGCTAACCACCAGCCTCACCAGTGCTAACAGTCAGATGCAATCAGCTCCCAAGTGGAAAATTGTAGTCCTTGAGGTTGTCATGCCATTGTCCCCATCCGAAGCAGGCTCGCTGGAGGGCCGGGCTCGGGCACCCTGAAAGGTCAGACCTTTCTACCTCATTATCTTGAACAGCAGGAATTCTAAATTCTCTCTTAAAAATAGGTCAGCGTTGGGGGCCTAGGAGGGCAATAGAGCTGAAGCCATCTGGCTGGTGATAAGGGAAAATAGCTGTGTTATCAGCGAAGGCGCAGCACCACACATGGGCAATTAATAATCTGAACACGTTGGCATTTATATGTAGTGAAATATCTAGCTGTGATGAGTTTTGACATTTTACCTTACAAGTTATGTTCAGGACAATTTGCCTTGTTGGGATGTGAGTCTGTGAGATTTGACTCCATCCATGATCAAGACAGAGGAAAGTTCTCTCACCTCCAAACATCCCCTTGGGCCTCTCCTCTGCAGCTAAGCATCTCTCGCGCACCGGTGACCACTCATCTGTCCTCTGTTCTTTGCTTCAACCTTTCCAAGGATGGCATATAAATGGGGTAATACATTATGTGAGTTTTCAGCCAGACTGCTTTCTTTTAGTAAGGTTAGAAGTTAAAACCCTCTAAGAATTTTAGACTTGAGAGTTTAAAACACTCTTAAGCAATAAAACAATTCCTAGACATTGAGAACTCAGTGTAGACCTACTTCACACCTGAGATAGGAGTGAGCAGAGCTACACAAGAGGTGAGAAGAATGGATGCAGCCTGGTCCCTTGCCCTGCACGGTCCTCTGTCAGGCTGGAGGCAGCTCAGGGCCATCCTACTTCACCCTTTCATCCTAGAGTCAAGGGGGTTCTGGGGGAAGCAGAGATGCCGAGCTCTCCTGGCAAAGTCGGGGAGACACTTCTCATACCCATTCCATGTGATCCTCCTTTGACTTTACTTCTAGCCACACGCAGTGCAAAGCATCTCTTAAAATAAAAATCAAGTACAAGATGAGGTGTATAGACTGTCTTTATTCTGTCACCTTCCTCTTAAATTTCATCTTCAAATAAAAAGAAATCCTTTAAAAAAGAAAAATAGCCAAACCCTGGTTCGATGGGTCTCTAATCTTATAGCATGTTTACTTAATGGTGCAGTCCATTGTGACAGAGGGGAGGTGCTTTGTGTGCATGCTAAGTCACTTCAGTTGTGTCTGACTCTTTGTGACTCCGTGGACTGTAGCCCACCAGGCTCCTCTGTCCATGGGATTCTCCAGGCAAGAATGCTGGAGTGGGTTGACATTTCCTCCTCCAGGGGATCTTCCCAACCCAGGGAATGGAGCCCATGTCTTCTGCATCTCCTGCATTGGCAGGTGGGTTTTCTACCACTCTGACACTTGGGAGGTGAACCTAGTTCAGAAGAAAGGTCACCTCTTTTTCACTCTTCGGTTACAAATACTACAGATGGGCCAAACCATATAAGGAGACATTTATTGGCATAAAGTGAAGCACACATTGCAGCAGGATGGGAGGGAAAGGGACTCCTTTTATTTCTTACTCTTTTAAAAAATATGTATTTGGTTCCCTTGAGTCTTAGTTGGGATATGTGGGATCCAGCTCCTGACCAGGGACCAAATACAGGTGCCCTAACCTTTCCAAGGATGGCATATAAATGGGGTAATACATTATGTGAGTTTTCAGCCAGACTGCTTTCTTTTAGTAAGGTTAGAAGTTAAAACCCTCTAAGAATTTTAGACTTGAGAGTTTAAAACACTCTTAAGCAATAAAACAATTCCTAGACATTGAGAACTCAGTGTAGACCTACTTCACACCTGAGATAGGAGTGAGCAGAGCTACACAAGAGGTGAGAAGAATGGATGCAGCCTGGTCCCTTGCCCTGCACGGTCCTCTGTCAGGCTGGAGGCAGCTCAGGGCCATCCTACTTCACCCTTTCATCCTAGAGTCAAGGGGGTTCTGGGGGAAGCAGAGATGCCGAGCTCTCCTGGCAAAGTCGGGGAGACACTTCTCATACCCATTCCATGTGATCCTCCTTTGACTTTACTTCTAGCCACACGCAGTGCAAAGCATCTCTTAAAATAAAAATCAAGTACAAGATGAGGTGTATAGACTGTCTTTATTCTGTCACCTTCCTCTTAAATTTCATCTTCAAATAAAAAGAAATCCTTTAAAAAAGAAAAATAGCCAAACCCTGGTTCGATGGGTCTCTAATCTTATAGCATGTTTACTTAATGGTGCAGTCCATTGTGACAGAGGGGAGGTGCTTTGTGTGCATGCTAAGTCACTTCAGTTGTGTCTGACTCTTTGTGACTCCGTGGACTGTAGCCCACCAGGCTCCTCTGTCCATGGGATTCTCCAGGCAAGAATGCTGGAGTGGGTTGACATTTCCTCCTCCAGGGGATCTTCCCAACCCAGGGAATGGAGCCCATGTCTTCTGCATCTCCTGCATTGGCAGGTGGGTTTTCTACCACTCTGACACTTGGGAGGTGAACCTAGTTCAGAAGAAAGGTCACCTCTTTTTCACTCTTCGGTTACAAATACTACAGATGGGCCAAACCATATAAGGAGACATTTATTGGCATAAAGTGAAGCACACATTGCAGCAGGATGGGAGGGAAAGGGACTCCTTTTATTTCTTACTCTTTTAAAAAATATGTATTTGGTTCCCTTGAGTCTTAGTTGGGATATGTGGGATCCAGCTCCCTGACCAGGGACCAAATACAGGTGCCCTTCACTGAGAGAACAGAGTCTTAGTCTTTGGACCACCCTTACTTCTTATTCTCATATATAGATATAGATATACAGATATATCTATAGGGATATATATATATGGAAAATCAAATCAGAATTTCAGATCCAGGATGCCATTTTTGAAGCAATTCTATAATTAAGAAAAAGAAAAAATGAAATTAGGTCATCCTATTCCTATTCCTTGAAGAGGGAAATGGCAACCCACTCGAGTCTTCTAGCCTAGAGGATCCCATGGGCAGAGTTGTCTGGCAGGCTGCAGTGCCTTGGGTCCCAAAGAGTAGAATGCAACTGAAATGACTAGGCAGAAGCACTCCTATTCTTCTGAAAATTTTATTTCAGAGAAAAAAAGGCATGGCATAATACACTTGTTGTTGACTATGTAAATTAGTGAGAGCTGAAAGTATGAAATCCTGTCAGAAAAAATTCTCCATAATTATAACTGACTGTGTTCGTTGTTGAGGAAAGGTTATGTCAATGAATTTAATGAAATAGTAACTCAATAAGCTCCCAAAATGATACACAGGGTTTCTCAGACACAAATCATTAAGTGTAGCAAAGGAAGGCATTATCTGGCAAGAATTTTAGAATAGAAAAATCAAACTTAATTATATTAGATGGTAAACTGCTACCGAGTTACTGGCCATTCTCTCTGAAGCCTGACAACATGACTTGCACCCTGATCCCTCGCCATCAATTAATATCTAAGCACCTGCTTGGGATGAACAGTCACAGCAGGAGTTGGCTTGATCCTGCCTGTGGCTGAAGCACAATTTGCTGGTCTCCATTACTGTAAAAGCCATAAAACCATATTAGAAAGATCCTGTTAAGAGATGGACCCAGCAGCACTGCGGTAGACCCTGGCTCCTCAGCAGTAATTCCTGACACGTATGACAGAGTTACTGTTTTGTCAATTGTGATCTTCGAAGTCACGATGTTTTTATGTCCCACGATTTTATTTCCTCTGTAAATTCTACTACTGTCTCTTCGAGTTGAGAGTGAGCCTCCTCACCTTCAGGAAGTACCTATCTTATTTGTGTGTGTTTTATTATTATTTATTTGGTGGTGCTGGTTCTTAGTTGTGGTGTGCGGGGTCTGCTCTCTAGTTGTAGTGTGTAGGCTTCTCTTGTTTTACAGAGCGAAGGCATTGAGGCATGCAGGCGTCAGTAACTGCAGCAAGTGGGCTCTGTTGTTTGGGCTCACAGGCTCTAGAGCACTGACTCAGTAGTTGGGGTGCATGTGTGTAATTGCTCTGAAGCACGTGCAGTCTTAGCTCCCCAACCAGGGATGGAACTTGCCTTGAAGGTGGATGCTTCACCACTGGACCACCAGCGAAGCCATGTATCCATCTAGTCTTTATTGCTATATGCCCAGTATCCAGAGCAGCACCAAGTTGTAACAGGGACCAAATAAATGTTGTCCACTGAAAAAATGAAGCTGTGAAGGGGAACTCAAATAATCCAGTGGGGATATAAACAGAATGACAGGTTAAAGGATTATCATGAAACACAGCGTCTAGTTGGTCCACTCCTCTGAGTGAAGCGCTTGCGGCCCAGCTTTGAATTTGCACGGGATTGAAAGTATGATGCATTGACAGGCGTTGGTGAGGCCCTAACATCCATGCCCTGCTCCTACACTGCCAGTCTTCTGCCTGCAACACCACCCTACTCTCATATTTGTGAGTAAAATACTTAGACATATTTTTGTGATAAATTCAAGTTGAATGTGGTGGATTGCCAGCCTGCTGCAGTCATCAGAGGCGTGAAAGAACCCTGGATACTTCACGATCTTGAAGTTACTGAAAGTCAGCTCTCTCTTCCAATGCTAGACCTATTCATCTCTAACATGATTTTTTTCACACTTTCCAAAAGTTACGAAGTTGAAAATCCCAAATGTTGGGTTCACTTAGCGTATCAGCTAAAATTTTACGTCCACAGTACAAGCAATGTGGAGCCAGATTGTATCTCACTTTTTTTCTGAAAGATTTTTTTTTACACATTCAGACTGACCTTTTAAAAAAAATCCCTATACACCAAAATATACAGATGTAAGAAATGAACTGCAGAGGTGAATCGATCTTGAGATTTTTATTTGCAGCAAAAATAAAAATCTTTATTGCAAGGGTTTCATCCAGGATGGGCACAGAGGGCAGGCACTACTCAAGAATTTGTCCCACAAGTATTTCTTTGGTTCCTAATGTGACCTAAAGGTGCAGGGCAAACGACTTGGACATGGGTTCTTTCCATCTTCCTGTGAAGAGGAGGGGGAAGGACCTCCCTGGTGGTCCAGTGGCTAAGACTCTGCAATGCAGGGGAGCTGAGGTTCGAGCCCTGCTCAGGGAACCAAGTTCCCACATGCTGCAACTAAGAGCCCACATGTCGCAATGAGGATTGACGATCCTGTGTGCTACAACTAAGACCCAGTGGGGCCAAATAAATAAAAAAAACTTTTTTTATTTAAAGAGGAGAGGGATCCTTTGATAAGGTAAGGTCAGTGATATGTGGGTACTATTCAAGAAGGGGAAAGAGGAGGTGGGTTAATTCTGTGAAGGAGGGGAATGGAAGACCTTCCAGAAGAAAAGGCACAAACTGAACAAGTCAGGCGGGGCAATGGCAGGCAGAAAGAAAATGGTCCTTATGATTCTTCCATGCTCTTCAGTATCTAACTGAATCTGTTTGATGCGCTCCTGTACTTCGTGTGAGGAAGAAATTTGGAGTAAGAAAATGTGATGTGATGTGATGTGATGTGTAGAGCTGAGCCCTACACCATTGACCTGAGGCTGTCACAAAACTGTTCATTGGCTATACCCCAGTACAAAATGCTTTTGGTGTTAAAAAAATAAAATAAATAAAGAGAAAAAGAAAATTGGATGATCACAGCTGGGGTCAGGCATTCACCCTTAGTCTAGGCAGCAGGGCTGCACCAACAAGACACAGCCTTGATGAGACCAGCTGTGGACAGAGACACGTCCTCCCAGAAGGGAGGTGGACGAGAGGCACAGGAAGCGTTGTCCTCTAATATGAAAAGTCAAAGATGCTCTTGCCAGAGGTAACACTATCTCCCCAGGATGCTGACTGCCGGAGAAGGTCAAGGGGTCCAGGGACACAGCCTGGTCTGACTGCTGCCGAGGAGCTGCCATGAGACTGGGCACACAGTCACATTGTGACTAAGCCTGATTCTACAAAGCCCCATCACCAAAGGGAAACATGCCTGGCTTGAGCCAGGGGAGACCAGCTGCAGCTTCCTCCCCCAGGGGAGTCACAGAGGCTGCATTTACACGCACTGAGTCAGAAATGCAGCGTGAGAGCTTGTGTGAAATACATCGACCAGGGAAGTTCACCAGAGACTCAGGCTTCTATTGGAGGAAGGTCTCTTGGTTTCCCTTCTGTCTAGAATAAACCTGGACTCCCAGAAGGAACGTTGAGTGTTCAACATGATCCACACTGTCTGTGTAAACAGTTCAGTGGTTCTCACTGAGCACTGTGCGTGTCATTTAGGAAGCGATGGCAACGCTCTCGATAACCAAGCTCACAGACACCAGGCCAAGACCAGCTTTGCCAGCCAGTCTTTCAAAGGACAGTTTCTCTGGTGGCTCAGATGGTAAAGAATCTGCCTGCAATGTGGAAAACTGGGGTTTGATCCCTGGGTGGGGAAGATCCCCTGGAGAAGGGAATGCCAACCCACTCCAGTATTCTTGCCTGGAAAATTCCATGGACAGAGGAGCCTGGTGGGCTACAGTCCATGGGGTCACAAAGAGTTGGACACGACGGAGCAAACACACACATACAAACTCTGTAGAGCTACCTTTAGTCCAGGTAGCTGTAGCTTTGCCTGCTTCTTTAACCTTTTCATGTTTGTTTTTTTTTTTATTTTAACCACACTTCTGTATTGAGGACAGCATTTTATCATTTATAGGGATCACTAGTTCTTCATAACAGCTTAAAGGTCTGACCATAGAAATGTTTGTCGGCTGGAGGAGTGATTGTATAGGATATTATCTGTGTCTTTCTGGATGATATCTTCAGTGATATCTTCAGTCTGCACTCCCAAGAGAAGACAAGTTGACCCTGAGCACCCCAAGTCCAGAGGACGCAGCAGAGGCATCTCTTCTGTCCCATCATACATCTCTTAACTCCAGTGCTCCTTTGTCTCTCCACCTTCCTCCTTTCCCTTCCTCCGCCCCTTCATTGGCTTCCCTCTCTTCACTGCTCAGCCTTCCCTTCAGGGTCTCAGTTCCGGGTGGACAGAACTCCAGAGAGACCTCACATCACACTGACTGTGGAGGCGGATGTGTATAGAAAGGCAGTCGTAGGTCTTAGCACATCTGTGACAGTCCACAGCTTGGCAGATCCAAAATACGGACAAGCCTGCTGTCTGTTGAGGTGGCTGGCCTCTCACAGCCTAACTCCAGAGCTTCACTGGCCAACAAGGCCACTGCTTCTGCCTTCTGTACCCCAAAGACTTCCTTCTCACTCGAAAAGGGAAAGAGAAAGAGGTGAGTGGGGAGGAGACTTCTTCCTGTCTCCCTGTGTCTTCCCACTTCTCACCACCCACCACGCTTGCATCATGCTTATACTCTGTCCCTTGTTCCAGACTCTGCCCCTTATGCAGCTTTGAGACCTGTCTTCAGGGCATTGTGTGGAGGCCCAGCGTGACTTCTGCACAAGAAGGCATGGCTTCAGCCTTGATTACCACTGATTTCATCTGGATAGTTTCCTCTTGTGTTAGAGTCATGGCCGAACTTGAGAAACTTAGGAAGGGATGTCATTTGAAACAAGACTGATTAAGCATGAGTTGCAGAGAGAACTCCCTGAGTGCCTGTGGAATTACTTTCAACTGTAAACCCGAAGCTGAACTTTTCTGTGCATCCTTCAGAACAATGAAATCTCTAACTGCTTCTGCCTTTTCTTTAACTCTCCAGCATGCTGAATGTCCCTATGCCTGGAAAAATTAGCTTCATTTATGAAAAATTGAGGACAGCATTTTATCATTTATAGGGATCACTAGTTCTTCATAACAGCTTAAAGGTCTGACCATAGAAATGTTTGTCGGCTGGAGGAGTGATTGTATAGGATATTATCTGTGTCTTTCTGGATGATATCTTCAGTGATATCTTCAGTCTGCACTCCCAAGAGAAGACAAGTTGACCCTGAGCACCCCAAGTCCAGAGGACGCAGCAGAGGCATCTCTTCTGTCCCATCATACATCTCTTAACTCCAGTGCTCCTTTGTCTCTCCACCTTCCTCCTTTCCCTTCCTCCGCCCCTTCATTGGCTTCCCTCTCTTCACTGCTCAGCCTTCCCTTCAGGGTCTCAGTTCCGGGTGGACAGAACTCCAGAGAGACCTCACATCACACTGACTGTGGAGGCGGATGTGTATAGAAAGGCAGTCGTAGGTCTTAGCACATCTGTGACAGTCCACAGCTTGGCAGATCCAAAATACGGACAAGCCTGCTGTCTGTTGAGGTGGCTGGCCTCTCACAGCCTAACTCCAGAGCTTCACTGGCCAACAAGGCCACTGCTTCTGCCTTCTGTACCCCAAAGACTTCCTTCTCACTCGAAAAGGGAAAGAGAAAGAGGTGAGTGGGGAGGAGACTTCTTCCTGTCTCCCTGTGTCTTCCCACTTCTCACCACCCACCACGCTTGCATCATGCTTATACTCTGTCCCTTGTTCCAGACTCTGCCCCTTATGCAGCTTTGAGACCTGTCTTCAGGGCATTGTGTGGAGGCCCAGCGTGACTTCTGCACAAGAAGGCATGGCTTCAGCCTTGATTACCACTGATTTCATCTGGATAGTTTCCTCTTGTGTTAGAGTCATGGCCGAACTTGAGAAACTTAGGAAGGGATGTCATTTGAAACAAGACTGATTAAGCATGAGTTGCAGAGAGAACTCCCTGAGTGCCTGTGGAATTACTTTCAACTGTAAACCCGAAGCTGAACTTTTCTGTGCATCCTTCAGAACAATGAAATCTCTAACTGCTTCTGCCTTTTCTTTAACTCTCCAGCATGCTGAATGTCCCTGTGCCTGGAAAAATTAGCTAGCGACACTTGAGTAATCATTTCTCAAGTTATCTGGCAAACTTTTAACAGCTGTAAAGAATAGTGTTCCACTTTTCCCCAGATTATGCTTAATCATACACTCTGATGAACAGTGCTTATCTCTAGGGGAAGGATGGAAGAGGAGAGGGCTGAGGAGACTTCTTTTCTGTGTGTTCTAGATTGTTTAAATAGTTTATGAGTATATGCACCCGTGTTGTATATTCCTTATGTAATCAACCTAAAACATCTTAAAAATCATGGCTGTCTGGCCAGTATTGGGACCATGGTTTCCTCTCCAGCACCCAGTGATGGCCCTCTGATGGTCCTTTGGTCTTATACTAGAAGGTGGTATCTGTTCACTGGTTCTGAAACTTAAACTATCAAATATATGTACAAATCTTTGTTTTCCCCTGAAAAGCCTTACTCTACATAGGATATGGCTGTTACTATTAAGATTCACGAGCATGTTCTTTTGGCTCTGGGTGAGGCTGCAGGGCCACAAGACCTGGTGACACAAGATCAAACTGGCCTAAACTTGGTCACCCTTGTGCCCTTGGAGGTATCCGGAATCCTCTGTGCCAAGCGCTGGGTTAGAGGCTCTAGACCTGCCCTTCCGCTTTTCAATAAAATCTTTTGCTCCATATTGTATTTGCCTCAGTAGGATGGTGACGCATTTTTAACGACTTTTTATTACTTTATTTGGAAATTAAGGCATATTTTATGGAAAGCACACGCTCACAAAACCATTTCAAACAAAGCAAACCTTCTAGTTTTCATGCGGAAGAAGAGGGGAAGTAAGAACCAAAGAGCTACCAGGGCCTCCATGAGTCTTTTTATTCTTCACAATTTGGAAAGAAACCAAGTAGGGGTGGAAAATAGGTTCATTTTTACATGGAAACCAGGTGGAAGAAGCAGAGATTCATTATCTCAGAGGCCAGGATATGTGTCTGGGGTGGGGACTCAGGAAGCCACCAGATGCCTGGTGCCCCCAGAAGATCTGATTGCACAGGGAAAACAAGGGTCAGGCGATAATTTTAGAAAGGCACAAGCAGTGTGAAAGCAAAAACTGAATAATGGCCATAATTCGATTTTCTCAGGTCTTCTCTCTCCTTTTAAATTTGCATTGTCTACTGCTGACAGAATGCATTTTTAAGTTTCTTTTATTTTTTTTAATAGACTTCAGCTCTAACATATCTTTGAGTTTGTAAAAAACCAGAACATCCAAAGAATAAGACTCTAAATCTGCTCAAAATATTTTCTTAAACAAATGCTTTATCTTAAATATAAAGAACCTAGCCTGATCACTCCAGTGATGTGCTTTGTGTGAGGTTTCTCTCATTTGCAAATAAAAATATATTTTCTTCTACCTTTTATGGTTTACATTTCACCTCTTCCCACCAAGAAAGTTGTCAGTTTTGCAATTTCTGTTACATGTTAGATAATTATCAGAAAAATCTATCTATAACTTTTGTTTCATCATTAAAATCCTTATCTTTCTCCATCTTCTTTTCTTTTGGAATAAAACAAAGCAACAATAAAATGGCAGTTCAAATTACGATCTTACTGGCAAGGTATATACATAAGTGGAAAAATATTGAAAAGGGGAAGACATACAGTAATTAAATGATACTCCTGTATCTTAGGCACTGACAGGGAAGCTTTGTCTTGATTGAAAAATTTAGCAATTGTGCCCCAGACTAGGATAATACATTATCAGTTTTTTGTGACTTTCTCTTTTGTGTGTTTTGTTAATAGTTGTTTTCTAGAATGGAAATGGGCCTGTGGTCCTGGATTTCATGGTTTGAACATTGACTCACCTTCTTGGCATCGTTCTGTGTGGCTTAGCTACCAATTATGATAAAACTCAAAAAGGTCCAGTAGGTTCCAAAAGAGTCAAGGGAAGTAAACTAGACACAGAGTTTTAATAATGTAATATAAGACAGATTGATAATTACCTCAATTTATCTGCTTAATTATCTGGATGATAACTTGATTTTATAAAGACATAGTGTTGTTAAGATGTTATAATGCCTGAGTGATGAACAGTAAACATTTGTAAACAAAGAGCAAACAAATACAACTTATCTTAATTTTCCTCAGCATTTGGAGTCTTTCCAAAATAGGTCATACAGATATATTTTCCACAGTATAAAAAATAAATTGAAAATCTGAAGAATATCATTGCAAAAAATAGTAAAATATGGAAAGGAATAGTCAAAGAAACTATGAAAATGTGGTAAACAAAGGAGAAATTCTACCACCTTGGAAAACTGGTATCTCTGTGAGTGTGTGTTATTTATTCAAATATTTGAGGTGGTTTCTCTTCTCTTCTGGTCCAGTCTTATCATTAGCATTGAGGCCCATCCTGCTTTGTGTCAGGGAGAATTTAAAAACCTTGAACTTGTAATTTGGCTCTTATCTTTTTCTCAGGGTTTTGCTTATACACACAAATGACAGCCTTTATGTCTATAAACATAGATATTATGACATGCACAGTGCTTAACAACTCATATGCTAATATAAATTAACATATTAATGTTACATGATATGCAAACCCAAGCTAAACATGCATGCTTTCTGCTCTGATCATGATGAACTAGCCTGAATTAGACAGGCTTCCTACAGAAAGCAATGAGAGAAATGGTACCTAATACATAAGATTATGATTGCTGTCTGAAAGCAACAAGAGCCATCAAGGCAGGCAGAGCTAAATGCTACGGTCCAGAGAGAGGGTGAGCAGATGAAGTGAGCTCCTGGTTTTCCCTTGAGAGTACTCGCCGATCCACAGGGCGGTGGAGGAAGGTCACACAAATACACTGTCCCATCAGGTTGAGGAGAGAGATGTTGAACCCAGGGCTTTTGGAGAAGTTGGTCTTGTTGGCCAAATTCAGGAACAGAAGGTACCCCAGGAAAAGGAGCTCTAAAATCTGTGCAACACTCCTAAGATGTGATCCAGCTCCTAACCCATTCAGTTCATTTTTAACTTGTTTTAAAAAATTTTAGGCCACTCCCTACAGCCTATGGGCTCTTATTTCCCTGTCCAGGAATGGAACCTCTGTCCCCAGCATTGGGAGCCCAGAATCTTAACCACTGGACCACAGGGACATCCCTACACTGTTCCATTTAAAACTACAAGAAACCCTACAGAAGCAGCTAGTGGGGCCATGAAGCACTGAACAGACACTTTAGCAGCTGCAAGGTGGTGGGAAGACAGTGGTGCCATTCAAAATCTAGTAAGATGGAACTCGCTTGGGGAAACACCTCAGGCTTTCAGCTGGAAAAGTCATAGGGCCGCAGAGACAGATTGACCATAATAAACCCTGAAAATGTGGTAAACAAATATGGAAAGAAATTCAAAGAAACTATGAAAATGTGGTAAACAAAGGAGAAATTCTACCACCTTGGAAAACTGGTATCTCTGTGAGTGTGTGTTATTTATTCAAATATTTGAGGTGGTTTCTCTTCTCTTCTGGTCCAGTCTTATCATTAGCATTGAGGCCCATCCTGCTTTGTGTCAGGGAGAATTTAAAAACCTTGAACTTGTAATTTGGCTCTTATCTTTTTCTCAGGGTTTTGCTTATACACACAAATGACAGCCTTTATGTCTATAAACATAGATATTATGACATGCACAGTGCTTAACAACTCATATGCTAATATAAATTAACATATTAATGTTACATGATATGCAAACCCAAGCTAAACATGCATGCTTTCTGCTCTGATCATGATGAACTAGCCTGAATTAGACAGGCTTCCTACAGAAAGCAATGAGAGAAATGGTACCTAATACATAAGATTATGATTGCTGTCTGAAAGCAACAAGAGCCATCAAGGCAGGCAGAGCTAAATGCTACGGTCCAGAGAGAGGGTGAGCAGATGAAGTGAGCTCCTGGTTTTCCCTTGAGAGTACTCGCCGATCCACAGGGCGGTGGAGGAAGGTCACACAAATACACTGTCCCATCAGGTTGAGGAGAGAGATGTTGAACCCAGGGCTTTTGGAGAAGTTGGTCTTGTTGGCCAAATTCAGGAACAGAAGGTACCCCAGGAAAAGGAGCTCTAAAATCTGTGCAACACTCCTAAGATGTGATCCAGCTCCTAACCCATTCAGTTCATTTTTAACTTGTTTTAAAAAATTTTAGGCCACTCCCTACAGCCTATGGGCTCTTATTTCCCTGTCCAGGAATGGAACCTCTGTCCCCAGCATTGGGAGCCCAGAATCTTAACCACTGGACCACAGGGACATCCCCTACACTGTTCCATTTAAAACTACAAGAAACCCTACAGAAGCAGCTAGTGGGGCCATGAAGCACTGAACAGACACTTTAGCAGCTGCAAGGTGGTGGGAAGACAGTGGTGCCATTCAAAATCTAGTAAGATGGAACTCGCTTGGGGAAACACCTCAGGCTTTCAGCTGGAAAAGTCATAGGGCCGCAGAGACAGATTGACCATAATAAACCCTGCTGGCTCAGAAAGGCAGGTAAAGAATCCACCTGCCAATGCAGGAGATGCAGGTTTGATCGCTGGGTTGTGAAGATCTCTTGGAGAAGGAAATGGCACCTCACTTCAGTATCCTTGCCTGGAGAATCCCATGGACAGGGGAGCCTGGCAGGCTGCATCTGTTGGGGTCACAGAGTCAGACACACTGAGGAGTGACTGAACACAATGAACCCCGAACTCAGTAGACTGGCTACTCTTGTATCTACCTTCCAGAGCAAAGCTTAACCATTCCAGAAGGCCCAAAACACATTTCAAAACATTTGCAAAATTCAGTATGTAATGTCTAGTCTGCAGTCCAAAAGTGACCAAGCACACTACCAAGCAGGAGTGAAGAACCAAATACCTACAATACGTAGCCAGTTTGGGACTTTTATGTGCCCGGGAGGGATGTACCTGAGCTGATGCTTCAGGGAGGACTGAGAAACAGGGAGACAGGCAGGGAGTTGGGGACCAGCACAGAGTCTAAGGGGTGCAAAATGACATGGCATTCACAGGGAACCTTCATCATCTCCACGAGTGTCCCCAGTGGGTAAAACAGGTGAGTGAGTCAGAAGGTGGTCAGGAGAGACAGGTTCTGGGCCTGTGAGGTGTGGGCTCTAGCCTCGTGTCCAAGCCCTCAAGCTGTTTGAACCATTTATCTTCGATGAAATCTTTGATCCAAGCCACAAAACAGAGGAAGAAGACTTCTCACATTATAAGGGGAAGGCTCCACTGGAGCTGGGGCATCCACATACCCTCGGAGCCATCCCCACACCAGATTCTTCCTCATCCCAAGAAGCTCCTCCACAGAACCCACTCAAGTTCAGATAGCTTGAAGAATGACCCTGTGAGTGACGGGTGCACCAAGGAGACCTAACCTCGACATGACCATAGCCACATTTCTGCTTTGGGTAATAAGCCAAACTTGAGAACTTGGGGTGATCCTAATGGCAAAAAAGGAATACTGATGGTGGAAGACTGGGGGTATTATTGCAATTGTTCAGGTGAGACATTGTGGCCGCGGTTGGAGAGATGGAGCAGAAGTGGGGTGGGGCTAGAGAAAGACTTTCAGATGGCAAATTGGGATGACCTGGTGATGGATTGGAAGTGGGAAGTGACAGATAATATTATCTTTTTTAAGAAGAGTCTCTCCAAAGTGAATGACCTGGGTGGAAGGGATGCTCTAAAGAGAGAGATTGAGAAAAGCACCCTGTGGTAGGAAGGGATTCTGGAGGACAGGATGGCAGGACTGTATATGTGGGGGGTTTGGGGAGGTAGGCGATGAAATGGGAGGAAGGAGAGATTGTTTGGACTGGTATTCAGGACACAAGCAGATGTAACCAGAGACATTAAGAAGAAATTGTTCACTGGAGACATCCCAATGCATTTAGGGATGAGAATAATTCATGAAAAATATGTAATTGAGAACAACCATTTCTCAGCTAAAATAAATAAGCTTTTGTAAAGGTTATTAAATCATCTAGGGTCCAAGGTTTTTCAGACCTTAGTTGATCAACTGCAGAAATAATTGTTTCATAAGCAAATAATCATCTAATGTTCAAGGAAGACAAAATACAACAGTATCTCCAGGAAGATGTATTGCTTGCACTTATGTTTGGTACTCTGTTTTGCAATAGACCAAGAAAATGGAATTGGTCCAACAGAATTTTCATTAGGTACATTTCCACTGCTTTGGCTGAGCTGAAAAATTTCTTTTTAATTATAGAAGAAATGGGTAGTGAGTGTTCATCAGACGATGCACATTATTCTTGAAAGTTGTCTTGATTACTGCAATCATTTCATTGTTGTTATGGGGTGATTGTGTCTGTCTGAAAAGACAGTCTCATAGAAGTACTGTCTCATAGGAACACTGTGGAAATAGTGAAAATGAAAATTTGTCACTTAGAATTGTGCTCAGTCACGCTTAGTCACTCAGTAGTCTCTCTCTTCGTGATCCCATGCTTTCCAGGCCCCTCTGTCCATGGGATTCTCCACACAAGAGTACTGGAGTGGGTTGTCATTTCCTTCTCCGGGGGATCTTCCTGACCCAGTGATCAAGCCCACGTCTCTTGCATTGGCAGGCAGATACTTTACAACAGAGCCATCTGTGAAGCCCCCAGTTAGAATTACACTCTATCTTTAAAGTACTTAAAACCCAACGATGAACATTGCAACAAACATACCTCTGGCTCCTGTGGAATGAGATTGCAATCGGTGTTTAGTGGATGGGGTAGTTCTCTGGGTTCTTTGCTTCTATCTTTGCTCTGCTCTTGATATCGGGAGATTTTCCTGGATGATCTATGGGGTGAAGTGAGGAGGTTTAGGACCCCAGCCCTGGTCCCTACTTCAGAAGTGGGCAGGGACCACCAAGGCAGAGAACTGGTATGAAGAGAGTATTTGCATGCCCAAGGCATTCCCACTGGACCTGGTCGGGGGAGGGGGTTTAGGGTTTAATTCCCTCTCCTTCTCCTTTTCCCTAGAGTGGGTTTTGGTGCCATAACTGGTTCTAAGCAAAATGGTGAGAGAGGAAGGGGTAGCTGCTTTCTGAGCATCTCTTTCTCCTCTGAGGCTCCCATTTTTCCTAGGATCAGGGGCAAATTAAGAAAATCATCTAAAAATTTTTTTTCATCTAGGGTCCAAGGTTTTTCAGACCTTAGTTGATCAACTGCAGAAATAATTGTTTCATAAGCAAATAATCATCTAATGTTCAAGGAAGACAAAATACAACAGTATCTCCAGGAAGATGTATTGCTTGCACTTATGTTTGGTACTCTGTTTTGCAATAGACCAAGAAAATGGAATTGGTCCAACAGAATTTTCATTAGGTACATTTCCACTGCTTTGGCTGAGCTGAAAAATTTCTTTTTAATTATAGAAGAAATGGGTAGTGAGTGTTCATCAGACGATGCACATTATTCTTGAAAGTTGTCTTGATTACTGCAATCATTTCATTGTTGTTATGGGGTGATTGTGTCTGTCTGAAAAGACAGTCTCATAGAAGTACTGTCTCATAGGAACACTGTGGAAATAGTGAAAATGAAAATTTGTCACTTAGAATTGTGCTCAGTCACGCTTAGTCACTCAGTAGTCTCTCTCTTCGTGATCCCATGCTTTCCAGGCCCCTCTGTCCATGGGATTCTCCACACAAGAGTACTGGAGTGGGTTGTCATTTCCTTCTCCGGGGGATCTTCCTGACCCAGTGATCAAGCCCACGTCTCTTGCATTGGCAGGCAGATACTTTACAACAGAGCCATCTGTGAAGCCCCCAGTTAGAATTACACTCTATCTTTAAAGTACTTAAAACCCAACGATGAACATTGCAACAAACATACCTCTGGCTCCTGTGGAATGAGATTGCAATCGGTGTTTAGTGGATGGGGTAGTTCTCTGGGTTCTTTGCTTCTATCTTTGCTCTGCTCTTGATATCGGGAGATTTTCCTGGATGATCTATGGGGTGAAGTGAGGAGGTTTAGGACCCCAGCCCTGGTCCCTACTTCAGAAGTGGGCAGGGACCACCAAGGCAGAGAACTGGTATGAAGAGAGTATTTGCATGCCCAAGGCATTCCCACTGGACCTGGTCGGGGGAGGGGGTTTAGGGTTTAATTCCCTCTCCTTCTCCTTTTCCCTAGAGTGGGTTTTGGTGCCATAACTGGTTCTAAGCAAAATGGTGAGAGAGGAAGGGGTAGCTGCTTTCTGAGCATCTCTTTCTCCTCTGAGGCTCCCATTTTTCCTAGGGATCAGGGGGCAATGGTGCCCTCACTGTTGGAGGACTTTATAGTTTACTGAACTTAACAAATGATGCCTTTCTCACAGACATATCTCATACACATCCGTTTCCTCGGATCTCATTGACTTCTTACTACAGCAATGCAAAGTAAAGACCCTTCACTACAAACTAGACAGCTGAGATGTAGAGAGGATCAAAGGCAACCCATGTGGACAACCTCATGTGTACATGCCTGCATGCTCAATCTCTTCCAGCATGTTGAACTCTTTGTAACCCCATGGGCTGTATCTCACCAGACTCCACTGTCCATGGGATTTCCCAGGCAAAAATACTGGAGTGGGTAGCCATGCCTTCCTCCAGAGGATCTTCCCAATCTCCTGAGTCTCCTGATTTGCAAGCAAATTCATTATCCACTGAGGCACCTGGGAGTGTGGACAGACTCTCGAGTTGGCAAATATAAATACTCAGCCTGCTAGAGTTACCCCAGCATACACCACAAACTGATGGCTTAAAGAACAGAAACTGACTATCTCACTGTTCTGGAGGCTGGAAATCTGTGATAATGGAGCCGGCAGGGCTGTGATTCCTCCAAAGGTACTAAAAAAGGATCTCTCCTGGCCCTTTCTCCTCCTTACGGTTCCCTCCCTAGCTTGTGGAAGTGTAACTGCAGTCCTCACGTGGGCTTTTCTGTGTGTGTCTGCAACCAGATTTCTTTTTTACCAGGACACGGCCATATTGGAGAAGGACCCATCCAATGACCTCACCCTAACTTGCAGGGAAAGACTGAAGGCAAAAGCAGAGGGTGGGCAGCGGAGGATGAGATGGTTGGATGGCATCACTGACTCAGTGGACATGAATTTAAGCAAGATCCAAGAGACAGTGCAGTCCAGGAGGTCAAAAGTAATCAGACACGACTTGATGGCCAAGAACAATAACGACTACTAACATTCTGTTCCCAAATAAGGTCACATTCTGAGGTTCTGACAGTTAGCTCTTCAACAGACTGCTTTTTTTCAGGGAGGGCAGTTGGCGTACAAAATCAGCCCATAACAACAAAGACAGAATCTCCCCCAGAGCCTCCCTAGAGACACACAACCTGCTGACCCCTTAATTTCAGCCCAATGAGCCTCAATGTGAACTTCTGAACTGCAGAACCATAAGGTAGTAAGTGTGAGTTGTTTTAAGCCACTCAGTGTGTGCTAATTTGATATTGGCAGTAATGGAAAAAAAAAAAGGAATATATTTTCTAAATATAATTTAAAACAATTAAAAAAAAATCCAGAGTGCTAAATGGTGGGATGATGGTGATGACCCACCTCTCAGAAATACCTACAGAGGAGGAGCCCCCACCCTCAGTCTCACACAATGGCCACCTCTGGCTTGTCCACGCTTCACAGAGGGGATTACCCAGTCCACGAAAGCCAGCACTTTGTTCTCTTCTGGATGGAGCCACATATGCAGAACACGGGCTATGGCCGGGCTGATGCTGCACAGGCTTCCTCCTGCTCCTCCGCGCGATTATCACATTAACTTCCCCTGCGCTAGCAGAGCCGGCCACCCGCCGTTAAGCTAATGGAAAATGTGTGTGAAATGAAATTAGCGACCTGATCCATATCCCCTGGAAACCAAAGTGCAATTTTTAAAGCGGGAAACAGAACAGTCACAAAACAGGGCAAAAGAAAAGAAAAGAAAAGAATCCAAGTACATTTCAAAGTTTGTTCAAATTACAAGCTCAGAATATAGGAAAGGGACCAGGTAGGTACTTTGTCATTCCAGAAATGTGAGATATTTTCAGAGGCTTGGGGCTGGGGCTCTTGACTCCAGAACATTCTTCATCCCTCCCAACTTGCAGGGAAAGACTGAAGGCAAAAGCAGAGGGTGGGCAGCGGAGGATGAGATGGTTGGATGGCATCACTGACTCAGTGGACATGAATTTAAGCAAGATCCAAGAGACAGTGCAGTCCAGGAGGTCAAAAGTAATCAGACACGACTTGATGGCCAAGAACAATAACGACTACTAACATTCTGTTCCCAAATAAGGTCACATTCTGAGGTTCTGACAGTTAGCTCTTCAACAGACTGCTTTTTTTCAGGGAGGGCAGTTGGCGTACAAAATCAGCCCATAACAACAAAGACAGAATCTCCCCCAGAGCCTCCCTAGAGACACACAACCTGCTGACCCCTTAATTTCAGCCCAATGAGCCTCAATGTGAACTTCTGAACTGCAGAACCATAAGGTAGTAAGTGTGAGTTGTTTTAAGCCACTCAGTGTGTGCTAATTTGATATTGGCAGTAATGGAAAAAAAAAAAGGAATATATTTTCTAAATATAATTTAAAACAATTAAAAAAAAATCCAGAGTGCTAAATGGTGGGATGATGGTGATGACCCACCTCTCAGAAATACCTACAGAGGAGGAGCCCCCACCCTCAGTCTCACACAATGGCCACCTCTGGCTTGTCCACGCTTCACAGAGGGGATTACCCAGTCCACGAAAGCCAGCACTTTGTTCTCTTCTGGATGGAGCCACATATGCAGAACACGGGCTATGGCCGGGCTGATGCTGCACAGGCTTCCTCCTGCTCCTCCGCGCGATTATCACATTAACTTCCCCTGCGCTAGCAGAGCCGGCCACCCGCCGTTAAGCTAATGGAAAATGTGTGTGAAATGAAATTAGCGACCTGATCCATATCCCCTGGAAACCAAAGTGCAATTTTTAAAGCGGGAAACAGAACAGTCACAAAACAGGGCAAAAGAAAAGAAAAGAAAAGAATCCAAGTACATTTCAAAGTTTGTTCAAATTACAAGCTCAGAATATAGGAAAGGGACCAGGTAGGTACTTTGTCATTCCAGAAATGTGAGATATTTTCAGAGGCTTGGGGCTGGGGCTCTTGACTCCAGAACATTCTTCATCCCTCCCAACTTGAGACCCTCTATCTCAGCTAACACAGAGGGCAGGAATGAGGATTATGTGAGGAAAACCATTTCTCATGCGAAGAGGAGTAGCCTTGGGGCAAAGTGTTATTGTATATTTTTAAGGAAATATTTTATGGCAGTTTTCTCCAATAACTGAGAGTCCAGGGCTTTGCCCAAGAATGGCAGCAGCGTCCAGTGAAGGAGTGGGCAGGAGTGTGTCGACACGCTGATATCACCCATCGTTCACACGTCCACGGTGAGCCAGGCCTTGTGCTGGGTACTGCCAGGACCTTGAGGAGGAGCAAGGCCCAACTGTGCTCTCTGGAACTTTCAGGCTAGTCAAAGACTCAGTCCTAATTCCTAAAACAAGGCATAGGGGGAATTCATGACTTGAGCTGCCGAACAAACATATATATATATATATATGTATGTATGTATGTGTGTGTATATATATGTATATGTGTATATATATATATATATATCATATACATATCTCACATCTCATATACACACTTCATATCTATCTCTCTCTGTATATATCTCACATATATATATCTCGCATATGGACTTCCCTGGTGGCTCAGATGGTAAAGAATCCACCTGCCATGAAGGAAATCTGGGTTCAGTCTCTGAGTCACAAAGATCCCTTGGTGAGGGGAATAACAACCCACTCCAGTATTCTTGCCTAGAGAATCCCATGGACAGAGGAGCCTGGTGGAGATCTTTCCCCCATGGGCAATACATTTCTCTGTCATTTTCCTTGCATTTGTTTAATTTTTTCAGCTCATATTTCTCCATCCATTCCTTATACTCCCCTTCCACTTAGTGCCTTTTTTATTTGAAATTTTACATAACCAGATTATAGTTGGCATTTGAGAAAACTAACTATTGAGAGTCAAAATAAAGGGGAGCTGACGTTCACGTCTAAAAGAAGAATCACTCTGGTAGCTCAGATTTCAAGTTAAAACAGATAATTCTAAAATCTATCTCCTTTAGAAGCATTTTGATTTACAGAAAATGCTGAACAACATAGGTAATGTATTTGGAGAATAGCAAGTCTGCTCACAGAATTTTAAAGATAAACAAGTGATTATTTTTTTCCTTTCTGAGAAATAACCAGACCAGAGCCTCAGATGAGAGCACGGAACAGTTGCTGTGTTTATCATCATTTAATAAAGGCAGAATCGCTTTCCATGACAGACATCCACCCTTGGCTTTACTCCTAGATAAGAAAGGTCAGGTTGAGATTAAATATACATTTTGTGGTTTAAATAAAGTAAATAATGAGATTTCCTTGAGATGGTGCCTGATAGAGAAATCAGCTTGTTATTTCATTCAGATGTACGAACAGGCTGCAGGTTCCAAAGACAGGAAGTTGTTCAGTCATGTCTGACTGCAACCCTGTGGACTGCAGCACGCCAGGCTTCCCTGCCCTGCACTATCTCCTGGAGCTTGCTCAAACTCATGCCCTTTGAGTCGGTGATGCCATCCAACCATCTCATCCTCGGTCATCCCCTTCTCCTCTTGCCCTCACTCTTTCCCAGCTCCAGGGTCTTTCTCAGTTCAAAGGTAGGGAGTATAAAATAGCATGAACAGGAGGGTTACAAGGAACAGCTCCAGCCTGAGAAAGCTCAACTCTTCATCTTCTATGACACAGGGCTGGGGAACAGGCGAGAGGAAATGTGGTAGGTTCAATAGCCAGTGAATTACATGTATAACTTCCTGAGAATATTCTAAGATGACAACTTCTGCTCACTGAGTTGTGTAAATGACTTTGATGTCTCACTTTGCGAGAGCAATGGAGTATGAGAAGTAGCTCTTTTAAACAACTTCAGACAGCCACAAAGCCTGTATTAACTTAGCCAGCCTCAGAACCAACACATGGGCTGTAGACCACCATGAAGATGGTCTAACTCTCTATATCACTGGCCACTTGCTTCTCAGACTCTTTTTTTCTGCACTAAGAGATTTAACATTTCTTCTGCATAGCTGCAGAATCTCTCTCTCTCTCTAAATGACTAAATGTGCTGCCTCTGCCTGAATCATCAACAGCAGGTAATGGTGATGAGGTGGGACAGAACCTTCCTGTCTTCAGAGGGTGTTATGTTGTCTTTTTTTTTCTTTTGCCTGACTCTGAGTCATAGAGTGATGACAGAACATCAGAGTTGAGGGGATCTTTAACAAACATCCAGCAGAGCATTTCCCAAAGCCTGAAAATACGCTTTTAACTTATTTGGAGAATAGCAAGTCTGCTAAAAAAAACAAGTGATTATTTTCCTTTCTGAGAAAAAACCAGACCAGAGCCTCAGATGAGAGCACGGAACAGTTGCCTTTTGAATCGCTTTCCATGACAGACATCCACCCTTGGCTTTACTCCTAGATAAGAAAGGTCAGGTTGAGATTAAATATACATTTTGTGGTTTAAATAAAGTAAATAATGAGATTTCCTTGAGATGGTGCCTGATAGAGAAATCAGCTTGTTATTTCATTCAGATGTACGAACAGGCTGCAGGTTCCAAAGACAGGAAGTTGTTCAGTCATGTCTGACTGCAACCCTGTGGACTGCAGCACGCCAGGCTTCCCTGCCCTGCACTATCTCCTGGAGCTTGCTCAAACTCATGCCCTTTGAGTCGGTGATGCCATCCAACCATCTCATCCTCGGTCATCCCCTTCTCCTCTTGCCCTCACTCTTTCCCAGCTCCAGGGTCTTTCTCAGTTCAAAGGTAGGGAGTATAAAATAGCATGAACAGGAGGGTTACAAGGAACAGCTCCAGCCTGAGAAAGCTCAACTCTTCATCTTCTATGACACAGGGCTGGGGAACAGGCGAGAGGAAATGTGGTAGGTTCAATAGCCAGTGAATTACATGTATAACTTCCTGAGAATATTCTAAGATGACAACTTCTGCTCACTGAGTTGTGTAAATGACTTTGATGTCTCACTTTGCGAGAGCAATGGAGTATGAGAAGTAGCTCTTTTAAACAACTTCAGACAGCCACAAAGCCTGTATTAACTTAGCCAGCCTCAGAACCAACACATGGGCTGTAGACCACCATGAAGATGGTCTAACTCTCTATATCACTGGCCACTTGCTTCTCAGACTCTTTTTTTCTGCACTAAGAGATTTAACATTTCTTCTGCATAGCTGCAGAATCTCTCTCTCTCTCTAAATGACTAAATGTGCTGCCTCTGCCTGAATCATCAACAGCAGGTAATGGTGATGAGGTGGGACAGAACCTTCCTGTCTTCAGAGGGTGTTATGTTGTCTTTTTTTTTCTTTTGCCTGACTCTGAGTCATAGAGTGATGACAGAACATCAGAGTTGAGGGGATCTTTAACAAACATCCAGCAGAGCATTTCCCAAAGCCTGAAAAAGTACTGCTATTTTAAACTTATTTGCATTCCATAGTGAAAAGCACACTTCCCTTTGCAATTCTTTCTTAGTCTTCCTCAAAAGATAAAAGAAAACTTGTACTTGTGCTATCCTGTCCTTCCCATCACCCCCCAAATGTATAATTTCTCTTTTCCATAAAGAGAAATTGGGTTATCAGCTCAGAGTTTTTGTCAGACAAGAGAAGCTAAGTAGAATCGATGGACACTGCCTGTTTGAAAAAGATCTGTTTTGCAGTTACCATCTGTTTATAAGACATTATACTGGTCACCCCTTTCTAAAGCCATTCAAATTGTATTACCAGTAGACTAAGGCAGAATGGACCAATATAAAAAGTGTTTTTATGTACATAACCTTCAAGGTGGAATGTAGCTCTGGCAAAACCCCAGGGCGGTGGGGATAGTTCTGGAATCACTCCACTGGCATAACTCTCCTTCTGGACAGATGACAGAGCTAAGGACAAGGGATCTTCAGGGATGAGACCTTGGGTCCTTTCCTCTCCCATCCTGGGGCAAATAGCATTCCATTTTTGTCTCTATGAATCTAATTACTCTATGAACCTCACTTAAGTGTAATTCTGTGACATTTGCTCTTTGGGGACTGGCTTTTTCCACTTTAGCATAATTTCTTCAAGGTTCATGCATGTTGTATCACAGGTCAGAGTTTCATTTTCTTTTTAGGGCTGAATACTATTCTATTGTATGCATATACTACATTTTGTTCATCCATCTGTCGATAGATACCTGGCCGTTTCCATCGTTTGGCTCTTGTGAATAATGCTGCTTTTCTAGCATTAAACCATCCTTCCACCCCTAGAATAAAGCATATGGTTTATATCACAACCTAGGAGAATCTGAAGAAGACTCTTGAGAGTCCCCTAGAAAGCAAGGAAATCAAACCAGTTAATCCTAAAGGAAATCAACCCTGAATATTCATTGTAAAGACTCATGCTGAAACTGAAGCTCTGATACTTTGGCCACCTGTGCAAAGAGCTGGCTCATTGCAAAGGACCCCTGATGCTGGGAAAGATTGATGGCAGTAGGAGAAGGAGACAACAGAGGATGAGACGGTTGGATGGCATCACTGACTCAGTGGACTTGAGTTTGAGCAATCTCTGGGAGATAGTAGAGGACAGGGAAGCCTGGAGTGTTGCAGTTTATGGGGCCGCAAATCGTTGGACCCAACTGAGTGAACAACAGCAAGGGGAGTCTAACAAGCAAGAAGAAAAATGACTGACAGATCCTCTCTTCTTTGAGATTTGCTCTTAGTCTAATCCTTTTTGTCTAGCCTTGGTGAATACAGAGGTATCACCTGCTCAGCAGAGCATAAGACCTTCTGGTAGGTGGGCAAAGACACCCACACATTTATGGGTGTCTCTTCCTGTTCAAAGATGCTGCTTTATTGCATATCCAAGAGTCTTATCCTTGCCTTTCCCCATCTCAGCATACACATGGGAAATAAAATTCTCAATGCTACTAAGCCTTGGAAGCAGAATTGCAAGTGGCAATAGTCTCTCCCTGGCCAGGCAAATAAGTTCTGCAAACTTCTAAAGTGCAATCAACTTCAATAAGTTGAAAAATGATTGTTTCACAAAACTATAAACAAAGCTGGAACTGCACAATTTATAAAAAAGATATAAAAATCCATTTATGTCTTTAGTATTTTATGTCTTTATGAAAGAAGAAAGTTTACTCATAGCCATGCATTTAGTGACTATAAAAATATTTGGGTGCTTAGCATGTTCCAGGAATTTTATTAGGCATCTGGCATATTTACCATGTCACTTTCTAATGAGTTAATAAAGTAAGACAAATGAGTACAGATACTCTATGTGAAGTCATTAACTCTGCTGACAGTGAATGCAATTTCTGAAACTACAGAACAAAGTGATGCCGTTCACTTTTGTTTATATTTGTGAAAGAATCAGTCCTTCTCAAATGATTACCACTTGAAATAGCAAAGAAAACAAAGGCAAGAATATCCAGAAGCATGTTGGAATGATACAGTGATTTTGCAGTTTCCATATGTTTGTACACAGGCACGAATATTTGTTAGTAATAGCTTCTGCGCAGAATTCCCAGGGCAGATTTTTAAAATGTATTTTAATTATTTTTCTTTTACTTTGCCCCACAAATCGTATTCATCATTTACAATAAATTAGTTTTTATAGTTGTTAAATACTCTGTATCTTGTAATTTCCTCTGCATGCCTCTTATATACTCACACTTAATAGTATTTATTTTAAATGACTCCAGGAAGCTAGCATGCTTATAAGCAAAAGAATTACTATTAAAATAAAGAACCAGGGAGTATGATTTAATTCATAAAGTCCAATGTTAATAAGTAATTCAAGCAAGTAGTAAGAAAAATATTTGCTGCCCTTTTCAGCAAAGATGAATTTCATTCTTTAAAAGTATTATTGGAAGGAACAGAGGGTGGGAGGCATAAAGGAAGTAGCATGAAGGCCTGTACTATCATAAGCAAAGAAAATAGCTATAGTCATTGCTCTGTGAGAAAAGCGGATCCTACAGGGGTGCTGTGTGATGGTCGGGAGGGGTGGGAAGGGGGGAGATGTACATATGACTAATCTGGGAACATGCATATCTACAAACAACTAAACTCTGTAAAAGTTAAAAGTAAAATAAAGCTTTAAAAAAATAAATAAAAGTATTATTGTAAGAACATTGGGTGAGAAAATGCTTCCAATGAACCTTTAAAATGAAAAAGAATGTGTCCAGGTTTTTACATAAAGCATTTCTTCTGCTCACCTCGACTCACCAAAGCATGACTTCCTTCTAATGTAGAAGAAATTAGGTGGCCTCATCTTGTTCAATGTCTAAAGGCCAGCTTTCTAGCTAATGTGAAAAACAGCAGGGGTAAACAACAGAGCCATAAAACTGCTCTTGCAACAAACTGGTGATCACAGCAACTCAGACTGCCCGCTCCCCTACCTGCAGCACCCCATCTTGTGCCAGGCTGCAATCCTTTGCTTGTTGCTGAAAGGATCCTAAGAGATTATTCACTCATGTCTTGTTTTAAATATGACTCAAGTTTTTTCTTTTAATTTTTTTCCTGCAAGAAATCAGGATTCTGCATTTATGATCCAGCTGTGAGAACCTGGTAACATAACAAATTCTGAAGTCTGAGAAAAGTTCAGTTCAGTTCAATTCAGTAGCTCAATTCACAGTTATGTCTGACTCTGCGACCCCATGGACTGTGGCATGCCAGGCTTCCTTGTCCCTTACTATCTCCCAGAGCCTGCTCAAACTCATGTCCATTGACTCAGTGATGCCGTCCAACCATCTCATCCCCTGTTATCCCCTTCTCCTTTTCCCTTC
Source organism: Tragulus kanchil (assembly GCA_022376925.1). NCBI lineage: Eukaryota > Metazoa > Chordata > Mammalia > Artiodactyla > Tragulidae > Tragulus > Tragulus kanchil. The sequence goes on along the minus strand of JAIOJX010000002.1, from coordinate 37,034,805 downwards.
CATTTTCCCCAACATCAGGGACTTTTCCAATGAGTCAGCTCTTCACATCAGGTGCCCAAAGTATTGGAGTTTCAGCTTCAGCAATGGTCCTTCGAATGAATACTCAGAGTTGATTTAGAATTGACCGCTTTGATCTCCTTACAGCCCAAGGTGACTCTCAATAACCTAAGAGACCACTAAGCATTTCATATTTTATGATGTTGCCATATATTTCTTAATGTCCAAATGATCATTCTTAGTACATATAAACACAACTTATTAGGGCATTTTTTTAAACCTTTATTTTGCTTTTAACTTTTACAGAGTTTTGTTGTTTACAGATATGTATGTTCCCAGATTAGTCATATGTATATTCCCCCCAACTTTACTAAATCTATTTATTAGTTCTAGAAGATTCTTTGTAGACCCCATCATGTTTTCCATGTATACAATCATTTCATCTTCAAATAAACATAATTTTGCTTCTTCCTCTGTAATATAGATGCTCAGTCTAATCCTGCACTGTGCATTCTTCCTGGCTCCATTGTGTCTCTTTTGTTGGTTCACTGGTTACAATGTCACATTGTAAAAATCTTGGTGGTTGCATTAGCATTTCTGTTATACAGCAAGGGTTGGTAATACTTTTGATCAAAGGCCCAAATGATAAATATTTCAGACTTGTGGGCTGCATATGGTCTTTTTTACATCGTCATTTTTCTGCAATTTTTAAAAATGTAAAACCATTCCTAGCTTGCACAGCATGCAAAAACAGGCTGTAAGCCAGACTGATCTGTGAGACGTCGTTTCCCAGCCAGTAGTGTACATTTTATCAAAATCTCCCCTCAAGCAATAGTATACCACTTCATTGTACAAGACTCTTACAGGAGTATACTTCCGTGTCTTCCCTTCTGGATTTTGCGCTATCGTAACACTACATTTTACTGACACATGTGTTGTGAGCCCTACAATGCAGTATTGCTTTTGTTTAAAGAATGATCTTTGAAATAGACTGAAAATATAGGAGAAAATGGGTTTCCCTAGTGGCTCAGAGGTAAAGAATTTCCAAGCCAATGCAGGAAACGTGGGTTCAATCCCTGGGTAGACAAGATTCCCCTAGAGAAGGAGATGAAAACCCACTCTAGTACTCTTGCCTGGGAAATCCCATGGACAGAGGAGCCTGGCGAGCTACAGCTCCTGGTCGAGCTCTTCACATCAGGTGCCCAAAGTATTGGAGTTTCAGCTTCAGCAATGGTCCTTCGAATGAATACTCAGAGTTGATTTAGAATTGACCGCTTTGATCTCCTTACAGCCCAAGGTGACTCTCAATAACCTAAGAGACCACTAAGCATTTCATATTTTATGATGTTGCCATATATTTCTTAATGTCCAAATGATCATTCTTAGTACATATAAACACAACTTATTAGGGCATTTTTTTAAACCTTTATTTTGCTTTTAACTTTTACAGAGTTTTGTTGTTTACAGATATGTATGTTCCCAGATTAGTCATATGTATATTCCCCCCAACTTTACTAAATCTATTTATTAGTTCTAGAAGATTCTTTGTAGACCCCATCATGTTTTCCATGTATACAATCATTTCATCTTCAAATAAACATAATTTTGCTTCTTCCTCTGTAATATAGATGCTCAGTCTAATCCTGCACTGTGCATTCTTCCTGGCTCCATTGTGTCTCTTTTGTTGGTTCACTGGTTACAATGTCACATTGTAAAAATCTTGGTGGTTGCATTAGCATTTCTGTTATACAGCAAGGGTTGGTAATACTTTTGATCAAAGGCCCAAATGATAAATATTTCAGACTTGTGGGCTGCATATGGTCTTTTTTACATCGTCATTTTTCTGCAATTTTTAAAAATGTAAAACCATTCCTAGCTTGCACAGCATGCAAAAACAGGCTGTAAGCCAGACTGATCTGTGAGACGTCGTTTCCCAGCCAGTAGTGTACATTTTATCAAAATCTCCTCAAGCAATAGTATACCACTTCATTGTACAAGACTCTTACAGGAGTATACTTCCGTGTCTTCCCTTCTGGATTTTGCGCTATCGTAACACTACATTTTACTGACACATGTGTTGTGAGCCCTACAATGCAGTATTGCTTTTGTTTAAAGAATGATCTTTGAAATAGACTGAAAATATAGGAGAAAATGGGTTTCCCTAGTGGCTCAGAGGTAAAGAATTTCCAAGCCAATGCAGGAAACGTGGGTTCAATCCCTGGGTAGACAAGATTCCCCTAGAGAAGGAGATGAAAACCCACTCTAGTACTCTTGCCTGGGAAATCCCATGGACAGAGGAGCCTGGCGAGCTACAGCTCCTGGGATTGCAGAGTCCAGGAGGACTTAGCAACTATACAACAACAAACAGGAGAAAAAGTCTGATACTCAAGGTAACTGCCGTTCCCTGTGCTGTTTGTTGTTTTGTGAAGAAACAGATTCCTCTCTGGTATTATTAATATTTTCTTTCTACTTGAAAGATTTCCTCTAGTATTTTGTGTATTGCAGTGTTGCTAGTGTTAAATTCTTTCCCGTAGTGCTGTTTTCCTGGTGATGATTTCTTTCAGGTTTGGTTGATCTGAAATGTCTTTCTTTTGTCTTTTCTTTTGGGGCGAGGGGGCGGGGGGGTGGTGAGGAACTGGGTTGGGGAGGGAGAGGGGCGGGCAGGCCACTTCTATCGGTTTTTCATTATTTACTTTCATCCATCTTGTTCTTTGGCCCGTGTGGGCCTCCCATTGCAGTGGCCTCTGTTGTTGCAGAGCACCGGCTCTGGGCACAAGCGCCCCAGAGCTCCAGCTCGGTAATTGGACACATGGGTCCAGCTGCTCCGCAGCACGTGGGATCTTCCCAGGCCAGGGATCTAACTGGCGCCCCTTGCACTGCAAGGCGGTGTCCTTACCCACTGGACCACCAGGGGAAGCCCTCAACCATTCTTTTAATGTGGGCCTACTAGCAACAAATTCCTTTGAAAATATCATGAAAGTGAAAGTGTTAGTTGCTCAATCGAGTCTGACCTTATGGACTGTAGCCCGCCAGACTCCCCTGTCCATGGAATTCTCCAGGCAAGAATGCTGGAGTGGGTTTTCATTTCCTTCTCCAGGGGATCTTCCCAGGCTAGGGATCAAACCTGTGTCTCCTGCATTGCAGGCAGACTCTACCATCTGAGTCACCAAGAACTTTCTATTTTTGGTGAAGGCAATCTTATAGATCAATTAATTCCATCAGGATTATACGTATATTAACAGGAGGACTTATCATTAAAGTCTCCAGGAACACAGTCTCAATACTTTTTGAGCAGGATTTTAGGCCTTTGCTTTATACTCATTAGTTCAAAAAAAATGCAACAGAGATTTGCATTTGCTACTATCTGTGACCAGGAGTTAGGACGAGAATTTGATAAGGGATAATAAACAAGGAAAACAAATAACTGTTGAAGAAAATGACTCTCCTTGGAGCTACACGGAGACATACATCTGGAAGTTAATCAACAGCAATAAACTACTCTATCGAACAGCTCCAACCCCTGCTATAACCCAACCATTATTGTGGTTTAATTTATGGATCCTATTACTACTCCTAATGAAACTGTCTTAAAGCATATCCAGTTATTTTGGAAGAATTATTTCACTAAGGATACATTCGTTTAAAGAAAAAGCAAGTAGAAATATTTGAAATGAATTTTCATTGAAATGAGTGATTTTAATTTGCTTCAGTGTTATAAGCAGACGTTTGTCCCAGCTCTATTTTCATGATGTAGAACTGATTTGACTTAAATCTATTATATTCTCAGGGAGTCTCCAAGCCAGTGATGTGCAGGTAAATGGCTATCTACTGGCTCTTGGGGTGGAGACTTACCTGTACTTACAGCAGTTTTTGTGGTGTGAATATTCCCACCATGGCCAGTTTCAAGAGACTGACACAACACCAGTGGATTTGAGAAATTCTTGAAAATATAACAGTCAGCTCTCATGGACCACTGAGAACCAGCTCGTTGATCTATCCTAAAGGCAAGGGAAAAGATTCTCCATCTCAAGTACATTCTCTTTAAGAAAATTTCACTGGTCATTTTGTAAGCATCTGGACATAACCTAATATAAGATGATATTCTTGTCCAAAAATGCCTAAAATCTAACTGGAAAGCAAGACCGTCAAAAAATACAAATCACATAAAACAAGCAATTTCCAATAATTGGTATTGGAAAGAAAAGCTAAGAGATTCCAGCTAGATTCCACATAATTGACAATATGTAAATTAAAATGTGGTTGTATTCTCTAGACCTTTGGCATAACATTGCCTTTGTTTGATTTTTCTAAAGTGTTGACCATTTGATCCAAAAAACATTGAAATGTGAGAGTGAGAAAACCAGGGAGCCTGTGTTCCTTGACTGGCCTGCCTCCAATTTAGCACAGATCATATGCATCTTTAGGATCTCCTTTTCCATATTAATTAACTCTAATCAATTTCTCAGTCTTTATATCACAAACATGCCTGCTGTTTGTTGTTGTTCAGTCCCTAAGTGGTGTCTGACTCTTCATGACCCCATGGACTGAGTCCACCAGGCTCCTCTGTCCATGGAATTCTCCAGGCAAGAACACTGGAGAGGACTTCCCTGGTGAGCCAGTGGGTAAAAGTCTGCCTTGCACTGCAAGGGGCGCCATTCGATCCTTGGCATGGGAAAATCCAACATGCCACGGAGCAGCTGGACCGGTGTGTTCAGTTACCAGCCAGAGCTCTGGGGCGCGTGCACTACAGGAGAGGTCACTGTGATGGGAGGCCCACCCAGGCCAGACAACAAAGATGGATGAAAATAAACGAAAGACCAATAAAAGTGACCAAAAACTTTTTTTAAAAAAAAGGAACACTGGAGAGGGTTGCCACGCCCTCCTCCAGGGGATCTTCCCAACCCAGGGATCGAAGCTGGGTTTCCCACATTGCGGGCAGACTCTTTACCATCTGAGCCACCAGGAAAGCCCATCTCTCTGTGGGTGTCTCCTAATTCTATACAGGTTTTTTCCTGTTGAGCTCAGCATCACATATACAATTGCCTCACCCATGCACCGTCTGTATTGTAAACACACAGAGAGCATGCTCCTCCTAAGCCTGCTCCTTCTATCTTGGCAAGGGAAAAGATTCTCCATCTCAAGTACATTCTCTTTAAGAAAATTTCACTGGTCATTTTGTAAGCATCTGGACATAACCTAATATAAGATGATATTCTTGTCCAAAAATGCCTAAAATCTAACTGGAAAGCAAGACCGTCAAAAAATACAAATCACATAAAACAAGCAATTTCCAATAATTGGTATTGGAAAGAAAAGCTAAGAGATTCCAGCTAGATTCCACATAATTGACAATATGTAAATTAAAATGTGGTTGTATTCTCTAGACCTTTGGCATAACATTGCCTTTGTTTGATTTTTCTAAAGTGTTGACCATTTGATCCAAAAAACATTGAAATGTGAGAGTGAAAAAACCAGGGAGCCTGTGTTCCTTGACTGGCCTGCCTCCAATTTAGCACAGATCATATGCATCTTTAGGATCTCCTTTTCCATATTAATTAACTCTAATCAATTTCTCAGTCTTTATATCACAAACATGCCTGCTGTTTGTTGTTGTTCAGTCCCTAAGTGGTGTCTGACTCTTCATGACCCCATGGACTGAGTCCACCAGGCTCCTCTGTCCATGGAATTCTCCAGGCAAGAACACTGGAGAGGACTTCCCTGGTGAGCCAGTGGGTAAAAGTCTGCCTTGCACTGCAAGGGGCGCCATTCGATCCTTGGCATGGGAAAATCCAACATGCCACGGAGCAGCTGGACCGGTGTGTTCAGTTACCAGCCAGAGCTCTGGGGCGCGTGCACTACAGGAGAGGTCACTGTGATGGGAGGCCCACCCAGGCCAGACAACAAAGATGGATGAAAATAAACGAAAGACCAATAAAAGTGACCAAAAACTTTTTTTAAAAAAAAGGAACACTGGAGAGGGTTGCCACGCCCTCCTCCAGGGGATCTTCCCAACCCAGGGATCGAAGCTGGGTTTCCCACATTGCGGGCAGACTCTTTACCATCTGAGCCACCAGGAAAGCCCATCTCTCTGTGGGTGTCTCCTAATTCTATACAGGTTTTTTTTCCTGTTGAGCTCAGCATCACATATACAATTGCCTCACCCATGCACCGTCTGTATTGTAAACACACAGAGAGCATGCTCCTCCTAAGCCTGCTCCTTCTATCTTCCCTAGTTCAGGCATCACCACCACCAGGGACGTTGTGGGAAACTGAGGGTGCGGGGGCTCAGCTCCATTTCCGCCTTTCTCATTGCCCATCCTAAATAAATTGCTAAGCCTGAATGTTTTTATCTTTACTACTTCTCAAGTTAGCTGATTTTCCAGCTGTGGAGGGTAAGATCCATCTTGGCATCCCTCCTCCCCAAGCACGATGCTGCTTTATGCCCCGTGCCTTCACTGGGCTAGTTTGCCATGTCAGAGTGCTTGTCTCCTCTTGGCTTGACTGGTTCTGATTCATCCCCCCGAGTGAGGTCAGTTACTGTCTCAGAGCTCCCGAAATTGCCCATGACTATGCCATTGCAAATATCTCCTTGTTCTTCAGTGACTGTATTGATTGCTCCCTCTTACAAACCATGAGAAACTCCTCAGAAGCAGGAACTGACTCAGTCATCACTTTCTTCTTTATTCCAGCACAAGCTTGGGTCATTATAGGCCCTCAACACACATCTGTTCTAAAAATATTGAGTATATCGATAACCAATACCTGGAAGGCATATAAGAACTTATAAGAATTCTTTTGTATTTAGATGCTACAAGTATTTAGCACTTCCAAACACATAAAGTATTTGAACTTACTGGTAGAAAACTTTAAGATGTCTGTAATAATAAGTGAAAAGTTATTTCTAAAATGCTAAATAAACACTGAAGAACTGATGTTTTGGAACTGTGGTGCTGGAGAAGACTCCTGCGATCCCTTGGGCTACAAGGAGATCAAACAAGTTAATCCTAAAGGAAATCAATGCTGAATATTCACTGGAAGGACTGATGCTGAAGCTGAAGCTCCAGTACTTTGGTGACCAAACTTTTTAAAAGGAACCCTGGAGAGGGTTGCCACGCCCTCCTCCCGGGGATCTTCCCAACCCAGGGATCGAAGCTGGGTTTCCCACATTGCGGGCAGACTCTTTACCATCTGAGCCACCAGGAAAGCCCATCTCTCTGTGGGTGTCTCCTAATTCTATACAGGTTTTTTTTCCTGTTGAGCTCAGCATCACATATACAATTGCCTCACCCATGCACCGTCTGTATTGTAAACACACAGAGAGCATGCTCCTCCTAAGCCTGCTCCTTCTATCTTCCCTAGTTCAGGCATCACCACCACCAGGGACGTTGTGGGAAACTGAGGGTGCGGGGGCTCAGCTCCATTTCCGCCTTTCTCATTGCCCATCCTAAATAAATTGCTAAGCCTGAATGTTTTTATCTTTACTACTTCTCAAGTTAGCTGATTTTCCAGCTGTGGAGGGTAAGATCCATCTTGGCATCCCTCCTCCCCAAGCACGATGCTGCTTTATGCCCCGTGCCTTCACTGGGCTAGTTTGCCATGTCAGAGTGCTTGTCTCCTCTTGGCTTGACTGGTTCTGATTCATCCCCAGTGAGGTCAGTTACTGTCTCAGAGCTCCCGAAATTGCCCATGACTATGCCATTGCAAATATCTCCTTGTTCTTCAGTGACTGTATTGATTGCTCCCTCTTACAAACCATGAGAAACTCCTCAGAAGCAGGAACTGACTCAGTCATCACTTTCTTCTTTATTCCAGCACAAGCTTGGGTCATTATAGGCCCTCAACACACATCTGTTCTAAAAATATTGAGTATATCGATAACCAATACCTGGAAGGCATATAAGAACTTATAAGAATTCTTTTGTATTTAGATGCTACAAGTATTTAGCACTTCCAAACACATAAAGTATTTGAACTTACTGGTAGAAAACTTTAAGATGTCTGTAATAATAAGTGAAAAGTTATTTCTAAAATGCTAAATAAACACTGAAGAACTGATGTTTTGGAACTGTGGTGCTGGAGAAGACTCCTGAGATCCCTTGGGCTACAAGGAGATCAAACAAGTTAATCCTAAAGGAAATCAATGCTGAATATTCACTGGAAGGACTGATGCTGAAGCTGAAGCTCCAGTACTTTGGCTATCTGATGTGGAGAGTGGACTCATTGGAAAAGACCCTGATGCTGGGAAAGACTGAGGGCCAAAGGAGAAGGGGGCAATAGTGGATGAGATGGTTAGGTAGCATCACCAACTCAATGGACAAACTCTGGGAGATAGTAGAGGACAAAGGAGCCAGGCTTGGTGAAGTCCATGAGAACAACAATAGCAATAATAAATATGAATAAGTTTGTTCTGTAAGAAACAGATTTTCTAGCTGTAGTTTCACCATGCCTACAATAATTACTCCATTCCACAACTGATTTTAAACTAACTTGTCTGATGACTTTTGTCATTATTTGGTTAGTGGGCAGCAGATTCTCAGACTTTGGGCTCTAGAGCAGGGAGGAAGTTTGGAGACATTTCTGAGAAAGTGTGCACCAGACTTCCATTGTCCCCTCCTCTTAGCTTGACCCCAGATGGTGGACGGGCAAAGAGAAGGTGGGCAGGGCAGTGATCAGGAGAAAGTCACCCATATTCATGAAGGGATATTAGAGTTAATGAAAGAGAAAGAAGAAATGATACTGAAGCCAGTTTGTCACAACATACAGGAAAACATCCTAACTATAAAAGTGACTAAGAACTAGACCAAGTAACCTAAGAAACTTGTCAACTTTCAAGCCTAGAACTCGTTAACCTGGACCACTGGGCAGACATATTGGACAGATTCATCGGTCTTGGCTAATTCATTTGCTAACCAAAAAGCGAAAGACTGGGCAGAAGGACTTGCTATTAGGAAAGTATTTTGTTGGGACAGAGCACTTCTTGAGTGAGTTGAGACAGGGAATACTCTTAAACCCTTTAAAGTTCTAACACTGTTTCAGTGCAGAAGTAAAACACTGACTCCAGTCAATTAATACTCTGTAACAGCAAACAGAATGATGACCAAAAAGTAGAGGAGAGACATAGGTGAATTATACCAGAACACAGTCATCTCTAAGTATATGTCTTTATTTTCCTCCACTGGAAACAAAATAACTGTCCTGCACACTACTGAGATTTCCACTGTTTTAGAACAGGTTGATCATGGAGGCTCAGCATGACAACTACATTTAAAATTCTGACATGCCCCTAGAAGCCCAATAAGAGATCCTTCACTTCACTCATTCACAGCTTATCCTCCAGTGCTCTGAGAGTTTTGAGAACCCTATTTCCTTTCTCCATGCTTGGAATCACCTAAGTGGATTTTTTTTCTCAAGAATTTTTCTACCTTTCCTGAATTCAGCTCTATTGTTTATATTGGAGTTTGATTATTTTACATGCTGTGTTGGTTCCTGATCTACAGCAATGTGAATCAGCTATAGGCATACATATATCCTCTCCTCCTTAAGTCTCCCTCCCATCTCCATCCCCCAAACCCATCCCTTGGTCTCCACAGAACAATGAAGTTCTATCTTAGAAAGTTATACACAAAAGATAAATAAAACAAAAAGCTGGTTCTTCGAAAAAGTCAATAAAATCGACACACCACTGGCCAGACTCATCAAGAAAAAGAGAGAGAAGAACCAGATCACCAAAATCAAAAATGAAAAAGGAGAGATTACAACGGATAATGCAGAAATCCAAAGGATTATAAGAGACTATTATGAACAACTCTATGGCAACAAACTGGACAACCTGGAAGAAATGGACAGTTTCTTAGAGAAGATTAATCTCCCAAGACTCAACCAGGAAGAAATAGAAAATATGAACAAGCCAATCACAAGCTCAGAAATCGACCTTGTGATCAAAAATCTACCCAAAAATAAAAGCCCAGGGCCAGATGGTTTCACAAGTGAATTCTACCAAACATTTAAAGAAGAACTAATGCCTGCCCTTCTAAAACTCTTCCAAAAAATTGCCCAGGAAGGAACACTTCCAAACACATTCTACGAGGCCACCATCACCCTGATACCAAAGCCAGGCAAAGACATCACAAAAAAAGAAAATTATAGGCCAATTTCACTGATGAATCTAGATGCCAAAATCCTCAACAAAATCCTAGCAAACAGAATTCAGCAACACATCAAAAAGCTCATTCATCACGATCAAGTTGGGTTCATCCCAGGCATGCAAGGATTCTTCAACATCCGCAAATCAATCAATGTGATACATCATATCAACAAATTGAAAGACAAAATGCACATGATCATCTCAATAGATGCAGAAGAATCCTTTGACAAAGTACAGCATCCATTTATGATAAAAACTCTTCAAAAATGGGCATAGAAGGAACTTATCTTAACATAGTGAAAGCTTTATATGAAAGAATCAGCTTATTCCAGTGCTCTGAGAGTTTTGAGAACCCTATTTCCTTTCTCCATGCTTGGAATCACCTAAGTGGATTTTTTTCTCAAGAATTTTCTACCTTTCCTGAATTCAGCTCTATTGTTTATATTGGAGTTTGATTATTTTACATGCTGTGTTGGTTCCTGATCTACAGCAATGTGAATCAGCTATAGGCATACATATATCCTCTCCTCCTTAAGTCTCCCTCCCATCTCCATCCCCCAAACCCATCCCTTGGTCTCCACAGAACAATGAAGTTCTATCTTAGAAAGTTATACACAAAAGATAAATAAAACAAAAAGCTGGTTCTTCGAAAAAGTCAATAAAATCGACACACCACTGGCCAGACTCATCAAGAAAAAGAGAGAGAAGAACCAGATCACCAAAATCAAAAATGAAAAAGGAGAGATTACAACGGATAATGCAGAAATCCAAAGGATTATAAGAGACTATTATGAACAACTCTATGGCAACAAACTGGACAACCTGGAAGAAATGGACAGTTTCTTAGAGAAGATTAATCTCCCAAGACTCAACCAGGAAGAAATAGAAAATATGAACAAGCCAATCACAAGCTCAGAAATCGACCTTGTGATCAAAAATCTACCCAAAAATAAAAGCCCAGGGCCAGATGGTTTCACAAGTGAATTCTACCAAACATTTAAAGAAGAACTAATGCCTGCCCTTCTAAAACTCTTCCAAAAAATTGCCCAGGAAGGAACACTTCCAAACACATTCTACGAGGCCACCATCACCCTGATACCAAAGCCAGGCAAAGACATCACAAAAAAAGAAAATTATAGGCCAATTTCACTGATGAATCTAGATGCCAAAATCCTCAACAAAATCCTAGCAAACAGAATTCAGCAACACATAAAAAAGCTCATTCATCACGATCAAGTTGGGTTCATCCCAGGCATGCAAGGATTCTTCAACATCCGCAAATCAATCAATGTGATACATCATATCAACAAATTGAAAGACAAAAATCACATGATCATCTCAATAGATGCAGAAAAAGCCTTTGACAAAGTACAGCATCCATTTATGATAAAAACTCTTCAAAAAATGGGCATAGAAGGAACTTATCTTAACATAGTGAAAGCTTTATATGAGAAGCCCACAGCGAACATTATCCTCAATGGTGAAAAACTCAAAGCATTCCCTCTAAGATCAGGAACAAGACAAGGGTGTCCACTTTCACCACTCTTATTCAACATAGTCCTGGAAGTTCTAGCAACAGCAATAAGAGAAGAGAAAGAAATCAAAGGAATCCAGATTGGAAAAGAAGAAGTCAAACTCTCTCTATTTGCAGATGACATGATATTATACATAGAAAATCCCAAAGACACTATTACAAAACTACTAGAGTTAATCAGCGAATTCAGCAAAGTCGCAGGATACAAAATCAATATACAGAAATCACTGGCATTCCTATACACAAACAATGAAAAATCAGAAAATGAAATCAAAGAGGCAATCCCCTTCACCATCGCAACCAAAAGAATCAAATATCTAGGAATAAACCTACCCAAAGAAACAAAAGAACTGTACACAGAAAATTACAAGACACTCATGAGAGACATTAAAGAAGACTTAAACAGATGGAGAAATATTCCGTGTTCCTGGGTTGGGAGAATCAATATTGTGAAAATGACCATACTACCAAATGTCATCTATAGATTCAGTGCGATCCCTATCAAACTTCCAATAACATTCTTCACAGAACTAGACCAACGAATAACACAGTTCATATGGAAACACAAAAGACCTCGAATAGCCAAAGCAATCCTCAGGAAGAAGAATGGAGCTGGGGGGATCAGCCTCCCCAACTTCAGACTCTACTACAAAGCAACAGTCCTCAAGACAGTATGGTACTGGCACAAAAAACAGAAATATCGACCAATGGAACAAGATCGAGAACCCAGAGATAAACCCACGCACCTATGGGTACCTTATTTTTGACAAAGGAGGCGAACATATAAAATGGGACAAAGACAGCCTCTTCAACAAATGGTGCTGGGAAAATTGGACAGCTACATGCAGGAAAATGAAGTTGGAACATACCCTGACACCATACACAAAGATCAACTCAAAATGGATTAAAGATCTAAATTTAAGGCCAGAAACCATCAAACTCTTAGAGGAGAATATAGGCAAAACCCTCAAGGACATCAATCAAAGCAAGATCTTCTCTGACCCACCTACTAGAATAGTGGAACTAAAAAGACAAATGAACATGTGGGACCTAATGAAACTTAAAAGCTTTTGTACAGCTAAAGAAATTACAAAAAAGCTGAACAGACAGCCCACAGAGTGGGAGAAAATCATAGCAAATGAAATAACAGACAAAGAATTAATCTCCAAAATCTACAAGCAACTCAGACAACTCAGCACTGGAAAAACGAACAACCCAATCAAAAAATGGGAAAAGGACCTAAACAGACACCTCTCCAAAGACGACATACAGATGGCCCAAAAACACATGAAAAATCAGAAAATGAAATCAAAGAGGCAATCCCCTTCACCATCGCAACCAAAAGAATCAAATATCTAGGAATAAACCTACCCAAAGAAACAAAAGAACTGTACACAGAAAATTACAAGACACTCATGAGAGACATTAAAGAAGACTTAAACAGATGGAGAAATATTCCGTGTTCCTGGGTTGGGAGAATCAATATTGTGAAAATGACCATACTACCAAATGTCATCTATAGATTCAGTGCGATCCCTATCAAACTTCCAATAACATTCTTCACAGAACTAGACCAACGAATAACACAGTTCATATGGAAACACAAAAGACCTCGAATAGCCAAAGCAATCCTCAGGAAGAAGAATGGAGCTGGGGGGATCAGCCTCCCCAACTTCAGACTCTACTACAAAGCAACAGTCCTCAAGACAGTATGGTACTGGCACAAAAACAGAAATATCGACCAATGGAACAAGATCGAGAACCCAGAGATAAACCCACGCACCTATGGGTACCTTATTTTTGACAAAGGAGGCGAACATATAAAATGGGACAAAGACAGCCTCTTCAACAAATGGTGCTGGGAAAATTGGACAGCTACATGCAGGAAAATGAAGTTGGAACATACCCTGACACCATACACAAAGATCAACTCAAAATGGATTAAAGATCTAAATTTAAGGCCAGAAACCATCAAACTCTTAGAGGAGAATATAGGCAAAACCCTCAAGGACATCAATCAAAGCAAGATCTTCTCTGACCCACCTACTAGAATAGTGGAACTAAAAAGACAAATGAACATGTGGGACCTAATGAAACTTAAAAGCTTTTGTACAGCTAAAGAAATTACAAAAAAGCTGAACAGACAGCCCACAGAGTGGGAGAAAATCATAGCAAATGAAATAACAGACAAAGAATTAATCTCCAAAATCTACAAGCAACTCAGACAACTCAGCACTGGAAAAACGAACAACCCAATCAAAAAATGGGAAAAGGACCTAAACAGACACCTCTCTAAAGACGACATACAGATGGCCCAAAAGCACATGAAACGATGCTCAACTTCACTTACAATTAGAGAAGTGCAAATCAAAACTACAATGAGATGTCACCTCACACCCGTCAGAATGGCCATCATCCACAAATCGACAGACAATAAATGCTGGAGAGGGTGCGGAGAAAAGGGAACACTCCTACATTGCTGGTGGCTATGTAAATTGATACAGCCTCTATGGAAGACAGTCTGGAGATTTCTTAAAAAACTAAAAATAGAAGCACCATACAACCCAGCAATCCCACTCTCAGGCTTATACCCTGACGAAATCAAAACTGAAAGAAGCACCTGTACCCCAATGTTCATTGCAGCTCTCTATACAATAGCTAGAACTTGGAAGGAACCTAGATGCCCATCGACGAACGAATGGATCCAGAAGCTCTGGTACATATATACAATGGAATACTACACAGCTGTAAAGAGAAATGCAGAAGAATCAACCCTAATGAGATGGCTGGATCTAGAACGTATCATAAAAAGTAAAGTAAGTCAGAAAGAGAAGGACAAATACAGTATATTAACACATATATATGGAATCTAGTAGGATGGTGATGATGGCACATGCAGTGAAGCGACAGAAAGACAGACATGGACAGTGGACATATGGACATTGTGGGGAAGGAACAGTGGGTGAGAGGCGTAAAGGAAGTAGCATGAAGGCCTGTACTATCATAAGTGAAGAAAATAGCTCTAGTCATTGCTCTGTGAGAAAAGGGGATCCTTCAGGGGTGCTGTGTGATGGTCGGGAGGGGAAGGAAGGGGGGGATATACATGTGATTAATCTGAGAACATGCATGTCTGTGAACAACAAAACTCTGTAAAAGTTAAAAGTAAAATAAAGGTTTAAAAAAAAAAAAAAAAGAAAGTTATACACATGGACTATCACATGGTGATCAATTAGCTTTCCAGTATTTTTAACGAGATTCAGCTTATTGTTAGACAAAATTAAGATATACAAGTGTGAAATAGTTACTAAGTAAATTATCAAAATAGAGGATTAAATAAATTACTTTTAAACATAATTAGTATGCTTCTCAATGGCATCTCTTGATCTGTAATATTTAGATAATTACAAGAACTCATAAATCAGCTGACACTGAATATAAGAAATCAACAGCAAGGGACTTTTTGAGTTTGTTAACATTTTCTGAGAATGGCCAGACCTCTGTTGGAAAACAATTGTCTGAGAAATAGCTCTGTTCTCAGGTGAGGATTATGGCCAAGACTCAGGATGCAGACTGTCCTGGGAAACAGAAAGAATCCGCCTTTCACATTAAGGTGCCAATTGAGCAAATTAGTAAGAACTTCCTGCTATCCTGACATTGAACAGGTGGGTCGTCACTGTTTCAACCAACTGGGGACTGACTAAAAAACAGATGTGTTTTGAGCTGAGCTGAAAAATAGGCGGCAATTGAGATTGCTCATTTTTATTTTATTTTATCTGCTGTGCTGTGTTCAGTTCTCAGATATACATTGTATGAAGGTTATGGGCAAAGAAAGGCATACCCAAAGGCAGATGGCAGGGTCTGAATCATGTTGCAAAGAACGTGACAGATCTCCCTGAGTTTGTGTAGCCTAAGGATGGAAAGAGTGGAGAAAACACATCATCTGTGTCCAACTATTTGAAGAATATTCCACTCAGTTTCCAGTAACTCTTAAGATGAACAAATCAAGGTAAAGGACATTGTGGGGAAGGAACAGTGGGTGAGAGGCGTAAAGGAAGTAGCATGAAGGCCTGTACTATCATAAGTGAAGAAAATAGCTCTAGTCATTGCTCTGTGAGAAAAGGGGATCCTTCGGGGGTGCTGTGTGATGGTCGGGGGGGGGGGGAAGGGGGGGATATACATGTGACTAATCTGAGAACATGCATGTCTGTGAACAACAAAACTCTGTAAAAGTTAAAAGTAAAATAAAGGTTTAAAAAAAAAAAAAAAAAGAAAGTTATACACATGGACTATCACATGGTGATCAATTAGCTTTCCAGTATTTTTAACGAGATTCAGCTTATTGTTAGACAAAATTAAGATATACAAGTGTGAAATAGTTACTAAGTAAATTATCAAAATAGAGGATTAAATAAATTACTTTTAAACATAATTAGTATGCTTCTCAATGGCATCTCTTGATCTGTAATATTTAGATAATTACAAGAACTCATAAATCAGCTGACACTGAATATAAGAAATCAACAGCAAGGGACTTTTTGAGTTTGTTAACATTTTCTGAGAATGGCCAGACCTCTGTTGGAAAACAATTGTCTGAGAAATAGCTCTGTTCTCAGGTGAGGATTATGGCCAAGACTCAGGATGCAGACTGTCCTGGGAAACAGAAAGAATCCGCCTTTCACATTAAGGTGCCAATTGAGCAAATTAGTAAGAACTTCCTGCTATCCTGACATTGAACAGGTGGGTCGTCACTGTTTCAACCAACTGGGGACTGACTAAAAAACAGATGTGTTTTGAGCTGAGCTGAAAAATAGGCGGCAATTGAGATTGCTCATTTTTATTTTATTTTATCTGCTGTGCTGTGTTCAGTTCTCAGATATACATTGTATGAAGGTTATGGGCAAAGAAAGGCATACCCAAAGGCAGATGGCAGGGTCTGAATCATGTTGCAAAGAACGTGACAGATCTCCCTGAGTTTGTGTAGCCTAAGGATGGAAAGAGTGGAGAAAACACATCATCTGTGTCCAACTATTTGAAGAATATTCCACTCAGTTTCCAGTAACTCTTAAGATGAACAAATCAAGGTAAAGGGAACAGTGAGGAGGGTTAACAATGCTGCCAGCAACTGACCCACCCAAGGAAAATAGCAGTGTGCTCCCTGTCATTGAAAATGGTGATGTCTTTTGCCCTATTGCCAACTTTGAACAGATTACTTATTATTACCTACTCTGTAAGGTGAGGATCATGGCATTTATTCATTAACTCACACACAGTAATGACTGATTGGATAAGGTACAAATTAGGGAAGATGTTGCTTTAGTTCAGGTGGTAGAGCACTTTCCTCCATTTGTTTTGGTAAAATGTCTATTGATTAATTGCCAATAGAACTTTGGCCCTTTATGATGTAATGACTGTTTTGGAACACCACAACTAGTCAGTTAATAGGAAAAAAACCATCCATCTGGCTCTCGAGGCCCTTGGGGGTCATTCTTTTCTCCCCTCTGTGTCCTTGAGAACAAGTCCATTAGGCTGTGTCCCATGGTCAATACAGGCTAGAACTGGAGTCTGGCTAGCTTCAGAATGAACATTTTTAGAATAATCTTTAATATTTTCAAACTCAGAATATAAAAAGGTCCACACTTGATAATCACAAAAGCTCAATAGCATCTGAAGTATTTGATTCAACAGCTGAGAGTCAGAAAAGCTTGTTGATCACTTCCTGTTTGTAGCTCAGATGTGTGCAATGGAATGAGTTTGTAATCAAGTTTACTCAGTCTCTTGGTAGAAGAGAGTTTGTCTCAGATGACATGTCTAACTCGGATATCTTGTGTGATGGACTATAACTACCTCTATGTCCTTAATGTGGGGACAGTGGATGCCAAATATGGAAGTAGAACATTTTTAGATCTAGAATTTCCAAAACAATGTTCTTTAGATTTGAATGTAACAAGGAGTTTTTCAGTTTGGTTGAACTGCAGGTGTTAGCATTGGTATCAACTTGGACTAGAGTGTGATCTGGGAGTCCATGGAAGCTCTCTGAAGACGTGTGGGTCCTGCTTTCTCTCAAGCTCCTCCTGGATTACTGCACAGCCTCTGAGTGGCCTGCTTCCTTGTTCCCGCCCATACCAGCTCCAGCCCTGCTCCATAACATATGATGCTACAACCAGAAAAGTCTAACTATGTTATTTCTTGGCCTTCAACTAGCATTCGACAGTGCTTTATGGCTGAAGTCCTAGTTCAGGAGCATGGCCCTTCATGCTCTAGTCCTTTTCTGCTCCCCCGCCCTGTTTCATTTCTTACCCTGTGGCATGTCATGTCTCCACATGCCCAGCCCCCATTCATGAGACACGCTGGGATTGCCCCTGTTGTTTCCTCTGTCCATGGCTCCATTCCCATCCTTCTTCCACCTCAGTGAGACCAACTTCTAATCAGTCCTCAGAACATGCTCTGCTAGTCTCTTCCAGAAGACACCTTCTTTGCTTGAACTCCTTAACTATGTACCTTACTGGGTGTCTTGGACATGCTCACTTTCAACTTACGATAAAAAGAGTCCTTTAGAGATAAAACCCACGTATCAAAAAATTCACCCACTTTCAATGCGAAATTTAATGAATTCTTATACATTCAGAGTTGGGCAACTATCATGAGCCCCAAAGAAGACCACATACTCAGTAACCATTGGCCATCTCCTTGCACTCCTCCCAGCCCTCAGCGACCATGAATCTGCTTCATGTCCACATGTGTTAGCCTATTCTGAACAGATCATGAAAATGGATCATAAAGTACATGGTCATTGATGAGAGGTTGAGGATGGAGTGTGACATCAAAGAAAGATTTTCCTTTACTATTTTTTTTTTTTGGCCACTTCTATTGGTCTTTCATTTATTCTCTGTTCTTTGGCCTGTGTGGGCCTACCATTGCAGTGGCCTCTCTCAATGTAGAGCACCGACTCTGGACTCACACACTCCAGAGCACTGGCTCCGTAGTTGGACACATCAGTCCAGCCGCTCTGTGGCACGTGGGATCTTCCCAGGCCAGGGATTGAACTGGTGCCCCTTGCACTGCAAGGTGGTGTCTTTACCCACTGGACCACCAGGGAAGCCCTCCTTTACTATTTTTAATAGTTCTCTGCTATTTAGATCCTTTCAACGTTCACTGCCAGGACTAAAAATAAATAAATAAGGTAGAAAAGCAATCATATTCTTCCCTGAATAAGACATGAGAGACTTTTCTTTCCATAAGAAGTCTCAAATCTTCTAGGGAAAAATGGATAAAGCAGAGTTTTTAAGCATTTGTGAATACAAAAGAGGTTGGAAGTTGTGGAGCTTTTGAGTGGGAAGATATTAAGAAAGGTTTAGCAAAAGTCAAATGACTAACTGGTTTTCACTGTGTCCTACAATACAGTTCTTTTAATTCAGTATGCATACATTATAGCTAATACTTTGAAAGTAGAAAGGCATTCTCAGTATATATATCAACCCTTCATAAGTAAGCCCAGGCAGTTAATTGGAACTGCCCTTTGTGAAATGAACCAGCTTCTTAGGTGGCACTAGTGGTAAAGAACCCACCTGCCAATGCAAGTAATGCAAGAGACATGAGCTCAGTTCCTGGATCAGGAAGATCCCCTAGAGAAGGGCATGGCAACCCACCCCAGTATTCTTGCCTGGAGAATCCCATGGACAGAAGAGCCTGGCAGGCTACAGTCCATGGGGTTACACAGAGTCAAGTACAACTGAAGCAGCTTAGCATGCATGTACAGTTAGAAGCTGATGAAATGAGACTCAGAACCACCATTCCCAATGACTTGTCCCTAAAGAGGATGTGACAATCTGTTGTTTTGCTGGCTCTCAGTGGTCAGCATCCTTAAGCCTGTAGAGTAGAACATCAAAGGAAACATATACTTTGTCTAGTGCAGTACATTCTTGACCACAACCAGCTAAGTGTTCTCTCAGTGGTCATAATTTTAAGGACAACCAGTAATTTGGCATAGAAGGAAGAAGATATACTACAGCTTGAAAAGAGAAAATGGAATTCATTTTAGCTAAGGAAGAAAGTACAGGCTGCACACTGGTCTCATAACTCATTTAAGGCAAGTCTCTTTCCTCAAGTGTTTTCTTATAAATTAGAAAGGAACACAATGTTTTCCACTAAATACTTCTAAAAGAAAAATCACATTCCCTAAACGGGTGCTGAGTGATTTGAAAAACAGAGGCTGGAGATTGGGAACAAGGGACAGGGTGATTAAAGTCACTTCAGATCTAAGTCCAAACTGAAGTGAAAGTTATCAGCAACCTCTCTGAAGCTTTAGGTAAGTTAACAGTGTTTTTGTGCGTTTCTTCCATTAGTTGAGGAAACTAGGGATTTAATAGGGAAAATGACCTGGCATAGCCTCCTGCCTGGCTTGGGATCAACAGTTATTATGTGTGCTCTGTCACGTCAGACTCTGTTAGACCCCGTGGACTGTAGCCCACCAGGTTTCTCTGTCCATAGGATTTCCTGGGCAAGAATACTGGAGTGGGTTGCCATTTCCTCCTCCAGGGGATTTCCTGACCCAGGAATTGAACCCACGTCTCTTATGCCTGCCTGCATTGGTAGGTGGGTTCTTTATCACTACCTGCTACCTGGGAAGGCCCAGTGGGTTGAATGGTGGTCCCCAAAAGATAAGTCCACCCAGATATGTAGCAGCCACAAGCTGAGGAACACCTGCAGCCCCAGAATCTGGAAGAGGCAAGCCAGGAGTCCACTCAGAGTCTTCCTAGAGACCAGGGACCTGCCTCCATCTTGATTCCAGACTTCAGGACTCCAAAATTGTGAGAGAATTGATTTCTGTTGTTTTAAGACAAGTTTACAATGATTTGTTATGTCAGTCCTAGGAAGTACTACATGTGAGAATGTGTAATATGTGAAATGTGCCTCTGTGTAAAATGTGGAAGGTACAAAACATTACCTAACATTTAACACCATTTCTGTGGAAAATACAGTACCCGCATATACAAACCATGCACAGGAAAAAATAATCATGCATTTAAAAAGTAAATGGATGCTACTTGCTCTTGAAAATTCTGGAAAACTCCCTGTGAGTTGTTGTAAAGAACCTTTATGGCCAAAGGGAGAAAAATAATTGCAAATAAACTTCAAATAGAACAAGAAACTAAGGACTATAATGTACCAAACTTTAAGCTGTTGGTAAACTGCTTGATCATTTTCTCTGTGGCTTAGGGAATAACAACTCAGGACTCACTTTAATAGTTTATGGAAATTAAATTGCTTTGTCCTTACCTAAAACACTCCCATAGCTATACCCACTGCTAAAGCATTGCTTTCTTATCCAGACAGAATTAAATAGGACTGTACCTCTTGAAATTCTAATACAGTGCTATAAATTCAAGAACTGCTGTGACCATTGCTTGTATTTTCTACTAGCAACAGCATGCAGGGTTCCTACAGGTTTAGTGCTAGGTACTGGTGGCTCAGTGGTAAAGATCTGCCTGCCGTGCAGGGAACGAGGCCAGACCCCTGAGTTGGGAAGATTCCCTGGAGAAAGGAATGGCCACTCACTTCAGTATTCTTGCCTGGAGAATCCCATGGACAGAGGAGCCTGGCTGCTACACTTCGTGGGGTCACAAAGAGCTGGACACAACTGAAGCTACTTAGCATGCACACTTGTCCTTTTACCTTTAATTCTCAACAGAGCAATCAGAGTATGTGTCTTTAAGTTCCCTGTCTTCCTTCCCGCTCTCCAAGGGTGCACTGACATATCATCTCTAGAATGAGGCCAATCCTGACCACCTTATTAAGTTACAAACTCTCCGTCTCCTGTATTCTTGGTCCTCTTCCACTTCTCCACTTTTCTATTATTTGTAGGTTTGTTATCTTCTCATATCTGAGATAATTTTACCCTTTCTTTAGCTAGTTCTTTATTGCTTATTTTTCTCTGCTAACACAGAAGCCATCTTGGGGTAGAAATCTTTGTTTTGTTCACTGATGTAGCCTAAGCATCTAGGCCACTGCCTAGTTCAACAGATTTTTCTCAATATCGTGAAATGGGGGGCCTCTGTGTAAAATGTGGAAGGTACAAAACATTACCTAACATTTAACACCATTTCTGTGGAAAATACAGTACCCGCATATACAAACCATGCACAGGAAAAAATAATCATGCATTTAAAAAGTAAATGGATGCTACTTGCTCTTGAAAATTCTGGAAAACTCCCTGTGAGTTGTTGTAAAGAACCTTTATGGCCAAAGGGAGAAAAATAATTGCAAATAAACTTCAAATAGAACAAGAAACTAAGGACTATAATGTACCAAACTTTAAGCTGTTGGTAAACTGCTTGATCATTTTCTCTGTGGCTTAGGGAATAACAACTCAGGACTCACTTTAATAGTTTATGGAAATTAAATTGCTTTGTCCTTACCTAAAACACTCCCATAGCTATACCCACTGCTAAAGCATTGCTTTCTTATCCAGACAGAATTAAATAGGACTGTACCTCTTGAAATTCTAATACAGTGCTATAAATTCAAGAACTGCTGTGACCATTGCTTGTATTTTCTACTAGCAACAGCATGCAGGGTTCCTACAGGTTTAGTGCTAGGTACTGGTGGCTCAGTGGTAAAGATCTGCCTGCCGTGCAGGGAACGTAGGCCAGACCCCTGAGTTGGGAAGATTCCCTGGAGAAAGGAATGGCCACTCACTTCAGTATTCTTGCCTGGAGAATCCCATGGACAGAGGAGCCTGGCTGCTACACTTCGTGGGGTCACAAAGAGCTGGACACAACTGAAGCTACTTAGCATGCACACTTGTCCTTTTACCTTTAATTCTCAACAGAGCAATCAGAGTATGTGTCTTTAAGTTCCCTGTCTTCCTTCCCGCTCTCCAAGGGTGCACTGACATATCATCTCTAGAATGAGGCCAATCCTGACCACCTTATTAAGTTACAAACTCTCCGTCTCCTGTATTCTTGGTCCTCTTCCACTTCTCCACTTTTCTATTATTTGTAGGTTTGTTATCTTCTCATATCTGAGATAATTTTACCCTTTCTTTAGCTAGTTCTTTATTGCTTATTTTTCTCTGCTAACACAGAAGCCATCTTGGGGTAGAAATCTTTGTTTTGTTCACTGATGTAGCCTAAGCATCTAGGCCACTGCCTAGTTCACCGGATTTTTTTCAATGAATTGATAACTGTGTATGCTAATTTGTTCTGACTGAGTTGTATCCCATCTTCTGTAGGGACTGAGTCCAGACTTCCCAGTGGGCTGAGCCCATGCACCAACACTTCCCTTCTGACCATGGACTCCAACTCACCTTACCTGGGGTGGCTTTCTGGATCTTAGGGAGGAGCAGATGGTAACCAGTAATTGTTTGAGCATGCGCTATGTTCTCGGCTTTGTGCTAAGCTCTTTGTATGTATCATTCCATTGCATCCTCACAACATCTTAGCAAAGTAGGACAAAGATCTGCAGGAAAGCTATAAAAAGTGTACATAGACATAAGGAGAATGCCTTAAGAAAAAAAGAAACAAATAGAAGTAATATTTGAAGCAATAATGGTTGAGAATTTTCCAAAATTAGTGTCAGACACCAAACCACAGAACAAGAAATCTAAGGGAACAGCAAACAGAATAAATGCAGATGAAACTGTAGCTGAAGGTATAGCCAACTTGCAGAAAATCAAAGATAAGAACCAAATCTCTTTTTTAAAATTATTTATTTATTTTGGGCGGGGATCGGGTTGGGGAGGGAGGGAAGCGGGAGGGCCACTTCTATTGGTCTTTCATTTGTCTAGTTTCATCTATCTTTGTTCTTTGGCCCATGTGGGGTCCCAAGTATTCTTGCCTGGAGAATCCCATGGACAGAGGAGCCTGGCTGCTACACTTCGTGGGGTCACAAAGAGCTGGACACAACTGAAGCTACTTAGCATGCACACTTGTCCTTTTACCTTTAATTCTCAACAGAGCAATCAGAGTATGTGTCTTTAAGTTCCCTGTCTTCCTTCCCGCTCTCCAAGGGTGCACTGACATATCATCTCTAGAATGAGGCCAATCCTGACCACCTTATTAAGTTACAAACTCTCCGTCTCCTGTATTCTTGGTCCTCTTCCACTTCTCCACTTTTCTATTATTTGTAGGTTTGTTATCTTCTCATATCTGAGATAATTTTACCCTTTCTTTAGCTAGTTCTTTATTGCTTATTTTTCTCTGCTAACACAGAAGCCATCTTGGGGTAGAAATCTTTGTTTTGTTCACTGATGTAGCCTAAGCATCTAGGCCACTGCCTAGTTCAACAGATTTTTCTCAATGAATTAATAACTGTGTATACTAATTTGTTCTGACTGAGTTGTATCCCATCTTCTGTAGGGACTGAGTCCAGACTTCCCAGTGGGCTGAGCCCATGCACCAACACTTCCCTTCTGACCATGGACTCCAACTCACCTTACCTGGGGTGGCTTTCTGGATCTTAGGGAGGAGCAGATGGTAACCAGTAATTGTTTGAGCATGCGCTATGTTCTCGGCTTTGTGCTAAGCTCTTTGTATGTATCATTCCATTGCATCCTCACAACATCTTAGCAAAGTAGGACAAAGATCTGCAGGAAAGCTATAAAAAGTGTACATAGACATAAGGAGAATGCCTTAAGAAAAAAAGAAACAAATAGAAGTAATATTTGAAGCAATAATGGTTGAGAATTTTCCAAAATTAGTGTCAGACACCAAACCACAGAACAAGAAATCTAAGGGAACAGCAAACAGAATAAATGCAGATGAAACTGTAGCTGAAGGTATAGCCAACTTGCAGAAAATCAAAGATAAGAACCAAATCTCTTTTTTAAAATTATTTATTTATTTTGGGCGGGGATCGGGTTGGGGAGGGAGGGAAGCGGGAGGGCCACTTCTATTGGTCTTTCATTTGTCTAGTTTCATCTATCTTTGTTCTTTGGCCCATGTGGGTCTCCCATCGCGGCGGCCTCTGTTGTCACAGAGTGCCGGCTCTGGGCGCATGCACTCCAGAGCTCCGGCTCAGCAATTGGACACATGGGTCCAGCCGTTCCGCAGCACGTGGGATCTTCCCAGGCCAGGGATCGAACCGGCGCTCCTTGCACTGCAAGGCGGTGTCCTTACCTGCTGGACCACCAGGGGAAGCCCCAAGAACCAAATCTTGAAGGAAGCCTGAGGGAAAAAATTACCTTGCATATAGAGGAGCAAAGATAAAAATGATCGTATTGACAACTTCTCCTGAGAAACCATCAATCAAGCCAGCAGAGAGTGAGAGAAATATTTAAAGTGTTGAGGAAAAAATCCCATCAACCTAGAATTCTGTACTTTTGAAATTATCTGTCAAAGGTGAAGAAGAAATATTTTTCAGATAAAAAAACTGAAGAAATCTGTAGTCAGAAGACCTATTTTGTAAGAAATGTTTTAAAAAGTCTTTAGAGAGAAGGAAAATAATGTAGGTCAGAATTCAGATCTACATGAAGAAAAAAAGATTCTCTAAGAAGGAGGTAAATAAAAAGTTTTATTTTTCCTATTCTGAATTTACCTAACAGGTAACAGTTTGTTAAAAATAATGCCATCGATGTAGTATGCCTATTTATACACACACACACACACGCACACACACACACACACACACACACTTCTGCATTGCTGTTCAATCTCTAAGTCAAATCTGACTGTTTGCAACCCCATGGACTACAGCACACCAGGCTTCTCCATCCTTCACTATCTCCTGGAATATGCTCAAATTCATGTCCATTGAATCCATGATGCCATCTAACCATCTCAGGGTCTTTCCCAGCATCAGGATCTTTTCCAATTTGATGGCTCTTCACATCAGGTGAGCAAAGTGTTGGAACTTCAGCTCCAGCACCACGTCTTCCCATAAATATTCAGGGTTGATTTCCTTTAGGGTTGACTGGTTTGATCTCCTTGTAGTCCAACGGATTCTCAAGAGTCTTCTCCAGCACCACAGCTCAAAAGCGTCAATTAACTCTTTAGTGCTCAGCTTTCTATATTGTGGCTTTAAATCACATATGATTGCCATCCTCATGAGAAGAGGGACGTTGGGGCACAGGCACACACAGAAAGGAGTGCACCACATGTATCTGTAAAGTTACACATCTATAAAGCAAGGAATGCAAAAATTGCCTCAGACCCCTAGAAGCTGGGAGGGAGGATGGAACAGATTCTCCCAGAAGACCCTAGAAAGAACCAGCCCTGCCTTGTTTTCAGATTCTTGGCCTCCAGGATTGTTAGACAGTAGATTTCCTAAGCCACCCAGCTCGTGGTACTTTGCTATAGCAGTCCTAGGTAACTAATAAAATCTCAAACTTGAGTTTTATAAAAACATTCAAACCTGCCTGTGGAATTTATTGGAAGAACTCCTGGAAAGACGTGCCCACACATGTTGTTCCTGGGGTGTGCATTCACCTTCCACCCTATTCTCCCACCTCCACTAGTTAACCTTAGCGGGGGAGGGGGGGTGGCACAATTTACTGGGATTTCAGACAGCCAGGGGTGTGTGTGTGTGTCTGTGTGTGTGTGTGTGTGCTTGCGCCAAGGCTCTTGTTCATCTCAAGGTGGGAGGTTGGAGCTTGCTATGGCATTAAACTTGGACAAAGGAAGCTCCCTGGGAGCTGATTCACAGAAAATGGCCTTACGTTATATTGAAGCCAGTTCTTTACTAACGTCTGAGAGACACTAGCTCTTTGTTTTCTCTTAACTGAAGCAATGACTGAGTGATGATCTCACCAGATCAGGAGCTCTATGCTCAGCAACACTCTTGTTGCTGATCGGGACATGGAGCCGCTAAAGTGTTTAAAACCAGAGGCTCCAGGCGCTGCAGAGCAGAAAAGTCTTGGCAAAAGAACAGAGTTGGGCTCCATCCGCCTGTGGGGAGCCTGCAGGGGAGTTGGTTCATGATGGCACAACCCAGGAATCTCTGGTTCCCATTGAAGGACGAGTACTCCAGCATTTCAGGTCAGAAGAAAGGTTTTCAAGGAAACTTTGGAAAGAGCTGCTAATGAGTCAGGACACAGTCTCAAAACCAAACCATTTTCTTCAGCTTTCTATATTGTGGCTTTAAATCACATATGATTGCCATCCTCATGAGAAGAGGGACGTTGGGGCACAGGCACACACAGAAAGGAGTGCACCACATGTATCTGTAAAGTTACACATCTATAAAGCAAGGAATGCAAAAATTGCCTCAGACCCCTAGAAGCTGGGAGGGAGGATGGAACAGATTCTCCCAGAAGACCCTAGAAAGAACCAGCCCTGCCTTGTTTTCAGATTCTTGGCCTCCAGGATTGTTAGACAGTAGATTTCCTAAGCCACCCAGCTCGTGGTACTTTGCTATAGCAGTCCTAGGTAACTAATAAAATCTCAAACTTGAGTTTTATAAAAACATTCAAACCTGCCTGTGGAATTTATTGGAAGAACTCCTGGAAAGACGTGCCCACACATGTTGTTCCTGGGGTGTGCATTCACCTTCCACCCTATTCTCCCACCTCCACTAGTTAACCTTAGCGGGGGAGGGGGGGTGGCACAATTTACTGGGATTTCAGACAGCCAGGGGTGTGTGTGTGTGTCTGTGTGTGTGTGTGTGTGTGCTTGCGCCAAGGCTCTTGTTCATCTCAAGGTGGGAGGTTGGAGCTTGCTATGGCATTAAACTTGGACAAAGGAAGCTCCCTGGGAGCTGATTCACAGAAAATGGCCTTACGTTATATTGAAGCCAGTTCTTTACTAACGTCTGAGAGACACTAGCTCTTTGTTTTCTCTTAACTGAAGCAATGACTGAGTGATGATCTCACCAGATCAGGAGCTCTATGCTCAGCAACACTCTTGTTGCTGATCGGGACATGGAGCCGCTAAAGTGTTTAAAACCAGAGGCTCCAGGCGCTGCAGAGCAGAAAAGTCTTGGCAAAAGAACAGAGTTGGGCTCCATCCGCCTGTGGGGAGCCTGCAGGGGAGTTGGTTCATGATGGCACAACCCAGGAATCTCTGGTTCCCATTGAAGGACGAGTACTCCAGCATTTCAGGTCAGAAGAAAGGTTTTCAAGGAAACTTTGGAAAGAGCTGCTAATGAGTCAGGACACAGTCTCAAAACCAAACCATTTGTTTTGCATTTTCTTCAGCCTGAAAATATGTGATCCTGAAGCTGGAAGAACTGGAAAATATCCCCCAAATCTAACCCACAGGCACCCTGCAGACCTTGAGAGAACTGTGCTTATGCAACGATACCTCTGGAAAAACAAGAAAAGATGTATACATTTACATTTAAAAGGTGGAAAAATTATTCCACTAGTATTATTTATATAACCAGACCCCGAGGAGAATCCTCAACTAAAAGTTGAGATTTACTATTCTATCATAAGAGATCAGGTTTTGAGAATGGATGGGTATCTTCTAAACAACTTTGTGTGGGAGAGGGGGAACAGGGAGGGACTCTTTGAATGTTTTCCATCATTACTTCTAGAGATTTCAAATCTGTTGTGAATTAAAGGCAAAGACGGAAGGAATGGGAAGAAGGAGGGATGGTTGTAGGGAGGAAAGGAGAGAAGAAATAAATTAGTAAGTAAAAAGTACTAGAAAGCAAATATTTGTTAACTATGAAGCCTCCACTAAAAATAGCTGGTCTTCTGTGAAACCAGAAAGAGAAAGCCACTTCCTGTTTTGGTCACTGCAAGATTGGCTCTTGGGAGAAAATGAACACCTTTTGTCATGACCACATCTTTTTTTAAGTAAAAATTTAAAATTACTTTGTCTCTTTTGGAAATAAATGCAGCAATGTTGATCAATGAGATAAAAAGATAATTCAACAAACTAAACAGAAATATCCTGTTAAGACTAATGATGCAAGTTGCAAAAATAGCAAGGCAATGGTTAAGCAGTAATTGGTAGCTCTTTGTTTTCTTAACTGAAGCAATGACTGAGTGATGATCTCACCAGATCAGGAGCTCTATGCTCAGCAACACTCTTGTTGCTGATCGGGACATGGAGCCGCTAAAGTGTTTAAAACCAGAGGCTCCAGGCGCTGCAGAGCAGAAAAGTCTTGGCAAAAGAACAGAGTTGGGCTCCATCCGCCTGTGGGGAGCCTGCAGGGGAGTTGGTTCATGATGGCACAACCCAGGAATCTCTGGTTCCCATTGAAGGACGAGTACTCCAGCATTTCAGGTCAGAAGAAAGGTTTTCAAGGAAACTTTGGAAAGAGCTGCTAATGAGTCAGGACACAGTCTCAAAACCAAACCATTTGTTTTGCATTTTCTTCAGCCTGAAAATATGTGATCCTGAAGCTGGAAGAACTGGAAAATATCCCCCAAATCTAACCCACAGGCACCCTGCAGACCTTGAGAGAACTGTGCTTATGCAACGATACCTCTGGAAAAACAAGAAAAGATGTATACATTTACATTTAAAAGGTGGAAAAATTATTCCACTAGTATTATTTATATAACCAGACCCCGAGGAGAATCCTCAACTAAAAGTTGAGATTTACTATTCTATCATAAGAGATCAGGTTTTGAGAATGGATGGGTATCTTCTAAACAACTTTGTGTGGGAGAGGGGGAACAGGGAGGGACTCTTTGAATGTTTTCCATCATTACTTCTAGAGATTTCAAATCTGTTGTGAATTAAAGGCAAAGACGGAAGGAATGGGAAGAAGGAGGGATGGTTGTAGGGAGGAAAGGAGAGAAGAAATAAATTAGTAAGTAAAAAGTACTAGAAAGCAAATATTTGTTAACTATGAAGCCTCCACTAAAAATAGCTGGTCTTCTGTGAAACCAGAAAGAGAAAGCCACTTCCTGTTTTGGTCACTGCAAGATTGGCTCTTGGGAGAAAATGAACACCTTTTGTCATGACCACATCTTTTTTTAAGTAAAAATTTAAAATTACTTTGTCTCTTTTGGAAATAAATGCAGCAATGTTGATCAATGAGATAAAAAGATAATTCAACAAACTAAACAGAAATATCCTGTTAAGACTAATGATGCAAGTTGCAAAAATAGCAGCAAGGAATACAATGCAGAGGTTAAGAGGTTTTTTTTGGTTTGTTGTTCTCAGATTCACGTCATGTGTGTTGGGGTGTGTGACACACACACGTGTGTATGGAGCCGAATCCATAAAAAGATGCTGGGTACTGAAGGCTCATTTATTCAAGCTCAGAAGACCAGTGCTGGGCTCTGCATGAGGAAACTGGAGGAAGACCACTTACAGGGCAAGAGGCACCCACAGGTCCTTGAGGTATTACTTTACGTGAAAAAAGCAGTCAGAGATAGCATTAGAGCCTAGAACAGATGACAGTGGACAACATGTTTCTAGCCTTACTTGGCACCTGTTCCCCACAGGCCACCTGTCCCTTGAGGACCAACAGTACCCAGAGGCATGGCAGAAACCGCAGGAATTCTGCAGGACACCTAAAACATCTGAAATGTTCTTAATGGCTCAAGACCATGGAAAAACAATATTGTCTGCCAACTCCCTTTAGGTACCTAAGACATTCTACTACCATTAAATAACCTGATAAATTGTGTGAGTGTATGTAATACTTACTGAATGTGAAAGGCAGTGCCTGAAAAAATACCCCAAGCCAAAAGACGATTCCATTTAGCTTGCTTGCATTACGGCCTTGTGAGAAATTCAGTGTTAAGTAGAAGGCATGGCACCTGGAAGATACAAGTTGGTCTCAAACACTGCTCTTGAGTGGGGAAAAAATACTCCAGTGGAGAGTTTTCTAACAGGACCAGGCTCAAGTTGACCCATGAGCCTCTCAGCCACCTGGCAGTCACCTGAGTGGGCCAACCCACAGGCAGCATTCTGAAGTCAAATTGGACATAGCAAGTCACGTATGTTCCAACGAAGCTAACATCTTCAATAAACTTTCTAAGAAGCTGTGAGTTCGGGGAAAGAGAAAACTGAAGAGAAAAAGAAATACAAACTATTTTGCAGATATGAAAGATCAAAAGAAAAATATGTATATTTTTGAAGAATGCTTTATAACAATATCCATGTAAGTTACCTCATTCTTCTTGTGCTTGGGAAAGTCTCTCTAGACCCAGGGACATAAAAACAGACATGAAAGAATATTTCAAATACAATTATAAAGTAATCTTCTGCACTAGAATGAAATCACTTATTTTAAACACTGCTGTTGTTTAGTTGCTGAATCATACCTGACTCTTTTGCGAATCCACGGACTGTAGCCAGCCAGGCTCCTCTGTCCATTTGATTCTCCAGATAAGAAGAGTGGAGTGGGTTGCCATTTCCTCCTCTAGGGGATCTTCCTAATCCAGGAATCAAACTTGCATCTCCTGCATTGGCCAGAGGCCCATTTACCACAGAGCCACCAGGGAAGCCCCTCCATAGGGCAGAACAGCTGCTAAAAATCAAGAGAAGAGTGACCACGAACCCACCTGAGGGATTCATGTTGATATTTGGCAGAAAACAACAAAATTCTGTAAGTCAATTATCCTTCAATTAAAAAAATAATTAAAAAGAAATTAAAGGGACAATAAAGGCTTACTCATGACAAGGAGACCAGACTACCTGAGACCCTGCACACACTGTGATCCTTGTCAGCACCCCACCCTTGAATCAATGCTATAAAACTAACCCCTGGAAGGGGGGCCCTGCACCCCAACACTGATGTCCTCACCATTAAATAAAGGGCTTAGTGGCACTGAAAAATACCCCAAGCCAAAAGACGATTCCATTTAGCTTGCTTGCATTACGGCCTTGTGAGAAATTCAGTGTTAAGTAGAAGGCATGGCACCTGGAAGATACAAGTTGGTCTCAAACACTGCTCTTGAGGGGGGAAAAATACTCCAGTGGAGAGTTTTCTAACAGGACCAGGCTCAAGTTGACCCATGAGCCTCTCAGCCACCTGGCAGTCACCTGAGTGGGCCAACCCACAGGCAGCATTCTGAAGTCAAATTGGACATAGCAAGTCACGTATGTTCCAACGAAGCTAACATCTTCAATAAACTTTCTAAGAAGCTGTGAGTTCGGGGAAAGAGAAAACTGAAGAGAAAAAGAAATACAAACTATTTTGCAGATATGAAAGATCAAAAGAAAAATATGTATATTTTTGAAGAATGCTTTATAACAATATCCATGTAAGTTACCTCATTCTTCTTGTGCTTGGGAAAGTCTCTCTAGACCCAGGGACATAAAAACAGACATGAAAGAATATTTCAAATACAATTATAAAGTAATCTTCTGCACTAGAATGAAATCACTTATTTTAAACACTGCTGTTGTTTAGTTGCTGAATCATACCTGACTCTTTTGCGAATCCACGGACTGTAGCCAGCCAGGCTCCTCTGTCCATTTGATTCTCCAGATAAGAAGAGTGGAGTGGGTTGCCATTTCCTCCTCTAGGGGATCTTCCTAATCCAGGAATCAAACTTGCATCTCCTGCATTGGCCAGAGGCCCATTTACCACAGAGCCACCAGGGAAGCCCCTCCATAGGGCAGAACAGCTGCTAAAAATCAAGAGAAGAGTGACCACGAACCCACCTGAGGGATTCATGTTGATATTTGGCAGAAAACAACAAAATTCTGTAAGTCAATTATCCTTCAATTAAAAAAATAATTAAAAAGAAATTAAAGGGACAATAAAGGCTTACTCATGACAAGGAGACCAGACTACCTGAGACCCTGCACACACTGTGATCCTTGTCAGCACCCCACCCTTGAATCAATGCTATAAAACTTCTCACCAAGTCCTCCTGGGCTGGGACACAGTGTTGAGGGGTGCAAGCCTGCTGTGACCTCCTTTGCCTGGTAAAGCAATACTGCTCTTCTTTTTCTACTTCACCCAAAGACAAACTCATTTTTACAGTATCTGTTGTACAGGAAGGAAAGAGGGAGAATCCGGATACCTAGCAAATCGATACTTCATGTGTTGTTGCAGTATCAGCTCATTTCTGCCCTCACAGCGACACTTGTAACAGGCAACATTAGGTACAGTTTGTTTATAGTCCTCTCCATTTTCATGTGACACCTGGAAAGCTGGGTTCATCCCTGCAATTTCCCTTTAGAACTGTCTCCTCTACTTTTTCTCCACAAAGGTGCCAGCAGGTGCAGTCTTCTGTGTTTTCGACTTGTGTGGATGTCCCTGGAGCTGATGAATGTCTACATTTGTCTCAGTTTATTTTAGAAAGTAAGAGAAGACACAATCAGTAAACTGTTTTTAAACAAAATATGATCTAAGGCTAATGAATGTATGAAAATTATTATAAAAAATAAACAGGAAGAAAAACATCGATGTTGCTGGTATAGGATAGAATTAAAAGTTAACAGACCACTCATATTCTTTTCTCTTGCAGTGTTTGCAATTATGTCCTCAATTTGAAAAGAAAATACTACCCTTGAATATAATATGTTACCTGTAGGATGTTTTCCCCTTTTTACATCTCTGAGCCCTACGTACAATATATAGTTTCTCTCTGATGCGGGAAGTAATTCAAAGTCACCAATATCCTTTCCATTTTCATTCAGAATTAATCCACCAGAAAGCTAAGACCTTCACGATTGCATGTCCAAGGGTCAATGTGTATTCACTACTTGGAAACATTGGACTTTTGGATCACTGTTCTCATTTGTCCAGAGGCATACTTTGTGACAGTCTCTTAAAGTCACAATCGATACTAATGCCCAAAAGGCATCCCTCTCCTGTAGGGATGCTAGAAACTTCCACCAATGAGAGCCAGACTCACAAGGGCATATGCACAGTGACTCCTTCCACAGACCGTCACCCCTTGCCACCAATGTGCCGTGTTACTGGGCTGGGACACAGTGTTGAGGGGTGCAAGCCTGCTGTGACCTCCTTTGCCTGGTAAAGCAATACTGCTCTTCTTTTTCTACTTCACCCAAAGACAAACTCATTTTTACAGTATCTGTTGTACAGGAAGGAAAGAGGGAGAATCCGGATACCTAGCAAATCGATACTTCATGTGTTGTTGCAGTATCAGCTCATTTCTGCCCTCACAGCGACACTTGTAACAGGCAACATTAGGTACAGTTTGTTTATAGTCCTCTCCATTTTCATGTGACACCTGGAAAGCTGGGTTCATCCCTGCAATTTCCCTTTAGAACTGTCTCCTCTACTTTTTCTCCACAAAGGTGCCAGCAGGTGCAGTCTTCTGTGTTTTCGACTTGTGTGGATGTCCCTGGAGCTGATGAATGTCTACATTTGTCTCAGTTTATTTTAGAAAGTAAGAGAAGACACAATCAGTAAACTGTTTTTAAACAAAATATGATCTAAGGCTAATGAATGTATGAAAATTATTATAAAAAATAAACAGGAAGAAAAACATCGATGTTGCTGGTATAGGATAGAATTAAAAGTTAACAGACCACTCATATTCTTTTCTCTTGCAGTGTTTGCAATTATGTCCTCAATTTGAAAAGAAAATACTACCCTTGAATATAATATGTTACCTGTAGGATGTTTTCCCCTTTTTACATCTCTGAGCCCTACGTACAATATATAGTTTCTCTCTGATGCGGGAAGTAATTCAAAGTCACCAATATCCTTTCCATTTTCATTCAGAATTAATCCACCAGAAAGCTAAGACCTTCACGATTGCATGTCCAAGGGTCAATGTGTATTCACTACTTGGAAACATTGGACTTTTGGATCACTGTTCTCATTTGTCCAGAGGCATACTTTGTGACAGTCTCTTAAAGTCACAATCGATACTAATGCCCAAAAGGCATCCCCTCTCCTGTAGGGGGATGCTAGAAACTTCCACCAATGAGAGCCAGACTCACAAGGGCATATGCACAGTGACTCCTTCCACAGACCGTCATTGCCCCCTGCTCAAGAGAGCTCTGAACAGGGGCAATGTGCCGTGTTACTGCAGCAAGAAACAGAACACACATTCAGGCCATTTATAGGAAGCTTTCTTGGGGGCTCAAGGCCAGAGAGCCACCACAAGACAACACTGTTTGGGTCTTTGAATCCTTTGTTCTCAGGGTGGAGGTGCCCGGTATTTGCTGGCTCTGGCTCTTGGAGACTTGGCCCTCCGCTCTTGGAGGAATTGGCTTGCAGAGGAAAGGCAGCTGCTGGGGCTGCCTGGAGAGTGAAGGCAGTTTCCATCCTAGTGGCCAGACAGGATACCAGGGGATTAGTTGTAGCAGGGTTGCTGCTGGACCCGGTCAGCTCAGGCCTTGTCCCAGACTTCCAGCCAGACAGGAAAGTGACTTCGGCGGGGACAGCATCATCCTTCCAAGTGTGTCTCTCTACCTCCGTGTGACCATATGGAGCAAAAATAACAACACCACCCGTTCCAGCAGCTGCAGGCAAATTACATCCAGACAGTCCCTACATGCTCCTCACACTCAGGAATCTCATAGTGTATCAAACACCCACAACTCATACATCTAAAGGCAGAAAACTCTTGCACGTTTTTCATTATGTGATGACACACACTGGCCTTTCTGTGATGAAGGGGCTGATCCAAGTTCACAAAAGCTTCAGTTCATCCTCTTGCCAACAATAAAGCTTAAGCTCTGAGGACCCAGGGGGTGTAATCTCATCTTCCAAGTATATTCCCTCATGCAGGAGAATGTTTTTGCTGATTGAATCAGTGAATGATCCTAACTCGACCCCCTGCTTCCAGGCTCACCAAGACAGTCCACAGAACTTCCAGAAGAACCCTCTCCAAATGGAAATAAGAGGATATTCAGCCTCCTTTGCACACACACACACACACACACACAGAGGACACTTAGCATGCACATTACACCTAAGAAGGAAACCCCAGTGCCTCCTCTTGGCTCACTGAGCCTTCTGATCCTGACTGCCAGCCTTTTCTCTGATGTCATCTTGATGCACCCTCTCTGTATCCTACTCTCCAGTCACTCCCTCCTGTCCCAGACCTTCTTGCTCCTTTTTTGTACTTGATGCTATTCGTATACAGACTACATTTTGATTTAAGATCAACCACTGGGACTCTCCTGGTGGTCCAGTGGGTAAGACTCTGTGCTTCTAATGCAGGGGGCCCAGGTTGGATCCCTGGTCAGGGAACTAGATCCCACATGCCACAACTAAGACCCAGTGCAGCCAAATTAAGATAAATAAAGCAATAATTAAAAAAAAAAATCAACCACCTTGTGGCTCAGATGGTAAAGAATCTGCCTACAATGCTGAAGACCAAGGTTCAATTCCCTGAGTCAGAAAGAGGGAAGGTCCCCTGAAGAAGGAAATGACACCCCACTTCAGTATTCTAGCCTGAAGAATCCCATGGATGGAGGAGCCTGGTCCACGAGATGGCAAAGAGTCGGACATGACTGAGCGACTAACACACACACTGTTCACATGTTGAAAGATGTTGAAATGTCACGCTCCACTGATGTTTTTACTTTCATCTCAGTTGTACAATTGTTTTCCTGGAAAACATAAATATCATCCCATAAAACTAAAATATCACCCTTTATAGTTATTACAAAATCCTACAAAGAAACTGGAACTGTAAGATCACTTGTTGAATGGAGAACACAGCAACGCGTGCTAAAGGGGATGGGAACACATCTTTGTGTGGGCAACTGGCGCCCTGGAGTTTTGGCTCAGTTGTCTCCATGGTGATTCTCAGTAGAGTCTCTACCAGGCTCCATTTTGTTTGCTGATGACAGGTAATGTACACTCTCAAAATGTCCCATGCATGACCCCGATGACTCAGAAGATGACAGTTATAAAGTACTAGGATTATCTTTAAAGAATACAGATTGTCCAGATGTAAGAATCCAGATGGAGCTAAAAAGAGAGACTGTAAAAAGGAACAAAGAAATAGTCCATCATATGTCAGAAAGAGAATATCATGATAAACTATGCCAAACACACATGGCTGCTGGACAGAGATTATGACACGAAAATGTCTCACCCCAGTGTTTCACTGAGCCTTCTGATCCTGACTGCCAGCCTTTTCTCTGATGTCATCTTGATGCACCCTCTCTGTATCCTACTCTCCAGTCACTCCCTCCTGTCCCAGACCTTCTTGCTCCTTTTTTGTACTTGATGCTATTCGTATACAGACTACATTTTGATTTAAGATCAACCACTGGGACTCTCCTGGTGGTCCAGTGGGTAAGACTCTGTGCTTCTAATGCAGGGGGCCCAGGTTGGATCCCTGGTCAGGGAACTAGATCCCACATGCCACAACTAAGACCCAGTGCAGCCAAATTAAGATAAATAAAGCAATAATTAAAAAAAAAAATCAACCACCTTGTGGCTCAGATGGTAAAGAATCTGCCTACAATGCTGAAGACCAAGGTTCAATTCCCTGAGTCAGAAAGAGGGAAGGTCCCCTGAAGAAGGAAATGACACCCCACTTCAGTATTCTAGCCTGAAGAATCCCATGGATGGAGGAGCCTGGTCCACGAGATGGCAAAGAGTCGGACATGACTGAGCGACTAACACACACACTGTTCACATGTTGAAAGATGTTGAAATGTCACGCTCCACTGATGTTTTTACTTTCATCTCAGTTGTACAATTGTTTTCCTGGAAAACATAAATATCATCCCATAAAACTAAAATATCACCCTTTATAGTTATTACAAAATCCTACAAAGAAACTGGAACTGTAAGATCACTTGTTGAATGGAGAACACAGCAACGCGTGCTAAAGGGGATGGGAACACATCTTTGTGTGGGCAACTGGCGCCCTGGAGTTTTGGCTCAGTTGTCTCCATGGTGATTCTCAGTAGAGTCTCTACCAGGCTCCATTTTGTTTGCTGATGACAGGTAATGTACACTCTCAAAATGTCCCATGCATGACCCCGATGACTCAGAAGATGACAGTTATAAAGTACTAGGATTATCTTTAAAGAATACAGATTGTCCAGATGTAAGAATCCAGATGGAGCTAAAAAGAGAGACTGTAAAAAGGAACAAAGAAATAGTCCATCATATGTCAGAAAGAGAATATCATGATAAACTATGCCAAACACACATGGCTGCTGGACAGAGATTATGACACGAAAATGTCTCAGATGCCATAAATGTAAACAAACTTGCAAGAGACTGCAATCATTAGCTAATTCACAATACTTTTGTGTGTATGTGTGTTTAATTTTTTTTTGAACACAAAACCCATTTTCTATTGGGGTATAGTCAGTGAAGAACAAAGAGACATGTACATGTGTCCATTCTCTGTCTTTTAAATTTGGAGTTCTATACTTGATTTCTGACCTTCACTTAACACCTTGATTAGATTTTCCATGTTAAAGTTTGCAGGCAAACTGATTTCTAGCCAGAGTGATTATAAGCGTTCTTGCTCAAATACCTCATCTTTTATGTATCAAAAACCTACACCACATCAGACACAAAAGCTAAGGCTCAGAATAAAACTGTATATTTATTAATAAACTTCTTTATATAATCCTCTGGAATCCTTATGGGATTAACAGGAATCTACTAAAGAATTGTTGCAATAATCAAAATATTACTAACTTTTCTCATCCACCTATCTGGTTTTAGTCCAGTTTCCTCCATGTGAGATAACTGGAGATTCATATTAGTTAATATCCATTTTTAAAAAAAGAATGGTAAGAAACTGAGGTATAGAAAATGCTATTTCTTGCCCAGAGTCAGACAATGATAGAAACAACATCTTTCATATGGCGTCCTGCTTGCATGGTCCTTTTATGAAACCAAACTGCCTTTCTAGCTAATGACTCTTCACAGATGGATCCAGGCAGAGAAATAAAACCATCTCATCATAGAGTTCCAAGGATAACTTTGGAGAACACAGCAACGCTGCTAAAGGGATGGGAACACATCTTTGTGTGGGCAACTGGCGCCCTGGAGTTTTGGCTCAGTTGTCTCCATGGTGATTCTCAGTAGAGTCTCTACCAGGCTCCATTTTGTTTGCTGATGACAGGTAATGTACACTCTCAAAATGTCCCATGCATGACCCCGATGACTCAGAAGATGACAGTTATAAAGTACTAGGATTATCTTTAAAGAATACAGATTGTCCAGATGTAAGAATCCAGATGGAGCTAAAAAGAGAGACTGTAAAAAGGAACAAAGAAATAGTCCATCATATGTCAGAAAGAGAATATCATGATAAACTATGCCAAACACACATGGCTGCTGGACAGAGATTATGACACGAAAATGTCTCAGATGCCATAAATGTAAACAAACTTGCAAGAGACTGCAATCATTAGCTAATTCACAATACTTTTGTGTGTATGTGTGTTTAATTTTTTTTTGAACACAAAACCCATTTTCTATTGGGGTATAGTCAGTGAAGAACAAAGAGACATGTACATGTGTCCATTCTCTGTCTTTTAAATTTGGAGTTCTATACTTGATTTCTGACCTTCACTTAACACCTTGATTAGATTTTCCATGTTAAAGTTTGCAGGCAAACTGATTTCTAGCCAGAGTGATTATAAGCGTTCTTGCTCAAATACCTCATCTTTTATGTATCAAAAACCTACACCACATCAGACACAAAAGCTAAGGCTCAGAATAAAACTGTATATTTATTAATAAACTTCTTTATATAATCCTCTGGAATCCTTATGGGATTAACAGGAATCTACTAAAGAATTGTTGCAATAATCAAAATATTACTAACTTTTCTCATCCACCTATCTGGTTTTAGTCCAGTTTCCTCCATGTGAGATAACTGGAGATTCATATTAGTTAATATCCATTTTTTAAAAGAAGAATGGTAAGAAACTGAGGTATAGAAAATGCTATTTCTTGCCCAGAGTCAGACAATGATAGAAACAACATCTTTCATATGGCGTCCTGCTTGCATGGTCCTTTTATGAAACCAAACTGCCTTTCTAGCTAATGACTCTTCACAGATGGATCCAGGCAGAGAAATAAAACCATCTCATCATAGAGTTCCAAAGATAACATTTAAATAATCATGGTACAATTCTTTATAACCTTCCGATAAGCAGGATAAAAAGTAGAATGAGATGTCTTCTCATAGAATTTTCTCATTTCTAAAAATGTAAAACTGACCTCAACTTTGTCAAAAAAAAAAAAAAAGTAAAGTAAAGCAGACATTTTGGAATAACAATTCCAAACCAATGTCTTCTGAAAAATGATGGTCTAAATCTGCAAAAGTTCTTCCCAACTCATTGATACTTTTTGACTCCCCTCAGTGTTCTCTCTGTGAAAAATCATTTGAGCTGAGCTGCACAATCAACCAGTGTAGAGAAATGACTCTAATTGCAATAGTCTGGAAAGGAAAGAGCCAGCAGAATTCTTTGGTCAGAGACACAGCTCATGGAACAGATTTGCCCAGCTCTGTGGACTGTGGGAACCTGAGGACAGAGCTTGGGTGTGCCTGGATCTTACTGAGCTGTATACATTGTATGCTCCTGTGAGTTACAAAAGAATGCAAGTGTTTCTCCACCTCAGGAAATACTACATTTTGCTTCAGTTTCATTGCAATCTATCAGCCTTTTCGTGGCTCACTTTGAACTCTGGAGTGTCTTAGTCAGTTTTTCCTAATAAAATCCTCTCCTCACCTTCTTCACCAACATTGTCATTCGGTTGGGTTTAATCTTACCTACCACTCTGCTTCCTACCATCTGGTTTCTTTCCAGTGAAAGCACTGGTCACATTTGACGTTGTATTTAGTCTTGAAAATATCTGTGTCTCTGTCTCACTAGACATCAACTGAAAAAATTTTTAATGCTTATTATACTGAATTGAATTGTGTGCAGTCCCTCAATCATGTCTGACTCTCTGTGATCCCATAGACTGGAGCCTGCTGGTCTCCTCTGTCCATGGGCTTTCCCAGGCAAGAATACTGGCGTGGGTGGCCATTTCCTTTTTTAGGGGATCTTCCTGACCCTGGCATAGAACTGGTGTCTCCTGCATTGGCAGGTGGATTCTTTACCACTGAACCACCTGGGAAGATTCAAATTGAATTGAATTAAATTCCAACTAAGACCCAACAGACAGTCTTACTCAAATAGAAAGCCAACTTGAATTTGTTATTCATGATCTGTCTGCATCACCAATAGCTTCATTGTCAGTGATAATATGTTCAGGTATAAAGAGACTTTATATTTAAAGCTCACCTTTTTAGCCCTGGAATTGACTCTTGCCCCTGACTTATAGGCTCTGCTTTATGATCAGAAATGACTTCTGTAACTTTTATGTGTTGAGCGATTTTATCAAGGGCACTTCAGCAGAAACCTGACCAAGAAAACTCTCATCCACTCTGGGTGACAGAAAGAAATCTTGATTCATTACCATCTCTCTGGGTATAACAAGACAGCCTTGGCAATCTTGAAAGAAAATACTCAGAATTTAGGGCTAGCCAAATGGCTCTGATTAAGATATTCGATAAATGCAGAGATGAAAGAGCAGAACTCTTCCTCCTATTTTGCTTTAACCAGATCAAATCAACTTCTGAATTTCCTAAAAGTGCAAGAAAAGTTAGGTGAGATTACTGCTGGAAACACCTCAAAAGCAAATATTCATTTAAATTCCTTAGGATCTTACTGAGCTGTATACATTGTATGCTCGAGTTACAAAAGAATGCAAGTTTACTAGCATTTTGCTTCAGTTTCATTGCAATCTATCAGCCTTTTCGTGGCTCACTTTGAACTCTGGAGTGTCTTAGTCAGTTTTTCCTAATAAAATCCTCTCCTCACCTTCTTCACCAACATTGTCATTCGGTTGGGTTTAATCTTACCTACCACTCTGCTTCCTACCATCTGGTTTCTTTCCAGTGAAAGCACTGGTCACATTTGACGTTGTATTTAGTCTTGAAAATATCTGTGTCTCTGTCTCACTAGACATCAACTGAAAAAATTTTTAATGCTTATTATACTGAATTGAATTGTGTGCAGTCCCTCAATCATGTCTGACTCTCTGTGATCCCATAGACTGGAGCCTGCTGGTCTCCTCTGTCCATGGGCTTTCCCAGGCAAGAATACTGGCGTGGGTGGCCATTTCCTTTTTTAGGGGATCTTCCTGACCCTGGCATAGAACTGGTGTCTCCTGCATTGGCAGGTGGATTCTTTACCACTGAACCACCTGGGAAGATTCAAATTGAATTGAATTAAATTCCAACTAAGACCCAACAGACAGTCTTACTCAAATAGAAAGCCAACTTGAATTTGTTATTCATGATCTGTCTGCATCACCAATAGCTTCATTGTCAGTGATAATATGTTCAGGTATAAAGAGACTTTATATTTAAAGCTCACCTTTTGAGCCCTGGAATTGACTCTTGCCCCTGACTTATAGGCTCTGCTTTATGATCAGAAATGACTTCTGTAACTTTTATGTGTTGAGCGATTTTATCAAGGGCACTTCAGCAGAAACCTGACCAAGAAAACTCTCATCCACTCTGGGTGACAGAAAGAAATCTTGATTCA
Organism: Tragulus kanchil; assembly: GCA_022376925.1. Taxonomy (NCBI): domain Eukaryota; kingdom Metazoa; phylum Chordata; class Mammalia; order Artiodactyla; family Tragulidae; genus Tragulus; species Tragulus kanchil. Next base: position 36,992,765 of record JAIOJX010000002.1, on the reverse strand, counting down.
TTACCATCTCTCTGGGTATAACAAGACAGCCTTGGCAATCTTGAAAGAAAATACTCAGAATTTAGGGCTAGCCAAATGGCTCTGATTAAGATATTCGATAAATGCAGAGATGAAAGAGCAGAACTCTTCCTCCTATTTTGCTTTAACCAGATCAAATCAACTTCTGAATTTCCTAAAAGTGCAAGAAAAAGTTAGGTGAGATTACTGCTGGAAACACCTCAAAAGCAAATATTCATTTAAATTCCTTAGGAAATTCCACCAGTTACATGGACTCCTTGTCAATGCTGAAGAGAGTCCTATTTTTAATTTTATTTCAAACAAAACTTTACGTAAATGAAGAATCATGATTCCAACCACAGACTCTTAGACTGTGTGCCATTCTATTTGGAAGCATCTGGACACTATGCCCATTTATCCTCTTGGCTCTGTTTCTTAAACATTTTAATATAAAATCAGTGACGCCTGCTCTGTGTCATTTACATACAGTTTGCCTTCATTCCCGAGAGCCATGGTCAGCCCATCTTTGTAGCCCTTTGCATCCTTCTCAGCATATTGTTGTGGACCAAAGTCCAGTCCCTGCCTGCATGAGCAGCTTGAGGCTAGGACTGCACTGAACTGTAAATCTGCTTCTCTGTTTTGCCTCAATACTCCTTCCAAAGTGGGCTTGGCTGAAAATGCAACTCAAATATCAACCTGCATCCACTTGTGATGATAAAATGTGTTATTATATAGTGTAATACACTGTGCATGAGTTATTGAGGAGAAGAGTCATTCCATATTGCTTCTTTCATTGTCTAGTGAATAAAAGACAATTATGAAAATCCACTGGTGAGGTCCGCAGAGCTAATCTTGCCTGAAAGAAAACACACCATGATTACAGCCATTGAATGGAACCAGAGGATCAGTTGTTATGGCCACAAGAAAGGAACAACTGAGCACACGCACATTTGGGAGCTGCTGTGAATCCAGAGGGGATCCCGTTGTTTTATGGCCACAAGAAAGGAACAATCTTGAAGAAAATACTCAGGAGCGATTTTATCAAGGGCACTTCAGCAGAAACCTGACCAAGAAAACTCTCATCCACTCTGGGTGACAGAAAGAAATCTTGATTCATTACCATCTCTCTGGGTATAACAAGACAGCCTTGGCAATCTTGAAAGAAAATACTCAGAATTTAGGGCTAGCCAAATGGCTCTGATTAAGATATTCGATAAATGCAGAGATGAAAGAGCAGAACTCTTCCTCCTATTTTGCTTTAACCAGATCAAATCAACTTCTGAATTTCCTAAAAGTGCAAGAAAAAGTTAGGTGAGATTACTGCTGGAAACACCTCAAAAGCAAATATTCATTTAAATTCCTTAGGAAATTCCACCAGTTACATGGACTCCTTGTCAATGCTGAAGAGAGTCCTATTTTTAATTTTATTTCAAACAAAACTTTACGTAAATGAAGAATCATGATTCCAACCACAGACTCTTAGACTGTGTGCCATTCTATTTGGAAGCATCTGGACACTATGCCCATTTATCCTCTTGGCTCTGTTTCTTAAACATTTTAATATAAAATCAGTGACGCCTGCTCTGTGTCATTTACATACAGTTTGCCTTCATTCCCGAGAGCCATGGTCAGCCCATCTTTGTAGCCCTTTGCATCCTTCTCAGCATATTGTTGTGGACCAAAGTCCAGTCCCTGCCTGCATGAGCAGCTTGAGGCTAGGACTGCACTGAACTGTAAATCTGCTTCTCTGTTTTGCCTCAATACTCCTTCCAAAGTGGGCTTGGCTGAAAATGCAACTCAAATATCAACCTGCATCCACTTGTGATGATAAAATGTGTTATTATATAGTGTAATACACTGTGCATGAGTTATTGAGGAGAAGAGTCATTCCATATTGCTTCTTTCATTGTCTAGTGAATAAAAGACAATTATGAAAATCCACTGGTGAGGTCCGCGCAGAGCTAATCTTGCCTGAAAGAAAACACACCATGATTACAGCCATTGAATGGAACCAGAGGATCAGTTGTTATGGCCACAAGAAAGGAACAACTGAGCACACGCACACATTTGGGAGCTGCTGTGCTAGAACCTGCTCAGAGTGGGTGTTTTTATCACCAGTCTGGGAACTTTATTCCCTATCCTCAGGTCTCTGATCCTGTAGGTGTGATATGAGCTCAAGAATTTGCATTTCTAACAAGTTCCAAGTTGTACTCATGTGCTGGTTCAAAGTCTACACTTTGAGAATCAAGGTTCTAGAGAAAGAGAAAAGAAAGAAGGCAGAATATCTGTTTTTTCCCTTCCATACCTCTTTCCTGGTGGACAAATGAGCTTCAAAGGAGGGAGAGGGGATGGTAGTAGTGTTACACTGACGGATGTTTCTCCTCCGAAAGGAAGCCTCAGGAGTGGGTTATAAGGGTTTTTGTGTCTAAGTGTTGTGTCTAAGCGTTCTGCTCATGGTCCTTCAGCCCTGCAGCACCAGGAGCCAGTGCCGCAAGGGGAACAGAAGCCACAGAAGGAGGTGATAGGATGAGACACCAGCCTCAAATACATAAAGAGACCCAAACCAAACACACAGAAGAGCAGTTGTTGAACACATGTGATACGTGGGAGACCCTTGGAAATAGTAAGAATGGAAAGCCAGCCCTGCTGTCCTACAGACATGTAGGAAAGGACTACAGCCTAGGACACTTGAGTCACAATAAAATGTGGATGCCCAGTGTCTTTTGTCATTTACAAGATGGCATCTCTTTTTAGAACAGAAGGTATATGTCAGAATTGCTTTATTTTCACAGATTAATCCCCATGCTCTACTGGTGCAGGCTCATCTTTACTGACTTCATCTTCCCCAAACACTACACTGGTGGTGGTTCCCTATCTGAACTGTAAATCTGCTTCTCTGTTTTGCCTCAATACTCCTTCCAAAGTGGGCTTGGCTGAAAATGCAACTCAAATATCAACCTGCATCCACTTGTGATGATAAATGTGTTATTATATAGTGTAATACACTGTGCATGAGTTATTGAGGAGAAGAGTCATTCCATATTGCTTCTTTCATTGTCTAGTGAATAAAAGACAATTATGAAAATCCACTGGTGAGGTCCGCGCAGAGCTAATCTTGCCTGAAAGAAAACACACCATGATTACAGCCATTGAATGGAACCAGAGGATCAGTTGTTATGGCCACAAGAAAGGAACAACTGAGCACACGACACATTTGGGAGCTGCTGTGCTAGAACCTGCTCAGAGTGGGTGTTTTTATCACCAGTCTGGGAACTTTATTCCCTATCCTCAGGTCTCTGATCCTGTAGGTGTGATATGAGCTCAAGAATTTGCATTTCTAACAAGTTCCAAGTTGTACTCATGTGCTGGTTCAAAGTCTACACTTTGAGAATCAAGGTTCTAGAGAAAGAGAAAAGAAAGAAGGCAGAATATCTGTTTTTTCCTTCCATACCTCTTTCCTGGTGGACAAATGAGCTTCAAAGGAGGGAGAGGGGATGGTAGTAGTGTTACACTGACGGATGTTTCTCCTCCGAAAGGAAGCCTCAGGAGTGGGTTATAAGGGTTTTTGTGTCTAAGTGTTGTGTCTAAGCGTTCTGCTCATGGTCCTTCAGCCCTGCAGCACCAGGAGCCAGTGCCGCAAGGGGAACAGAAGCCACAGAAGGAGGTGATAGGATGAGACACCAGCCTCAAATACATAAAGAGACCCAAACCAAACACACAGAAGAGCAGTTGTTGAACACATGTGATACGTGGGAGACCCTTGGAAATAGTAAGAATGGAAAGCCAGCCCTGCTGTCCTACAGACATGTAGGAAAGGACTACAGCCTAGGACACTTGAGTCACAATAAAATGTGGATGCCCAGTGTCTTTTGTCATTTACAAGATGGCATCTCTTTTTAGAACAGAAGGTATATGTCAGAATTGCTTTATTTTCACAGATTAATCCCCATGCTCTACTGGTGCAGGCTCATCTTTACTGACTTCATCTTCCCCAAACACTACACTGGTGGTGCGTTTTCTTTTCTTGGCCATACCCAAGGTGTGTAGTATCTTAGTTTCCCAACCAGGTATTGAACCCATGCTCCTTGCAGAGGGAACATCAACCACTGGACCACTGGGGAAGTCCTGGTGGTGCCATTTTTCAGTGTAAACTTTTCTGTAGTTTTCTATTGCTATAGAATATTTTTTGAGTCCTTTTATATACTTGCAAGGTATGACTCCATTGAACCCTAGACTCTCTCTTACACAATTGTGTTTAACGACCATTAACATCAACTTTCTAGAAAAGTAAATTCTTGAGCCTAACTCCAAACTTAGTATATCATAATCTACATTTTAACAAGATCCCTTCAGCTGATTTCTGTGCCCTTTGTACTTTGACAAGCATGACTCTAAACTACCAGTCACATTTCTTTTCCTTGGTAATCTTTTACTTATAACTGGTTGGTACAGTCCTTTCTGAGTTCCAGACTTTGATGACAGATAAGATGGTGCATCTTGACTGTTACACCGGATGTAACACCTATTTCAGAACCAGATGCAGTTCTCAGAACTGTCTCTGCATTTTCCAAGTTATCAGTACCACTAGTCCTTTATGGAAAGCCTGGAGAGAAGCATTGTTGGAAGCCAGCTCTTGCTCAATATTAATAACAGCAATAACCAGAGATGCCATTCCCTAGCCCCTCGTTAGTACACCTGCCTCTCAGGTCCTCTGCTTCTCCAGATAACCATTCTCTGAATATTGACTTTATGCAACTGCCAGCAATAGTTCTTATGCTTTACTTAGGACAATGCTTAGAAGAAAGTACAGCTGTACATTGTACCACCTGTTACTCAATGTAGTGATGATATTGAGTAAGAAATAAGAACACTGTTAGAAAAAGTACATTAGACTTTCCTGTTGAATTATTTATCCTCTGCTGCACTTGCAAAAGAAAGACATTCTTCTAGTTGACTCACAGCAGAGCATTGTGGTGAAGGGTATATATATCCGAAGGACTGCAGGTTCCAGGGAAACAAGTGAAGCCTTAGTCACTCAGTCGTGTCTGATTCTTTGTGATCCCCTGGACTACAGTCCTCCAGGCTCCTCTGTCCATGAAATTCTCCAAGCAAAAATACTGGAGTGGGTTGCCAATTCCCTCCTCCAGGGGACCCAGGAATTGAACCTGGGTCTCCTGCATTGCAGGTGGATTCTTTACCGTCTGAGCCAAGAAGGCTCCAGGGAAGATGTCATTTTATTTTCCAATCTTTGACTTTTTTCATTAATTAAATGATTATCAAGGAAAGCTTTAGAGATGAAAAAAGTGTAAGAGTGTAATACAGTCTGGTGTGTGTGATGTGTGTGCATGTTTACAGGCATATTATTTTGTTGTTGCTGCTTTAGTGTGTTGGCTGGAGGATGTGAAACCTGAGCATCTCCTTGTCTCACCAGCCAGTGGGCTCAGGAGGGATCTCACAAAAGCAGTGACCTAATCGATTTTACCTCATCTGCCCACATGATCTCAAATGAATGCACAGTGACTGCTTGGTATTGCTTGGAATTCACAGAGGCTCTGCATGTACGCTTATGACAGGCTTGCTTCATCTGGTGCTGATGCTGCTCCTTAGGACTCAGGGTTTCCTGGCTCTCAGCTCTTGCCAGGTGCAGGATCTAAGACATGAGAAGGCTGTCACATCAGTGACTCTGGTGGAGAAAGTGTTTCTGTGGACATTTCACTGAGACTTCTTCTGGTTTTGCTTGCTTATTTCCCGTAGAATCCAGATTTCTGGGGCTTGGGAGACAAATCCAGCTGACAGCATACAAATTCAGAAGTTCTCTTTTCTTTCCCACTATTGAAGATGTTTTAATAGGCTTGGGTTCCTTGTGCTTGGGTCCTTTCTTCTCATTGAGTTTTCTCCTGGGATGCTGTTCGGTCCCATGTGCCAATGCACATCAGAACAGCCCACACAGACACACGCAGACATGTCTTCAAGCCCATCTGGCTTTGAGTTAAAATGCCAGCTATATGAGCGTTGCCCTCTGGCTTTCACTTGTCTTTTGGAAACGATTAGTAGGGACCAGAACTAAGTTCAAGCTACCAGAAGGATGACTTGGACGTGGATCACTAACAGGGAGATAGAAATCCCCAGTGTTGGATCAAAGCAAAATTTCTATTATACTTTTTCATAAGAAGCATAATTTTCAAGCCAGAAATCTAAATTGATTTGAAAAATCTTTTTGTTTATCTTAAACTGTTCAAAAGTCACAACATACTACCTTGTCACAGGTACCGTATATCTTTTTCACATGAAAATAATGATAGTAATAAAGAAGCAATGTAATGAAGTTCCCAAAAGAACACAACATCATGAACATCACCATGAAAACTTGCTGTGTGACTCGTTGTTCATCAAATTGCATGTACTGTGTGAACTTTAAGCCAGGTGAGTCTGCTGACCAAAACATATGCAGAAAAATCATCAAGAACATCCAAATATGATTTCTTAAAAAATCAGATTTTTAATAAAGGTGGTTTCGGTTAGATGGGTGAAAATAGAAGCTGCCAAACTAGAGTACATTGAGAAGTAATGATTAGGGAAATGCCATTTTAAAAAAGCAGAAGGAAGAAAAATGAAAATGAATAATTAAGAAGGGTTGATATGGATGGTTGTGGCGATGAGAATGGGTGCTGAGGACTGGAAGCCTTTGTACTTGCGGATCAGTCAAGAACACTGAAGGAAAAGTGTGCATTGGATTTAATCTTTGAGTTGGGTGGCCTATGCTCAGTTTCCTGGGAACACAAGTGAAATTAAAAGCTAGAGGATGAGAAAAAAATAAGGGATGAAGAGCAGTCTGTAGGACAGAGAAGGCCACATCTATCCCATCCTATTTTATGGACAGAGGCAAGTACTTCGGGGAAGAAAATTTCTAGGCTCAAATAGCCTATCATGTGTTTTCCCTGATAAATAACGTGATTTTTAAAAGACATTTGTGGAAACAAGAGGTAGTGGCTTCCGCTGGGTTATATCCAAAATCTAACTAGTTTCTCTCTGCCACTAATTAAAGGAGGTTGTCAAGAATAAACCCTATTCAAAATTTAAGTTGCCCAAATATAATTTTAAATTAAGATAATTTTCTTGTTATGGCTCTAAAGAGCTTCTTCCTAATGAATGGAGAAAAGACAAAGCATTGTTACCACCTTTTAGGTTTCACATAAGAGTGATATCATATGATAGAAGACTTTCTCTGTCTGACGTAGTTCACTCAGTACGGCAATCTCTAGGTCCATCCGTGTTGTCATGCTGCAAATGACATTATTTCATTCTTTTCTTAAAAAAATAAACAACTAATAAAAACTTACTGTGTAGCAAAGGGAACTATTCAATACCCTGTAATGAACTACATGGGAAAAGAATCTTAAAAAGAGGAGATATAATTAACTCACTTAACAGTACAGCAGAAACAAACACAATACTGTGAATCAACTCTGTGGCAATAAAAATGTAAAAAACACTTATATGTGCTAAACTGTATCTTAACACCTCAAAAACATGAAAAGACTCCATCATCCTTTCCTCTCCCTTCAAATAGAATTTTTTTTCTGTGAGTGTTATAAAAAGTTATTATTAATGTTAACGTTTGTTAGGATGATAACAAGAGCTAGGAGTTCTGGTGGGAAAGAGTTAAAGGAGGAGGAGCTCCATGAAGCCCTCACCCCTTCATTCAGGAACAGGAACTTTCTTAATAAGTAACAGCGGTTGGCTGTGAAATAAAGATGTCCCAAATCCATTCATTTTTATTACAGCATTTATTGTTTTATTTTTCTCATATCTTTGGTCAATCCTTTTGTTTTGTGTGCAACAGGCGGTTGTAGGATAGGTGAGGGCTTCTTCAAGAAGACTTTGTCAGTGTCTCCCGATAGGTACCACCTGTTTCTTGGGCTGTGATAGCTCCCTTGATTCTCAGTGTACTGCTGAGCATAGCTTAGCCTGAAGGAACTTCAAGTGAATTATGTTGATAATAAAGTCTGTTCGATTCAAATACTCTACCAGGATTAGTTACTTCAACTTGAAAAATGATTTCTCATGTATGGGGTCTAAATATATTTTTTCATCTGTCCTTGGGAATCAAATATTAAGAGAAAAAGCTTTTTTTTTTTTTGGTTGAATTTTTGTAGTCTTAAAAAAGCACCATTGGGTGTCTTAGTCTTGTATATTTGTTCATGACTTTTTAAAAGATGAAGTGATCAATTGGCAAGGATCAGATAAATGTAAGATAGATAAGTAAGCAGTCCAAATTCTACATGCTTTCTGTTTGTTTAATCACTGGTTTATTTTCAGGGGTATGTAGGTGAGTGATTGGGGGTGCATAACTAGCTTTTCATGTCCCCCAAGGATGTAGGTTGCTGTCAGCATTGGCAATGCCTTCTGAAAAAGGGTACTATGGGTCCTCAGGAGTCACTTACTAATTCATGGGAAGTAGTCATTGTTTTAGTACATTAAATTATTTTACATAAAACTATTTATAGTGTTCTATTAAAGTATTTTAGAAAATTTTATGCTGTCTCTCTTAGGCTTTCATGTCAGCTAAATATTGCTTTACAAAATTAGAGGCAAAAATACAGACACAAATGCCTATGGAGAGTTTATGGGATAGCTTCTATGTACACGGTGCTATAATTTTAACAGGATTACAAAGTCATAGATACTCTCACAGAGGAAAATATGGATTAAAGAAATACGATTTAGGGGGAAAACTTAAAAAAGTGTAAATGATAGAAACAGATTACTACTTAAAAGTTACTTGAGTAAGGATCAAGTTTAAAAACAAAACTTTTGAATAGTGACAAGCATACACACAATTGATACAATAAACAACCTTTTACCTAAAGAGCACTATTTAGCCAATTAAAATGAACAGTTAATAAGTACAACTTTCAAAAAATAAAAAATATCATCTTAAGGAAAGTAGTAGTTTTTCTCTAACTTGCATAAAAAGTTAGAAATAGGAGAAACAGAATATGGTATTTTTTCTATTACAAAAGTAAAATATGGTTATAAACAGAAAATTTGGAAACTATATGAAATGAAAGACTAAAAATCACTCATGTCCAACAGCAAAGGGAGACAGGCTTTGCTGTGGTATATTTTTAACATATATTTAGTAACATACATTGTAATTTTTATCTAGGGTTATCCTGGGTGACACAGTGGTAAAGAATCCTCCTGACAGTGCAGGAAATGCAGAAGACGCAGGTTCCATCCCTGGGTCAGGAAGATCCCATAGAAGAGGAAATGATAACCCACTCTGGTAGTGTTGCCTGAAGAGTTCCATGGACAGAGGCGCCTGGAGGGCTAGAGTCCATAGGATCTCAAAGAACTGAATATGACTGAGCACGTACCCACATTTTTCATTTAATGCTAATATTAATGCCACATTTCTTCCTGTTTCCACTAGAGCCATTGGAAAGTATAAAAAAAATCCTGGGCTTTCCTTGTGGCTAATGCCTTAAAAAGGGTACTATGGGTCCTCAGGAGTCACTTACTAATTCATGGGAAGTAGTCATTGTTTTAGTACATTAAATTATTTTACATAAAACTATTTATAGTGTTCTATTAAAGTATTTTAGAAAATTTTATGCTGTCTCTCTTAGGCTTTCATGTCAGCTAAATATTGCTTTACAAAATTAGAGGCAAAAATACAGACACAAATGCCTATGGAGAGTTTATGGGATAGCTTCTATGTACACGGTGCTATAATTTTAACAGGATTACAAAGTCATAGATACTCTCACAGAGGAAAATATGGATTAAAGAAATACGATTTAGGGGGAAAACTTAAAAAAGTGTAAATGATAGAAACAGATTACTACTTAAAAGTTACTTGAGTAAGGATCAAGTTTAAAAACAAAACTTTTGAATAGTGACAAGCATACACACAATTGATACAATAAACAACCTTTTACCTAAAGAGCACTATTTAGCCAATTAAAATGAACAGTTAATAAGTACAACTTTCAAAAAATAAAAAATATCATCTTAAGGAAAGTAGTAGTTTTTCTCTAACTTGCATAAAAAGTTAGAAATAGGAGAAACAGAATATGGTATTTTTTCTATTACAAAAGTAAAATATGGTTATAAACAGAAAATTTGGAAACTATATGAAATGAAAGACTAAAAATCACTCATGTCCAACAGCAAAGGGAGACAGGCTTTGCTGTGGTATATTTTTAACATATATTTAGTAACATACATTGTAATTTTTATCTAGGGTTATCCTGGGTGACACAGTGGTAAAGAATCCTCCTGACAGTGCAGGAAATGCAGAAGACGCAGGTTCCATCCCTGGGTCAGGAAGATCCCATAGAAGAGGAAATGATAACCCACTCTGGTAGTGTTGCCTGAAGAGTTCCATGGACAGAGGCGCCTGGAGGGCTAGAGTCCATAGGATCTCAAAGAACTGAATATGACTGAGCACGTACCCACATTTTTCATTTAATGCTAATATTAATGCCACATTTCTTCCTGTTTCCACTAGAGCCATTGGAAAGTATAGGAAAGAAAATTTGCTTTCCTTTTATATAAGGCTATTACCTGGGTCCTTACAAGTCCCTTCCATGAACATGGAGTCTACATCCCTCCCCCAGATGAAGTGCAAAGGTGATGTCAAGGTCAAGCATGTGTCCTTTTAGGTCGATTCCTGATCAACCATCACAAGCTTGAAGTGAAAGTGTTAGTATCTCAGTCATGTCCAACTCTTTGCAACCCTATGGACTGTAGTGACTGTAGCCCACCAGGTTTCACTGTCCATGGGGTTTTCCAGCCAAGAATACTGGAGTGGGTAGCCATTCCTTTTTCCAAAGGATCTTCCCTACCCAGGAATCAAACCCAGGTCTCATCACAAGCTTACGTGTGATTAAATGTGAGCCTAAAACCTTCCTCCGTTTAGCCTATATAGAAAATGACTCATTTATTTAAGCTGAGCAGTATTATGAGCTTAGTTTCCTATGTCTAGTACTAAATTCATGTTTTTACATAAAATGCAACAAATTAACCAGATATTTTGGATTTCTGAAGCAATTTATGTTAAGAATTACCATTTTAACTCTTAATCTCTGATTTTAAAAAAAGGTCCAGGTCTTTTCTGTTTGGAAAGGAAGGAAATGAATAAATGTTCATTTGTTCTGAAATGCAGGAGAGTGGAGCTCTGAGTACTTCTTTTTCTTTTCTTACTTTCCAATTTTGTATGTGATTTATCTGGTAAAAAGGCATTATTAGTAGCTGTTTACTTTAGAGGTAACAATGGCAGAAAGTCTTCTATTTATTATAATCCAGAAACCATGACATTTTGGTTCCAGTGTAATAAAAGTATACTCTAGTAAAATGTTGTACTGGAAAATGAAACCTTTTCTCAAAAATATGAGGCTTTCATCTGTGTGAAATAACATATGTTTCAAGATCATGTTGAAAAAAAATCCAACTCTGTGTAGTTAGGGGGCACGAAAATGAAACTTTTATTCAGTTCTGGCCTAGGCACTGGGTGTGGAAATTTAACATCATTACTCCAAACCTAAGGGCAAAGAGGTGGTATTATTACAAATGAGAGCTTAAAAATAATTGTTTATGAAAAAATTTTCATCACATAAGAGGAAAATGCATCCTGAAAGGATCTTAAGCCCATTTTCCATTTAAAAAAGAGAATATGAATGAAGAAGCAAAGCCTTTATAACTTGGTCTCTCTGACTGCTGAGAACACCCTTTCAGCTTTTCCCCTTCACCTAATGCTTCAGTGGGAATCAACTTTGTGGGTGATAAACATGGAGAAATGTTTGCTTAACTCTCAATGAAAATGGATCTCAAACCTAATTTTATTTAGAAATGTAGTTCCCTGGTTGCTCAGTGGTGAAGAACCCTGGGCAGTGCCTTCAAAGGCAGGAGATGCAGGTTCGATCTCTGGGTCAGGAAGATCCTCTAGAGGAGGAAATGGCAACTCAGGTCAGTATTCTTGCCTGGAGAATCCCATGACAGAGGAACCTGGAGGGCTACAGTCCATGAGGTTGCAAAAGAGTTGGGCATGAACTACTAAACAACAAAAACAGCCTGTGCTAAAGTCAAGCAGATAAAGGAGAAAGAGAGACACACAATAGGTGGAAGAAGAAAAACCAGGACAGAGTGTGCATGTCTTTATTGTGGAGTTTAGAGGGACAGGAAATAACAATAATTTAACAGCAATGAATTTATGTATGGCATCTCCTTTATCTTTTTTTCTTTCTCTTTTTTGCTTAATACCATTGAGTCTATATAACAGGGAATAATTTTAACAGAAACAAATTGAATTTATAAAAAGAAAATTAAACATTCTATACTTCTTCTTCTTCTTACTTTCCAATTTTGTATGTGATTTATCTGGTAAAAAGGCATTATTAGTAGCTGTTTACTTTAGAGGTAACAATGGCAGAAAGTCTTCTATTTATTATAATCCAGAAACCATGACATTTTGGTTCCAGTGTAATAAAAGTATACTCTAGTAAAATGTTGTACTGGAAAATGAAACCTTTTCTCAAAAATATGAGGCTTTCATCTGTGTGAAATAACATATGTTTCAAGATCATGTTGAAAAAAAATCCAACTCTGTGTAGTTAGGGGGCACGAAAATGAAACTTTTATTCAGTTCTGGCCTAGGCACTGGGTGTGGAAATTTAACATCATTACTCCAAACCTAAGGGCAAAGAGGTGGTATTATTACAAATGAGAGCTTAAAAATAATTGTTTATGAAAAAATTTTCATCACATAAGAGGAAAATGCATCCTGAAAGGATCTTAAGCCCATTTTCCATTTAAAAAAGAGAATATGAATGAAGAAGCAAAGCCTTTATAACTTGGTCTCTCTGACTGCTGAGAACACCCTTTCAGCTTTTCCCCTTCACCTAATGCTTCAGTGGGAATCAACTTTGTGGGTGATAAACATGGAGAAATGTTTGCTTAACTCTCAATGAAAATGGATCTCAAACCTAATTTTATTTAGAAATGTAGTTCCCTGGTTGCTCAGTGGTGAAGAACCCTGGGCAGTGCCTTCAAAGGCAGGAGATGCAGGTTCGATCTCTGGGTCAGGAAGATCCTCTAGAGGAGGAAATGGCAACTCAGGTCAGTATTCTTGCCTGGAGAATCCCATGACAGAGGAACCTGGAGGGCTACAGTCCATGAGGTTGCAAAAGAGTTGGGCATGAACTACTAAACAACAAAAACAGCCTGTGCTAAAGTCAAGCAGATAAAGGAGAAAGAGAGACACACAATAGGTGGAAGAAGAAAAACCAGGACAGAGTGTGCATGTCTTTATTGTGGAGTTTAGAGGGACAGGAAATAACAATAATTTAACAGCAATGAATTTATGTATGGCATCTCCTTTATCTTTTTTTCTTTCTCTTTTTTGCTTAATACCATTGAGTCTATATCAGAAATTCAGGGCATTTATAAACATGGCCTGGGGTGTTTTAAAACAATGATAAGTATTCAATGGGGAGAATTTAGAACATACAAATGTATAAAAAAGAAAATTAAAACCATTCATAATCCCCACTGAGCAGACGTAAACACTATGAACATTTGGGCCTGTCTGAATAGGTGTGTATTTAGAGGAGAGCAGGCAGGTCTGTGTGCGTGCGTGTGTGTGTGTGTGTGTGTGAACTGTGTATGTGCTTATCCACTCATTTTCCCCTTTTTGTAGGTGTAAATGCTTTTTGTATAGATAGTACAAACACTAACCTTATTTTTAATTTAAGGGTAATTTGTTATATTTATTTTATTTTCTCTATTTCACAAAGAATGAATATTTGTTATAGAAAAGTTAGAAAATACACACAATTTTTTTAAAAAAATAAGCATAATTTTAAAGCCCATTGACAACTGGTCACATCACTTTGATTTACAGCCCTTCAGTTTTTTTTTTTTTTCTATTCAACTATAACAGACAAATATGACTTTATTTTTCTCTTTTTCAAATATCTTTTCATAGCCTATATTATGACCAATAACATTTCAAAACCTGAGAATGTATATAAATAATTTATTATATTAAATAGAACAAATTTCTCTAATTGGCCTCAAGAAATATTGCAGCAGTTTCAAGTCCCGCCAAGAGTCCATTTTTCCACATCGATAGTCACTCTGAGTATTACTGTTCTTTCTAAAAATCTGTTCACCTAAGTGGTGAAAGATTTTTTTTTTTTTTCCTGAAAGAGGAATCTGCAAGTATTTGGTTAACAAAAGTTGAACATTTTATATATTCCATGACCATTTTTACATCTTAAATTTTCAAATTTCTTTGAAAATATATTTTACTCACTCTGTCTATGGATTTGTATAAATTACAGATGCAAACATACACACACATCTACTATTAATTCCTAGGGTTCATGTCCATTGCAAAAATCTTCTAGGTTTTTCTTCGTCAAGTTTGTTCTGATGTCTTTTGTCATCCGGTAGTTTTTACTTTTAAGGTAGTAAGAATTGTTAGTCTTTGCCCCGTGACTAGGTCTTGTTTAGGAAGCGTTCTCTATTTTAACTTGTCCTCTGTCATTTCCATGATCTTGGTTGTTCCTTCCAAAGAGTTCCACTGCTACGGTTTTTTACAGAAGCTTTTGTTGGACCTGAGGTTACGGATGACTTGGATCCTATTATGCTCATTTCATTTCCTGAAGGATTAGGCATTAGGTGGAAAAAACTACACTGTCTGATAGATCATGGCTAATATTTCTCGCATGCAATTAAAATATAGAATTCAAAGTCTTCACTTGAAAAAGGCCAAAGGATTCCACAGCCATGCCCAGAGGTTGTGTATCGACTTCCCTGCATTGGAAAAACTCACTGTGGAGGTGAAGGTATTGCACATCCAATGCACCATGAAGATTAGGACTTGGCCCCAATCACTTAATCAATGAAGAAGTGGAGATTCACATTCATGACATTACTGCTCACAGAATTCAAATGAGTGCTCCTAATCCAGAGCTGCTTTTTACACCCAGTTAATTCAGTATTTGGCTCTCTCCTAAAATTAAGCTAAGAGGTATAAGACATGTCCTTAAATATTAAGAAGACTGTTGCATTGTTATGCAAATACTAGATCACGAAAATGATGTCCTTTTTGTGTCTCCAGCGATTCCTCTAAGAAATTAAACTCAGAATATAACAGAAGACAAAAGCACTCGTTACTTATCAGAACAGTCAGTTTAATTGAAATGTATCTTCTCAACAGAATATGTCCTTAGAGGCTTCCGCATTCATGCTGGTGATTCAATATTAATTCTTCTGTTCTAAGACTTGACTTTCTACCTGTCAGAAAATGCAATGTTAGACTGCCTCTTTGATAAGAACAATCAGTAATACATACAAAAGTGGGATTTTTTTCCGAAGCGTAACTCAAACAGATAGTGTTACAAATGAAAATTAGATCCTGTGAAAATATGGCAAGTGAAACAAAGCCTTGCTAAGCCAAAGCCTCATAACTAGCAAAGAGTATTGACAGAAAGAAATTGTAGGAACTAACTAACTTTCATCTATCCTGTTAAACTTAAAACCTCAACTAATTCTACTCATATTTATCAAAAGCAGCTTAGCCCTACCAGATTTATTCAAGTTTTCTGAATGGTAGAGAATTTTTTTGTCCTCTGTCATTTCCATGATCTTGGTTGTTCCTTCCAAAGAGTTCCACTGCTACGGTTTTTTACAGAAGCTTTTGTTGGACCTGAGGTTACGGATGACTTGGATCCTATTATGCTCATTTCATTTCCTGAAGGATTAGGCATTAGGTGGAAAAAACTACACTGTCTGATAGATCATGGCTAATATTTCTCGCATGCAATTAAAATATAGAATTCAAAGTCTTCACTTGAAAAAGGCCAAAGGATTCCACAGCCATGCCCAGAGGTTGTGTATCGACTTCCCTGCATTGGAAAAACTCACTGTGGAGGTGAAGGTATTGCACATCCAATGCACCATGAAGATTAGGACTTGGCCCCAATCACTTAATCAATGAAGAAGTGGAGATTCACATTCATGACATTACTGCTCACAGAATTCAAATGAGTGCTCCTAATCCAGAGCTGCTTTTTACACCCAGTTAATTCAGTATTTGGCTCTCTCCTAAAATTAAGCTAAGAGGTATAAGACATGTCCTTAAATATTAAGAAGACTGTTGCATTGTTATGCAAATACTAGATCACGAAAATGATGTCCTTTTTGTGTCTCCAGCGATTCCTCTAAGAAATTAAACTCAGAATATAACAGAAGACAAAAGCACTCGTTACTTATCAGAACAGTCAGTTTAATTGAAATGTATCTTCTCAACAGAATATGTCCTTAGAGGCTTCCGCATTCATGCTGGTGATTCAATATTAATTCTTCTGTTCTAAGACTTGACTTTCTACCTGTCAGAAAATGCAATGTTAGACTGCCTCTTTGATAAGAACAATCAGTAATACATACAAAAGTGGGATTTTTTTCCGAAGCGTAACTCAAACAGATAGTGTTACAAATGAAAATTAGATCCTGTGAAAATATGGCAAGTGAAACAAAGCCTTGCTAAGCCAAAGCCTCATAACTAGCAAAGAGTATTGACAGAAAGAAATTGTAGGAACTAACTAACTTTCATCTATCCTGTTAAACTTAAAACCTCAACTAATTCTACTCATATTTATCAAAAGCAGCTTAGCCCTACCAGATTTATTCAAGTTTTCTGAATGGTAGAGAACATTCTTTAAAGACAATTAATTAAATTTTCAGTGAGTTATCAATATAAATGCAAAACCTCCATTTTATTCATCTGGAAGAAATATGGTTTCCATTCTGACTTTCATGAAGACTCCAGATCAAGTTTGGTTCAGGTTTCTTCCTTCTGAACAAGGAAATCGGTTCTTATTTTTAGAAGTGTTACCTGACTTCGGATTAAAAGAGGAGGAGGTTGGAATTTTTCCATTAAATATTCCTTTCTCCTTGTTTCCCAGAAATAAAATAAGAGCCTCTTCCAAGCTAATATTTTTCCAAATAAAGGAAATTAAAGTCTCAATATATTAATTACCTTCTCTAAATACCTAGCCCAAAATAAACAAGAAAAACAAGAAACAGTTTTTATTAAATAACTTAAAAAAATAACCAAAAATATTTCCCCCTCTGTTAACAATTAAATTTATGTCAATTCAGGTTTAAAATGATCACATTGAAGGTTTCGAGTGAAATCCTAAATCTGTAAAAATGAACTCAATAGCTCAGATTTTAGAGTCTTCCTCCTTTGAAATGGAACGTACACAAAAAGAGTTGAAAGAGAATGCTTGCATTTTCCTCAAGGCTACTTATAGTCACACAAGATTCATTTTAGAAATTAATCATCTGGAGATTTCCTTGGAAGTCTAATCACTTAAGACGTTGACTTCCAACGTAGGGCATGAGGGTTTGACTCCTGGTGGGCAAGCTAGGATCCACTTGCCTCATGGACCAAATAAAAAATAATAATAATAAAACAGAAGCAATATTGTAACAAATTCAATAAAGACTTAAGAAAAAATAGTCTACATAAAAAAATCTTTAAAAAAGAGATTAATTATCTGATTCCAGAAAGCAATTACTGGATGGATTAGTAAAAGTGAAAGTAAACGTTTGATCCACTTACCGGTATATGTCAGTGGAAGGGATTGAATCACGTGTATACTTGCACCGACTTGCAACACTGTTAGGACGGGTTGATATGAAAAGTCAGCCAGAGCTAAGAAGTGACAATTGTGTTTTCTCATTCATTTCCACAAACACAGTTGTTTGAAAATAAAGTGAGACACTGTAGGAATCAAATGCTAAGAAATACAAAGAGGAACTCCTCCACACTTGATAATAATGCTAGGTTCAAAGTGAGAGGCAAAAGGTACAGACATTTAGGTTACAAAATAAGTAAGTCCTGGGCTTCCCTGGTGGTCCAGTGGGTAAGGACACCGTCTTGCAGTGCAAGGGGCGACGCTTCAATCCCTGGCCTGGGAAGATCCCACGTGCCGAGGAGCGGCTGGAATGATGTGTCCAATTACCGAGCTGGAGCTCTGGAGCTCATGAGCCCAGAGCCGGTGCTCTGCGACAACAGAGGCCACCGCGATGGGAGACCCACACGGGCCAAAGAACAAAGATGGATGAAAATAGATAAATGAAAGACCAATAGAAGTGGCCTGCCCACCCCCTACCTCCCCACCCCACCCCCACCAAATAAATAAACAAATAAATATTTAAAAAAAAAAAAGTAAGTCCTGGGGATGTAATGTATATCATGGTGACTATAGTTAATAATATTGAATTGCATATTTGAAAGTTGCTAAGATAGGAGATCTTAAAAGTTCTCAACTCAGAGAAAATTCTAGATTGTATCTCTGTATGTATGGAGACAGATGTTACCTAGACTTTCTGTGGTGATCATTTTGCAATAAATATACTGAATCATTAGATTCATTCATTCAAATACTGAATCATTAGATCCATATCCCAAACTAATATACTGTTATATATCAGTTATACCCATGTTTAAAATTTTTTATAAAACAATAAATACATTAATATTTTTGTGTTGAAAAAAGGTACAGATCGTCCCCAAGACCCATGGAAGATAAAGACACATTTATCCTAGAAAGATTTCAATAAACATTTACAAGATTTCAGGTATAAGACACATTCTGCTTAACAAAGAGATGGATATTTAAGCTTTGCTCTGTTTTGGAGCAGATTTTATATTTACGTTCATGTTCCTTGCAGTTTATAGTGTGACTCCTCGTTACAAAAGCCAAAGGGCAACTGAGCTCAAACCACAAAGTTAAATATGCTGGAAGTTTAGGAATAAAACTTGTGTCCATTTTGGAAATGTTGTCAACACTGACTCACTTCATTTATTTTCAGAGGTTTCGAAAGCTACTCTTTAGAGTGCTTTATGAAAACTCAAGGTATTAACTTGAGCTTTACGTTCATGCAAACCTAGGAATAAATCCTAGTGTTATCCATGTACTAACACATACAGACTGTACTTCTAGCCTTGTTGCACATTGAATTTTATCTCCTAATTGTTTAGGAAAGTATTGAGAATTTCACTGTAGTTTTAACTTGAGGCTTCAGCAATAAGAATTGCAGACCTGATGAATTAGCCTTCTCAGTGCAACAATCGCTGTGCTTTATTCAGAGACGAAGGGTTTATCTTGGAGGAATTTTTCCTTTAATATCCTGCAGAGTGGGTCGGGAAGTCTTGTGAGAATAGGCATTCTTGGGAGGTGACAGCCTTCACAGGCAATCTGAAATGAATCACCCAAGATTTGCTTTTTTACTAAACATAATTCATCTCTCCTCTCCGACTCCCACCTACCCACCCCCATCCCCACCTCTCCTAGAGGGTTGCTTTGGGAACAAGAGAGAAAAGTCATCACATAACCAAGTAATAGAATCTCCCAATTAGTGAGCTATTTCCAGGGATCACCTCGGTCATCTATAACACCTTTGGGTTATATCACTTGATGGGTGTCCATAGACCAGAGCAGTTTAATTTACAAAGGTAAATGACACATTTATATTCGCCACTGGGAATAGCAGGAAAGAAATATACTACCATTTGGAGGTCTAAACTAGTAAGCCAACAACAGCGACAATTAAATTAAAATTAGCAAAATTCTCTTTCTATAAACGACAATAAAAGTCAAGTGGCTTTCCTAAAGAATAGCATTTCACACATAAGATTACTCAGAAAGAAAAAAAAAGGATTTTTTTTCAAGTCTCTCTGACGTTAGGCAGGTTGTTTTTCTGAAATCTGTTTATGTGTAAAACAGAGGTACTACTAACCTCTACAATCAAATTAAATAATATGTCGGAAGGCTCTTAGGTAACCACAAGCACCATCTAAATGTGACCAAGTATTAGGAAATCCCATTAAACATGTGTATCAGTGCACTGTGGATTTTGTTTGTAATGAAATGTTTTCAAGCCACTTGATCTACATTGATCATTGCTACAGTGACCTTCTCAGCTTGGGTTCCCCAAAGACCAGACCTTCATCAAAGGACTCAGGGGACAGGTAGATAGGAGGTGACCCTCAGGAGCACAAGGAAGGAAGGAAGCATGAAGCAGAGAAATTTCAATTAGGTGTGCATGCACAAGCTGGTTCCCACTGTGGACAACTAAAGCTCTGTCTACTGGGGACCATCCAGAGATGTTATGAAATGTCCCTCAGATTCAGGCCCTCAAGGGTGGAAGGGGACTTCCAGTGGGTGTTACTCCCTCCCTTGTTTATTATCTCTGCCATTCAGGTTGGTTGGTTGAGCTTGTGCTGGAGGGAGCCTGTGGCCAGAGGAAACACCCTCCCAGAGTGATTGGAAGGTGCTAAAATTAGCCCTGCAGCTTCAAGAAACCTCTGTGGGGGAGCGGGGGTGGTGTGAAGCAACGTGTCCAGAATGTTTTCTCTCTCTCTCTCTCACTCTGTTTTTTACTCTCCTTTTTGGCAAACTCAAACTTTTTTGTTTTGTAATCTGGAGACCCAGTTTCTACTGAACAAGAAGGTAATGCTCAAGCACCTGGCTGACAGCCCTACCCTTTCCTTTAATACAATTATTCCATACACAAGACAGTACATATCACCGCTTTCTGGAAAGAGAAATATAAAAAGCACCCAACGGCTTTTCTATAGGCTCTGAAATAAACAGCAAATTCAAGAAAGAAATAATTTTGGAATGAAGCTACCCCCTTCTTTGCCTTCAGCACTGTTATTACTATGACATAAGTATTTCATTATAATTTGCCTTTTTGTTATGTTCATGGTGCCTACAGGTAATACGTGAGTTGAGTTCCTAAGCATGTCTGACTAGTAAGGAGGTCGTGTCAGGGAAAGAAAAGCAAGGCGTGAGGCAGAACTGTGGGATGTCCCTTGAGGAGACAGCAGCGTGAGCGTGCTTATGCACACGTCCACCCAGCAGACGCTTCAGTACACTGCGTGGGTGCGAACGAGGATGGCTTGGGACTTCCCTGGTGGTCCAGTGGCTAATGGTGGTCCAGTGGCTAATGCCATGCTGTCAGTGCTTGGCCAAGTTCCGTCTCTGGCCAGGGACCTAGATCTCATGTGTCACAACCAAGACCTGGTGCAGCAAAATAAATAGATAAACAAATAAAGGCAAATCTTTTTAAAGGATGGGTTAACAAGGGGGAAGCAAATCATGTGGATTAGTCACGTTTTAGATGATTTTTGTTTTTGTCCCTGTCCTCTTACAAACAAAACTCCCATGAGCCCGAGCTTTGGAACCCATTTCGCTAGCGGTGTCAGCAAAGCTTGAATCACATACTGCTCACTGAATAGAACAAGCAGCTGTTCCGATCTTAAGGACTGAATCAGTGGGTGTTACTCCCTCCTTGTTTATTATCTCTGCCATTCAGGTTGGTTGGTTGAGCTTGTGCTGGAGGGAGCCTGTGGCCAGAGGAAACACCCTCCCAGAGTGATTGGAAGGTGCTAAAATTAGCCCTGCAGCTTCAAGAAACCTCTGTGGGGGAGCGGGGGTGGTGTGAAGCAACGTGTCCAGAATGTTTTCTCTCTCTCTCTCTCACTCTGTTTTTTACTCTCCTTTTTGGCAAACTCAAACTTTTTTGTTTTGTAATCTGGAGACCCAGTTTCTACTGAACAAGAAGGTAATGCTCAAGCACCTGGCTGACAGCCCTACCCTTTCCTTTAATACAATTATTCCATACACAAGACAGTACATATCACCGCTTTCTGGAAAGAGAAATATAAAAAGCACCCAACGGCTTTTCTATAGGCTCTGAAATAAACAGCAAATTCAAGAAAGAAATAATTTTGGAATGAAGCTACCCCCTTCTTTGCCTTCAGCACTGTTATTACTATGACATAAGTATTTCATTATAATTTGCCTTTTTGTTATGTTCATGGTGCCTACAGGTAATACGTGAGTTGAGTTCCTAAGCATGTCTGACTAGTAAGGAGGTCGTGTCAGGGAAAGAAAAGCAAGGCGTGAGGCAGAACTGTGGGATGTCCCTTGAGGAGACAGCAGCGTGAGCGTGCTTATGCACACGTCACCCAGCAGACGCTTCAGTACACTGCGTGGGTGCGAACGAGGATGGCTTGGGACTTCCCTGGTGGTCCAGTGGCTAATGGTGGTCCAGTGGCTAATGCCATGCTGTCAGTGCTTGGCCAAGTTCCGTCTCTGGCCAGGGACCTAGATCTCATGTGTCACAACCAAGACCTGGTGCAGCAAAATAAATAGATAAACAAATAAAGGCAAATCTTTTTAAAGGATGGGTTAACAAGGGGGAAGCAAATCATGTGGATTAGTCACGTTTTAGATGATTTTTGTTTTTGTCCCTGTCCTCTTACAAACAAAACTCCCATGAGCCCGAGCTTTGGAACCCATTTCGCTAGCGGTGTCAGCAAAGCTTGAATCACATACTGCTCACTGAATAGAACAAGCAGCTGTTCCGATCTTAAGGACATTCCACCCACTTCCAAAACTCCCAGGACCGTCCTAATTACCCACTCACAGTGACTCGTTTCTTTCCTGGTGGTTGTAAACATTGTTAAGACCGGCACCAGCCTGCCATGTGAGAAAAGCATGTTAGCAAAGCATGCACCTGATCATCTGCTCTCCTGAAGGGGCAGTGTGGAGACCCCGCAGTCCATCCTGGACACACAGATATCCAAAAAGGTGCCCTCTGAAAAGTAAGTGGTGTGTGGATGGACCTAAAGATTATCTTACTGAGGGAAGTAAGTCAGACAGAAAAGGAGAAGTATCATATGCTATCCCTTATGCATGGAACCTAAAAAATAAATGATAAAATGAACTTCCTTACAAAACAGAAAGAGATTGACAGACTTAGAGAATGAGCTTCTGGTTGCTGAGGAGATGAGAGAGCTAGGAAGTTTGGATGTATGCATGTACACTGCTGTATTTTAAATGGATAATCAACAAGGCTCTAGTATATAGCACGGGGAACTCTGCTCAATGTTATGTGGCAGCCTGGACAGGGGAGGAGTCTGGGGGAGAATGGATACATGTATATGTATGGCTGAGTCTCTTCACTGTTCACCAGAAACTACCATAGTACTGTTAGTCAGCTCTATCTCAATACAAAATAAAAACTTTAAAAAAATATTTTTTGTACAATTTATTTTTAAATTTTATTTATTTAATTGAAGCATAATTAATTTACAATATTGTGATAGAAAAAAGTACATTCTAAGGATTTCTTTGGTATTCCAGTGGCTAAGACTCAGAGCTCCCAATGCAGGGGGCCCAGGTTCAATCCTTGGTCAGGGAAATAGATCCCACATCCAGCAACTAAGAGTTCACATGCTTCACAAAGATTCCTCATGCTGCAAAGAAGATCAAAGATCCCACGTGCCCAAGTAAGACGCGATGCAGTTTAAATAAACAAAAAAATAAAGTTTTTTAAAGAACTTTAAAAAAAATTAGATGCAGTTTAATAGGAAGAAGACTGTTCTTGTAATTAAAACACTATTCAAGCATCAGTTCAGCCACTTATTCACTGTGAAACCCTGAGTCGCTCACTGATTTCTCTGCAGAAAAGGGTTGATGATATTTTCACCAAAGCACTCTCGCTCAGACTCAGGAGGCAGAAATGAACCCATACACGCAGCAATGTTCACTAACCTGTCCACACCCACAGTAACATGTAAATTGTATTCAGGAGCTATGAAACTATTGTGTGTTTTGAATACAAAACTGAAGAATGTATTTGAATGAAGCTTCAGGCACTGATGATAAAGAGAAAGACAGGGTGAGGCTCAACACACAACGCAGGAACCACCATGTCTGGCTGCATAATTTACACACCTGGAACACAATGAAAACATGAGGCCCTTTATTCTAAAAGCAGGAAAGAAGGAAAGAGGCTTCTTTTGCTGAGATTTCTTCACTTGTCACGATGTCTTTTATTTGCTGTTTAAGGTCATGCTTATGGGGCAGGAGGTACGCCCAGGGGGTGTAGAACTGAGGGTCTGACCCTGTCCTCAAGTGGCCAGTTCCTGGTCTGGTGGGAAGAGCAGTGGTGTTCAGTGGGCAGGGACGGGGAGCACCTGTTCCAAGGAGGCGGAGTGGCCCCAAGTCCCCAGAGACTCCTCTGTTGTCCATCACCCTGAACTCACAAAACACAAGTCCAAAGATAAAGTGATTAAGAATTTCGAGATGGAGACCACAGAGCAAGAAACCTCAAACATGGGGTCCTTTCTGAGCATGAGGCCCTCAGCCATTACCTTGGTCACATGACCATGAATCTCTCCCTGGCATCTACTGTGCCTGCGCGTGCTCACTCATGTCCAACCCTTTGCGACTGTAGCCCACCAGGCTCTTCTGTCCATGGAATTCTCCTAGGCAAGAATGCTGGAGAGGGTTGCCATTTCCTCCTCCAGGAGATCTTCCTGACTCAGAGATCAACCCCACATCTCTTGCATCTCCTGCATCAGCAGATGGGTTCTTTACCACTAGCCCATCCTATTTATAGGTTACACTGAAAACTTTAATTTAAAAAAAAGTTGGAGCCCAAGGAGGGCGAGATCTTTGGTCTCTTTAAAAGAAACAAACAATTGTGTACAAATACAGTACAAACAACTGTGTCAAGTGTTTCCAGTGTTGTCTTTTTAAATGGATATGAATTCTTAGACTAACTGTCATCTTTCCCCATCATGGGTTCCCACATCTCCTACCTGATTTGTTTATCTCTGCATACCCACAAGGAAGGGTCCTTATTCCATCAAGTTTGGTGGAATGTCACTTTCTCCTATCACTTTTTTCCTGTTTTTACCTTTTATCCTTTCTTTAATGCTCCCTTGCCCCTTCATTCAACCACAATCAACATTTTTAGAGAAACTTTTCTCATGCATTCTCTTGGCTTACTCTTCTTTTAATATAACCATAGTTTAAAATTTTGCATTTGTTGATAAAGGGTAGATGGTGAATTGCAGATCTATTTACATTTATGCAAAATGGCCTCAGTGATCCATAAAAAGATGGTGAATTGCAGAATTTCTTCACTTGTCACGATGTCTTTTATTTGCTGTTTAAGGTCATGCTTATGGGGCAGGAGGTACGCCCAGGGGGTGTAGAACTGAGGGTCTGACCCTGTCCTCAAGTGGCCAGTTCCTGGTCTGGTGGGAAGAGCAGTGGTGTTCAGTGGGCAGGGACGGGGAGCACCTGTTCCAAGGAGGCGGAGTGGCCCCAAGTCCCCAGAGACTCCTCTGTTGTCCATCACCCTGAACTCACAAAACACAAGTCCAAAGATAAAGTGATTAAGAATTTCGAGATGGAGACCACAGAGCAAGAAACCTCAAACATGGGGTCCTTTCTGAGCATGAGGCCCTCAGCCATTACCTTGGTCACATGACCATGAATCTCTCCCTGGCATCTACTGTGCCTCGCGTGCTCACTCATGTCCAACCCTTTGCGACTGTAGCCCACCAGGCTCTTCTGTCCATGGAATTCTCCTAGGCAAGAATGCTGGAGAGGGTTGCCATTTCCTCCTCCAGGAGATCTTCCTGACTCAGAGATCAACCCCACATCTCTTGCATCTCCTGCATCAGCAGATGGGTTCTTTACCACTAGCCCATCCTATTTATAGGTTACACTGAAAACTTTAATTTAAAAAAAAGTTGGAGCCCAAGGAGGGCGAGATCTTTGGTCTCTTTAAAAGAAACAAACAATTGTGTACAAATACAGTACAAACAACTGTGTCAAGTGTTTCCAGTGTTGTCTTTTTAAATGGATATGAATTCTTAGACTAACTGTCATCTTTCCCCATCATGGGTTCCCACATCTCCTACCTGATTTGTTTATCTCTGCATACCCACAAGGAAGGGTCCTTATTCCATCAAGTTTGGTGGAATGTCACTTTCTCCTATCACTTTTTTCCTGTTTTTACCTTTTATCCTTTCTTTAATGCTCCCTTGCCCCTTCATTCAACCACAATCAACATTTTTAGAGAAACTTTTCTCATGCATTCTCTTGGCTTACTCTTCTTTTAATATAACCATAGTTTAAAATTTTGCATTTGTTGATAAAGGGTAGATGGTGAATTGCAGATCTATTTACATTTATGCAAAATGGCCTCAGTGATCCATCTAAAAGAAAACAGAGATTTCTGGACTTGGATATTTCCAAAGTATGAATATTATTGTTTTCAGGAAACATTTAAAAATAAACTTATAGAACAGGTAAAAAATTTAAAGAAAAAATGTATAGAATGCAAAAACTAGGCTAAAGAAAGATTTTTTGCTATATAAATATTATACAAAGGGGAAATAGAAATCCACTGTAATTGTCTGGAAAGTTCCATGGACGGAGGAGCCTAGTGGACTACAGTTCATGGGAGTGCAAAAAGTCAGGTAGGACGTAGCAACAGAGTATACACGCATGCATGCAGACTTTAAGTGCCTTTCTTAAGGCACTGAGGAGTAGAAAAGAAGGGTACAGAATGGGTGAGGTCATTCACAATTCATATAACCAGCAAGGTTAATATCCAAAGTAAGTTTATCAAAAATGACAAATTAATGAGAAAAAGACCAGAAACCTAATATAAAAGTGAACTAGAGACTTGAATAGATATTTTATAAAAGAGGATGTTCAAATGCCAACAAACATATGAAAAGATACTCAACATCATTAGTCATCAGGGAAATTCCAATGAAAACCTTTGTGAGACACATGTACATATATACTCACCAGAAGACCTTAGGTTGAAAGTCTGACAACACCAAGGATAAGCAAGGAAGGATGTGGTGCAGAGAGAGCTCTCATTCTCAGCTCATGGGAGCATAAGTCTGTTTACCACTTTTGGAAGTGCATGGCGCCATTTTCAAGGTTTGAACACAAACATAACCAATGATTCAGAGATTCTGGCTGCCTGCTTGCACCCGACAAAAATTTCCTCACGTGTACACCAAGAAACACGTAGATTCTGGCTGTAATTCACAACAGCTGCATACCCACAAGGAAGGGTCCTTATTCCATCAAGTTTGGTGGAATGTCACTTTCTCCTATCACTTTTTTCCTGTTTTTACCTTTTATCCTTTCTTTAATGCTCCCTTGCCCCTTCATTCAACCACAATCAACATTTTTAGAGAAACTTTTCTCATGCATTCTCTTGGCTTACTCTTCTTTTAATATAACCATAGTTTAAAATTTTGCATTTGTTGATAAAGGGTAGATGGTGAATTGCAGATCTATTTACATTTATGCAAAATGGCCTCAGTGATCCATCTAAAAGAAAACAGAGATTTCTGGACTTGGATATTTCCAAAGTATGAATATTATTGTTTTCAGGAAACATTTAAAAATAAACTTATAGAACAGGTAAAAAAAATTTAAATGAAAAAATGTATAGAATGCAAAAACTAGGCTAAAGAAAGATTTTTTGCTATATAAATATTATACAAAGGGGAAATAGAAATCCACTGTAATTGTCTGGAAAGTTCCATGGACGGAGGAGCCTAGTGGACTACAGTTCATGGGAGTGCAAAAAGTCAGGTAGGACGTAGCAACAGAGTATACACGCATGCATGCAGACTTTAAGTGCCTTTCTTAAGGCACTGAGGAGTAGAAAAGAAGGGTACAGAATGGGTGAGGTCATTCACAATTCATATAACCAGCAAGGTTAATATCCAAAGTAAGTTTATCAAAAATGACAAATTAATGAGAAAAAGACCAGAAACCTAATATAAAAGTGAACTAGAGACTTGAATAGATATTTTATAAAAGAGGATGTTCAAATGCCAACAAACATATGAAAAGATACTCAACATCATTAGTCATCAGGGAAATTCCAATGAAAACCTTTGTGAGACACATGTACATATATACTCACCAGAAGACCTTAGGTTGAAAGTCTGACAACACCAAGGATAAGCAAGGAAGGATGTGGTGCAGAGAGAGCTCTCATTCTCAGCTCATGGGAGCATAAGTCTGTTTACCACTTTTGGAAGTGCATGGCGCCATTTTCAAGGTTTGAACACAAACATAACCAATGATTCAGAGATTCTGGCTGCCTGCTTGCACCCGACAAAAATTTCCTCACGTGTACACCAAGAAACACGTATAGGAATGTTCATGGCATTGTAATTCACAACAGCTAATAACCAAAATGCCCACCAACAGAATAATGTATATGTAAATGTTTGGAAAAGCCCCTGATGCTGGGAAAGACTGAGGGCAGGAGGAGAAGCAGGCAACAGAGGATCAGATGGTTGGATGGTATCACCAACTCAGTGGACATGAGTGAGCAAACTCCAGGAGATAGTGAAGGAAAGGGAAGCCTGGTGTGCTGCCGTCTGTAGGGTCACGAAGAGTCGGACATGACTTACTGACTGAACAACAATAACAAAATGTTTTTATATTCATTTACAGTCATACGAATTAATGAAATGGATGAATCTCATAAATATAACATTGACAAAAACTAGACCCAAATTAGCACATATCATATAATTTCAGTTATGTACAGTTCAGAATAAGCAAAACTATAGCATTAGAAGTCCAGGATACTATTTTTTTTTTTTTTTTTTTGGAATAAAAGAAACTATATTAGGTATCTGGGAACCAAAGATGTATAAGATCTAATCTCTTCTCACAAGAATCTCATATTCTAATGAGATCTTGGACGCAAAAATGCATTATGAGATGAAAACATATAAACCATTGCAATGATAGTATTTTGAATAGTAATATCTGGATAAGCTGATATCTAAAGTTTAAATAAGCTAATATCTAAATTTCTTTATTTCCTGATGCTTAGTCCATCAGTTGACAAATAATGTCTCCTTAGTTGAAACTCACTAGGCAGGATAAGGGCTGTGTTTCTTTTCTTTTCTTTTTCTTTTTTAAACCTTTATTTTACTTTTAACTTTTACAGAGTTTTGTTGTTTACAGATATGTATGTTCTCAGATTAGTCATATGTATATCCCCCTCTTCCCTCCCCTCACGACCATCACACAGCACAAGGGCTGTGTTTCTATGTAGCCTCTTTGGCAGATGAAATGAAATGAATCTTTATTGCATCTTATATCTCCTCAGTCCATATGAATGCAGCCTAAACAACACTTTCCTCAGCAGGTGAAGATTGTAGAGTCACTTGAATGTTGTGCCCTGGATGTGCTTATTTAATCATCATTCACGCTCTTTGGGAAAGAATTCAAGCAGTGTGCAGCCATCATTATCTCCCTGGTTTTCCCCCAGGAAAACCCATGATTTGTCTTAAAAAAATCAAATCACTTTATTAAAATATGTTACAATAAAAAAAAACCCCAAATCATAATAAAAACTGCAGCAGCAGGAGCTTCAACAATAATTATGCCCTTACAACAAGCTTGCCAACTCGTGTCCCATCAGTGAAACACATATTCATACAAAATTATGCTGCCACTAATAAGAAATTATGCTACCTACCACAAGTGAGAAAAACAAAATTAGAAATGTGAAACATTACAACTTCAGCAAATATTCCATTTGTAGCATAAAAGGGATAGATTACCAATAAATGCAATTTACTTTATGTTTTAACCTCCTTTAAAGTTATCAGATTATTTTTTTTACTGGTCACTGTATCTCTTTATTTTTATTTTTTTTAAAATTTATTTATTTATTTATTTATTTATTTTTTTACATGTATGTTCCCAGATCATTCATATGCATATCCCTGGACCCTCCCCTCAACCAGTTCCCCCCCTCCCATCCCTCTAGACCATCGCTCCAAGTGGTTGTAGGTACTCCTATTCCCCTAGCACAATGTCTTTATTTTTTTTGTATCTATTTTTAAGAGTCTGATGTCTATCTTATTTCTGCTATGTTCATATAAAGGTATTCAATATTATCACCATAGTGATAGAGTTTCTAGGACCGTGAATCCTTAGGTCTTTGCAGCAGCAAAGAAAATGAAAGAATAAAAAGAGCATTTAGACAGAAGACTTGGAAGTTCAAGTGCTTGAAGATTAAAAAGAGTATGAAGTACACAAATGAACTTATTCACAAAACAGAAAGAGACTCATGAACCTAGAGAACAAACTTCTGGCTGCCAAGGGGAAGGATGAGGGGATGGGATAATTAAGGATTTTAAGATGGACATGCACGTACTGCTATATTTAAAACGGATAGCCAACCAGGACCTAGTGTGCAGCACAGGAACTCTGCTCAATGTTATGTGGCAGCCTGGATGGCAGAGGAGTTTGGGGGAGAATGGATACATGTATATGTAGGGCTGAGTCTCTCTGCTGTTCACCTGAAACTATCACAATGTTGTTAATCGGCTGTACCCAAGTACAAAATTCAAAAAATGTCTTTTCAAAGAGTATGAAACACAAAAGATACCAAATGACTGAAAACTAAAGAATGGGTTTCTCGCTTGATTATTATATATTTCAGAGAGATTGATCCTCCTTTGTGTTTCTAGGCAAATAACTTTCATCTTTAAGGACAGAGAAACATGAGACACTATTTTTTCATCCATCTTCAACGCCTAAACCTGGTTATCTGATTTAGTAAAATTTTAGGTCAACTGCCTATGAAAGAGAATGCTTTCTTTTCTGATCTTGATATAGCCAAGGAGGGCAGAAGGAAACAATCTTCTTTTGGAAGTTACAAGTCTATTATAATTAGGAATGCTCACCATGTTCTTCTATATATTTTAGTGTGGTATTTGCACGAGTCAAATTTCAGGTTTAAACACGTGGATGCTTTGTGAACTGTAGCAGATGGCACCAAACTAATCCAGAATGATTAGATCAATTTGCTTTTTCTCTCCAGGTTTATCTCAAGTATTTTTATTTTGATGTTATTATAAATGATACATATCATTAAAATTTTGTCTGTGTGTTTCTAGTATATAGAAATACTGTTAATTTTCGTATGTTGACCTTATAGTCCTTGTTGTATTTGCTGAGTAAGTCTGTTATATGCAGATTTTCAATGTATTTTTTTTAATCATTGCTTTATTTGTC
This sequence comes from Tragulus kanchil, assembly GCA_022376925.1. NCBI lineage: Eukaryota > Metazoa > Chordata > Mammalia > Artiodactyla > Tragulidae > Tragulus > Tragulus kanchil. The sequence goes on along the minus strand of JAIOJX010000002.1, from coordinate 36,961,791 downwards.
TTAATTTGGCTACACTGGGTCTTAGTTGTGGCATGTGGGATCTAGTTCCCTGATCAGGGATCGAACCTGGGCCCCCTGCATTAGAAGCACAGAGTCTTAACCACTGGACCACCAGGGAAGTCCCCTCAATGTATTTTCTGTACACATAATCATGTTATTGCTATTATTCAGTTGCAAACTTGTACCTGACTTTTTTCAACCCCATGGACTGCAGCCCCCCAGGTTCCTCTGTCCTCTACTATCCCACAGAGCTTGCTCAAATTCATGTCCATCAAGGTGAAGATGCTATCTAACCACTCATCCTCTGCCAATCCCTCCTTTTGCCTTCGATCTTCCCCAGCATCAGTGGCTTCCCTGGTGGTTCAGCGGTAAAGAACCTTCCTGCAGTGTAGAAATCATAGGAGAAGAAGTTTTGATCCCTGGGTTGGGAAGATCCCCTGGAGGAGGGCAGGGCAACCCACTGCAGCATTCTTGCCTGGAGAATCCCATGGACAGAGGGCAGGCTACAGTCCATGGATCGCAAAGAGTTGAACACAAATGAACATGCTTGCCTTGCCCAGCATCAGGGTCTTTTCCAGTGAGTTGGCTCTTTGCCTCAGGTGGTCAAAGTATTGGAGCTTCAGCTTCAGCACCAGTCCTTCCGATGAATATTCAGAGTTGATTTCCTTTAGAGTTGACAATACACACTGCTTCAGAGTCACTAATTGCTTCAAAGGGAAAAATGGAGGCAAGTATCCTCACAGTGCACTTCTTCGACTCAGTCTCACAAGGTCTGGCTTCTGTGGTTGCCCCCTGATGGCTCCAAACAGCTGTAGGGGATTTTAACTTATGCAGCATTTATGGTTGTTCTTGATAGCAGGGCTGGTAGCATAGTTTGACAGGTGGATAAATAACTAGCTGCTCTATCAAAGTTGACCAGAGACGTCCTGGTCATTCTCTTATCAAACATATTTCAAAAAGTGACCTCCAGGGATAAATGATCGAGAAATGACAGCTGGCAGCCTGGTTATTTTTCTGTTAAGTAAAAACTTAACTAACGTGATTCATAGCAGAAACCAAGTGAAAAAGGAAGAAAACTCTGTGTTAGAGAGGGGAGGAATGGATCTTGTAAATTATTACATTTTAATTGAACTCCTAATGTCTTGCAGCATTAGATTTAGTGGGGCCACAGAGGCTGAAATATTTAGGCTACATCAAAAAGGTTGCCTTGAAATGGGGAATTTCTGTACAGTGTTATTTTATATTCATGCTTTTCTTTCCCTCAAAGATACATTGAGTTTTTATTTTCATTTAAACTTCATAGACCTCGGAAATGGAAGTTTTCCAATAACACAAAATGGTTCCTCAAGCTGCTGTTTTATTTTGCACTGAGAATTGGCAGAGGTAAATTAGCTGGATATGGTTTATTCTTTTTACACTTTATGGAAATGGAGGTGTAGGTTACACTGACAATTTTAGAGAAAGTAATAAGCAGAATGCGACATCTTTTCCTGAGCATTGATCTTCTTGTTGGAAATGAAAATAATTTCTCATGAATTAGCTTTTAGGACATGATACCTTAACTGCCTCTTGGGCCATCCATGGTCAAAATCTTTCCCTCCATCCATTTTCTTTGTCCTTCATTGATCCCAGGGCCAGGCAATTTTCTCACCCAGTCACTGTGGATAACATCCACAGAGGTTCCCTTTGGGTGTCCCCTCGCTTTGATTCTTTTGTCACCACTGAAAAGAGATAATCAACAATGTAAATCCCAAATTTTCAGGGAAATGGAACCGACCTGGGAGTATATAAGCCTTTATTATAAAAGCCAGAGTCAAAATCCTCTGAGATTTGAGTGAAGAAGAAGAAAGACAAAAATTTTAAAAAGTACTCCAGAGTGAAGATACAGGTTTGAAGTAATCACAGTACCATTTATTCATTAAACCCTTAGAGGAGAATGATACTAAAGATGCTTCTGCAGCTAGTATATGAAGCAGAGTGGGGAGTAGAAACTGAGAAGCAGTCTTAAGAGCCTACTGATTACAGATCCAAACCACTCGAATACTGCCACCGTGATCTGTAGCAACTTTAGGGAAGGCTCAAAAACAAGGGATTTCACACAACAATGAGCCACTGGCCTGACCAAAACCTGAAATCCCTCTCAATTTGAGCTCATGAGTTGTGACAGAAACAGCTGGATTTTTCGTGGACAAAATTATTGAACCACATAATAAGAAGTATGAAGTAAAAATGATTCCCTTTCCTGTGAAAGAACGTGGAGGAAAGTGAGTCTGAATTTCAGATTTTGCAGTTTACATGGAGTTGACTGATAGAAATGCAAACGTCTAACCCCTCTCCTCATCCCCACCTACTGAATCAAGTCTCTGGGGGGAGAAAGCCAAGTATCTGAGGTTCAACAAAGTTACAGGTAATATTTATAAATGATACCATTTGAGAATCACTGTTTTAGAGTAACTCTTCATTGAACTTTTAGTCCAACTGCCTGGAGAAGTTCAATTTTTCTAAGAAAACCAGTTTAGGAAACAGCTTTAAAAATTCGACATGATATTCAGGTACCTACTGATTTTTTTGAGTGTGTTTTCATTCAGACTCTTGGTCTTTAAATAGTCACAGAGTGACTTTGGGTATGGGATAGTAAAAGTTGTTGTTCAATTGCTAAGTGGTTTCTGACTGCTTGTGACCCCATGAACTGCAGCACGACAGGCTTCTCTGTCCTTCATTATCTCCCAGAGTTTGCTCAGATTCATGTCCATTAAGTCAGTGATGCCATCTAACCATCTCATACTCTGTCGCCCCCTTTCTCCTCCTGCCGTCAGTCTTTCCCAGCATCGGGGTCTTTTCCAATGAGTTGACTCTTTGCATCAGGTGTCCAAAGTTGGAGCATCAGGTTTATTATAAAAGCCAGAGTCAAAATCCTCTGAGATTTGAGTGAAGAAGAAGAAAGACAAAAATTTTAAAAAGTACTCCAGAGTGAAGATACAGGTTTGAAGTAATCACAGTACCATTTATTCATTAAACCCTTAGAGGAGAATGATACTAAAGATGCTTCTGCAGCTAGTATATGAAGCAGAGTGGGGAGTAGAAACTGAGAAGCAGTCTTAAGAGCCTACTGATTACAGATCCAAACCACTCGAATACTGCCACCGTGATCTGTAGCAACTTTAGGGAAGGCTCAAAAACAAGGGATTTCACACAACAATGAGCCACTGGCCTGACCAAAACCTGAAATCCCTCTCAATTTGAGCTCATGAGTTGTGACAGAAACAGCTGGATTTTTCGTGGACAAAATTATTGAACCACATAATAAGAAGTATGAAGTAAAAATGATTCCCTTTCCTGTGAAAGAACGTGGAGGAAAGTGAGTCTGAATTTCAGATTTTGCAGTTTACATGGAGTTGACTGATAGAAATGCAAACGTCTAACCCCTCTCCTCATCCCCACCTACTGAATCAAGTCTCTGGGGGGAGAAAGCCAAGTATCTGAGGTTCAACAAAGTTACAGGTAATATTTATAAATGATACCATTTGAGAATCACTGTTTTAGAGTAACTCTTCATTGAACTTTTAGTCCAACTGCCTGGAGAAGTTCAATTTTTCTAAGAAAACCAGTTTAGGAAACAGCTTTAAAAATTCGACATGATATTCAGGTACCTACTGATTTTTTTGAGTGTGTTTTCATTCAGACTCTTGGTCTTTAAATAGTCACAGAGTGACTTTGGGTATGGGGTATTAAAAAGTTGTTGTTCAATTGCTAAGTGGTTTCTGACTGCTTGTGACCCCATGAACTGCAGCACGACAGGCTTCTCTGTCCTTCATTATCTCCCAGAGTTTGCTCAGATTCATGTCCATTAAGTCAGTGATGCCATCTAACCATCTCATACTCTGTCGCCCCCTTTCTCCTCCTGCCGTCAGTCTTTCCCAGCATCGGGGTCTTTTCCAATGAGTTGACTCTTTGCATCAGGTGACCAAAGTTGGAGCTTCAGCTCCATTGGAGTTTCAGCTTCAGCATCAATCTTTCCAATGAATTTTCAGGGTTGATTTCCTTTAGGACTGACTGGTTTGATCTTGCGGTCCTAGGGACACTCAAGAGTCTCTAGCACCACCAATTTCATTCCTAGCAGGATTAAATTCCTATTTCTGTTTGCTGAGCAGATCAGGTGTTTGGGAAAAAGTCATCATTAGATTGGTGGTACTTTTAAAAAAGTGCTTTAACACATCAAGAGAAATATTTGGTGGGTTGAGCTTACTCGGCTTAACAGCAGGCTACTAGAAACCACTGCATTCCCTAGTTTATCGTCCTGAGGACACAGGTAGAAGACAGGGAGAAGCGACCTCTGGTCTCCAGAGTTATGAAGAAATACATCTCTGCTATTCAACCCACCCAAGCTAAGGTATTCTGTTGTGGCAGCCTGGCCACACTGATACGTACCCTAATTCTCTAAGCCTCAGCAGGGAAGATGATACATACATAAGAGTAGATCAATTCTTTTGCCTGGAAACAGGAAGTGAGATGGTTTCCATCATGATGAGGTTAAAAATGTCCTGGGCGGAGCTGGCTGGAAGTTTAGAGCATCTCAGAGAGAAAGTGTCTGGGAAGAGACCCCTAGACAGACAAGCCTAGCGAACACTCATAAATCACAATGTGTCATGAAGAGCCAGCAGAAATGTTCCTTGCCTGTTTGTTTGTTTTTTCTAGCCTACAAAATTGCATGTTTCCAACTCTCAGCTCCATTACTCATCCTCAAGTTCTGCTTTATGAGTAGCTTTTTACACCCTTTTTCTTTTCATCAACTTTGTATTAGGAGTAGCTATATTCTGATATGTCAGCTGTAGGCCTTTTCTCTTAATATCGTATCTGATGTTTAAAGGTTGCATTTGTTCTGGTTGTTCAGTCACTCAGTGGTGTCTGACTCTTTGTGACCCATGGACTGCAGTGCTCCAGGCCTCCCTGTCCTTCACCATCTCCCAGAGTTTGCTCAAACTCATACCCATTGAGTTGATGATGGTTACATTAGGAGACTGACAACTATTTCCTCTATAGCTTTTAACTGTCTCAACGAAGAGGGTCATCTCTGTGCTAAAGCTAAATTTCCCTAAATTTGATTCTAATGCTTTTTACTCTTGTCTTTTATGTTAAGATCCTATTGGGATTTATTATATGGTGAGAAATAGGATTCTAACTTTATTTTCTTCCAAATGAAAAGCCAGTTTTCTGAACATTGAGTTAGTGAAGAATTTCCTTTCTCTATTGATTTACGATGTAACCTTTAACAAAGAGTCTTTCCATATACATTTGGATCTCTCTCTGGAGTGACCTATTCATTTATTGTTCTGTTGGTATCGTAGATGTTTTGGGCCCTAGAGCCTGTGCTCACCAACAAGGGAAGCCACTGCATTGAGTCACCCGAAAAGCGCAAGTAGAGAGTAGCCCCTGCTCACTGCAACTAGAGAAAGCCCGAGCTGTACAACAACGAAGACCCAGCATAGCCAAAAATAAATAAATAAAATCAGTAAAAAAATTTTCTTTTTATCTATTTTACTTGAGAGCTTTTTCGTCATCAGGGAATGATGCTAAAATTCTATTAAAGGTTATTCTGAGAAAATGTTTAAATAATTTCATATTTTCCAATAATTTGTTAATATGAGGGTGACACTTATAAAACAGTAACAGCTGACTATCTAAAACATTAACTTTATGGTCTGTTTTTAACATTCTGCTTGATTTTTTGTAAATATTTATTTAGGAATTTCCCATATGTGTAAGCGAGACTGACCTACAACATGAATGTTGGAATAACCTATTTTCATCAAATTTTGCTGGGGAAATATCTGGACTTTAAGAAGTAAATAAAAGCTGACCTAAAACCACATCTTCAAATCTTTTCAAATCTTTTTTTCAAATGTATTGGTCTGCCCAAAGATCAGATCTTAAGAGCCCACGGTGACCGTGTTCAAACAGTTTAAGGCCTAGGATCAGCAGAGAAATGCCTGGAGTCTCTTTTTTTCATCTCCTTTATACAACATCATGCTAATCTAGGGGCTGCTTTCCAGCTAATCCCTCATTAAACCACCAACTTGCTAAACTACCAACTTACATTATTTTTCTGCTTTTTTCAGTGCTATGTTGCTAGATTGTACTGCATCGTCCTTCACATATGTGGATCATCTTCCCAGAGAGATTACTGTCAATATAATTGTATTTCAAGGCACGGTTGCTTGCAAAATATTGTCACCATATGTTCTCGAGACGCTTTGCTGAATTGAAAAAAAACGTAATTATACAGAAAAATGTGCTTGCTATTCTATTAATATCAAACTATCTTTCTGAGCAGTATTTCCTTTTAGTTCTTCCAATATCATTTTTCAAATGTGTCTAGAGACACTTATCATGCTGTTTTGTAACCAAAGGTATGTGTCTCTCTCTGATTCAAGGGTGAAGCTCAGGGCTTGTTTATCTTTCTGTCCTCCCCACACAGCACAGCATCTGATACATCATGGGTGCACAATCCATGATAATTATGTGAGTGAATAAGGTAGGTCTACATCCCGCCATTCACTCATCAACATTCATTAATCAGCTGGAAAGAACTGGTGTGTTTGAATACAGTGGAAATCATTTCCTTGAAATAAGGACTTTGCCATGGATGGTATGAGGTTCGCACCCAAGACTTGTCCAGAAACTGTTCAAGTTCAGCACCAAACCTCTCTCTCTCTCTCTTTTATTTTTTAATTTTTAATTTTTTTTGGCGGGGGTGGGGGGATGGCGGGTTGGGGATGGAGGGGGGCGGGCCACTTCTATCGGTCTTTCATTTATCTATTTTTCATGCATCTTTGTTCTTTGGCCCGTGTGGGCCTCCCATTGCAGTGGCCTCTGTTGTCACAGAGCACTGGCTCTGGGCGCATGCGCTCCAGACCTCCGGCTCGGTAATTGGAAACATCGGTCCAGCCGCTCTGTGGCACGTCCGATCTTCCCAGACCAGGGATAGAACCAGCGCCCCCTGAACAGCAAGGCGGTGTCCTTACCCACTGGACCACCAGGGAAGCCCCCAAACCTCTCTCTTAATAAAGCAAATGTTATCCAACTCAAAAAAGCATGCATGGAAACATTCTAGGAAGATTAAGTTTGCTGACTTCTCATAAGAATGTGTTTGAATCTAAAGAAATTAGGAATAAGTTTGGTATTGTCTTCGAATCTCCATGAAGAGTAAATTGCTCAGTGTTTATATTAATGGATATGGTGACTATTGAGGACTTCCCTGGTAGCTCAGACAGTAAAGAATCTGCCTGCAATACAGGAGACCCGGGTTCAATCCCTGGGTTGGAAAGATTCCCTCGAAAAGGGCATGGCTCCCTACTCTAGTATTCTTGCCTGGAGAATCCCCTGGACAGAGGAGCCTGGCGGGCTACAGCCCACAGTGTCTCAAAGAGTCAGACGCGACTGAGTGGCACAGCATGCACACAGATATGCCAACTCTCCCCTGAAGTCTGCTTTGCTGCCAAAACAACACACGTCCATAGTGATACAAACACATTGACTTTTACCAACTTGAGAATTTATCATACAATTTTATCTTCCAGTTTTCAACCACTTATAACAAGTGTTAATTCTAATGACAAATCTGGGATCTCTGTTCTTTTTTTTCAAAAGTGCAATTATTAAAAATAAAATTGCAACTCATTTTTATGGGAAATGTCAAGTATGTGGTTCTGTGTAGAGTCTCTCACCATATGTCAATAAAGAATTAGTAGGAGCTAAAGAAAAAAATTGAGAGACACAGAAGCATAGTTTTTTAAGTGAGCATGGTAAATTTGGCATATTTTTAAAAAATTACTGTTTTTCTGTCATTAATATACAAACAAAGGCAAGTGAGAAGAGGACATGGATGTCACCCAATAAGGGCAATGTTTTCTGAGAAAACACAAGGAGAAGCAGCAGAAACTGGTATGCCAGCGTCGTGTTGCCCACTGTATGCTCGGGCATCACAGAGGGGCTTGGAAGGGTTGACCTTTCAGTGCACGATCTGGAGCTTTTAGCTTCGTCCCTGAAGGAGCTCCGGCCTCTCCCACCCCGACGTGACCAAGGACCCAACACCACCGGCAGCACAGAGTGGCAGAACAGATCGGCGTTTATGTCCAAAAGAGTGATCTGCTTCATTCTTGGCATGATTAAGGCTAGGGTTCAAGTCTTTGGTTTGTGGCTGTGTGACGTGCAAGGATCAGTGTGTTGGTGCTCATTGTGTGGAGAACAACTGGCATCCCTGATGTTGTTGCCCAGTTGCTGAGTCATGTCCCACTCTTTGTGACCCCAGAGACTGGAGCATGCCAGGCTTCCCTGTCCTTCACTATCTCCTGCAGTTTGCTGAAATTCATGTCCATTGAGCTGGTGATGCTGACCATCTTATCCTGTTTCCCCCCCTCTCCTTTTGCCTTCAGTCTTTTCCAGCATCATGGTTTTTTTTCCAGTGAATTATCTCTTCTCATCAAATGGCCAAAGTATTGGAGCTTCCTTCAGCTTCAACGTGAGCACAGAGGTCCAGACGTGAGCTTCTCCCAGATTGATCACGTAGGCGCATAGCCAGATTCTGTGATATTTGCAGAACATCTTTTCTGGAATGTTAGACCATTAATAAGCAGCCTTAGAGCATTCAATCTTGAATCTCAATTTTTAATTCGATATCAGCAGTTCAAAATCTTTTTGCATTTTTTCGCTTCTCTTTGTAATTTACTTAGATTCCTTTGGGGCCTATGGTGTGTTTGTCTTGTTAAAATTAAATGGCATTTGAAAAGGAAATTAATTCTCCAGCTTCAGCATATAAAGCTCAATGGATGTCTTGTGTGTGGTCATCCTTAATAACGATGCTATTACAATTCATAGTCTTATTTATTTTCGACTGCTTAATCTTTATGGGATGAAAATTAAATATTCTATCTACTAAATTTTCTATGTGAAATCCTTTATATACATTTTACTTTGAAATGTTTTGTTATTTCATAAGAAGGAAACCTTAGCTCTTCATTTAGTTTCTTTGCACATATTATTTTAAACATTCTTGTTTCAAATTAGCAGTTCTTATCTTTAAATGCCATTCTGAAATTCTATGTTCTAAATGTTTTATTTCTATTTATAGTATAATGGTTTGGCTTTAACTCTGCAAACATATTTTACAGTATAAATTCTTGATTGTATTACTTCCATGTTCACACTATAGATACAGTATCTTCAATGTGTTTTTGCTTTGTGTATTTGTGTGGTTTTCATTAGGATCATTTGAAAGGCTCATAATTACTTTTGTTTCTACCTGTATGTTTTTTAAAATAGTGGCACTGCATGAATTCTTTTCAGTAATAACTTTAAGCAGTCTACTTAGATCTCTCTGTGATGATTTATTAAACTTAAAAAGTATTTGAAAATGCTTTTTAAAAACTACAAAAATGAGAATATGAGGACATTTGGGGGGCTTCCCAGGTGGCTCGGAGGTAAAGAATCCACATGCCAATACAGGACATATGGGTTTGAATGACAGCCCACTCCAATATTTTTGCCTGGGACATCCCATGGACAGAAGAACTGGTGGGCTACTGTCCATGGGGTTGCACAGAGTTGAACACACTGAGAGGGCATGCACCACAAGGGCACTTTTCCTATCCTAAGCAAAAATCCTCCCAATATTCCTAAAAGCTTTCTTCTTCTAACATAGGGTATCATCTCACCTTGTATTGTGTAATTACAAGCTCCAGAATTCCTTGGCCCTGTTTCTATTAGTGCCCAGTTCTCTTCTGGAAATGACCACAGCTGTGGGAAGGTCTGTGGTCATGCAAGGTTCAGACTATCGAGATGGCTTTTCCCCACCAGGAAGTCCATGGCAGCCTGGGCTGTGCTGATGTTGAAGTTCACTGATGTTCCAAGAATCTAGTTTATTCTCTGCTGTTTTTCCAGGAACAGCTTTCAATGAACAGATTTAACTCTGTATTTTAGAAATGTTTTTCCCCTCAATTATGTGGCTCAATGCTTTTTAGTTATAGTCTCCCTTCTCACTTTCAGGAATCCTATTATTTTTATGGGGACTCTGTTTCTCTGTGTTTCCTCTTTTCGCCTTTATCTTTTACTCTCTTCCGTCTTCTTTTATGTTTCATTTTAAGTCTCTTCTGTGTTTCTCACTCTGCTTTCAACAATGTCGTATGTTTTTCTTTCCCTTTTTGATCAGAGCTTTCATTTCTATGATAGTTTTATTGCTAAATTTCAATCCTTCCTCAAAATCTATGAGCTCATTTAATAACAAAAAATGTAAACATTTAATAACCAAGGCAAAAAAATTTGAAAGCTTAATAATAAAAAAAATAAAGTCGGCCAGCTTGCTTTTCAACTGTTTATGTGGGCTCTTCTTATTTAATTTCATACCTTACCTTTAACAGATTGCTTTTCACAGTTATCGTTTCTTTAAAAATTTTTGGTCATATAGAGAAAGTATTTTTCTTAAATATGTTTCTGTTTCCTGGAGTAGTTCTTCTAAGGTGCATCCTTTGTTTAATTTTCATTCATATGTGCTCCTTCCTAATTATTGTTCCAGATTACATTGGTGCAGAGCTTTCATGTGGATTCTTTGTACGTGTTTCTCATTTTTAAACTAAGACCACCCCTTCTGGGCCTGCTGTTCATTCAAACCTGGGGTGGGGAACTTGATTGGAGGGGAGATGTGGGTGAACAGAGAATCTGAAAAAAAATTTTGTGTGTGCCTAAATGCGCTTGTCTGCCACATCCTCTGTCCAGGTGTGTCTCTCTTCAGGGGTGTCATATATCTCATTTTGGGGTGAGCATATCACTCAGGAAGTCTAATCTGCCCCCGTGATACAGAGGCTCATACCTGCAGCAAACATTAGCAACTCTTCCTCCACCCCACCACATCTCCACACTGCTTGTTATACGGAGGCTGGTCTGCAGAAAACTGAGAATATATGCCATTTCTCCCGTTCCTCCTTCAGAACAGCCCCCTCTGCTTCTCTACCCTTTGGAACTTTGCCTCCTCCACCCCCACCCCACAAGGATGCTCCTAGCTTTTCCTGTAGCTTGTCTGCCTTCTCCAAGTGGTAGTTAAAGCCTGGAACTGTGTGCACTGGCTCTCGGTGTTTCCTCTCCGTTTGGTCCAAGTTTCCCCACATTTGGCTCTATTCTTCAAAATTGTACTTTGGAGTTTCAGCCAATTCCTGATCTCACTGCAGATGGGAGTTTTGTAGTTCTTGCCCTCTTGTTGATAACTGAATTTCAGAAAAAAGGGATAGAGGGGGAACACGGTATTTCTTACCAGAAGCATTACAGTTTTGTCTTGCTCTTGAGGTAATAAATCATTGTCATTATGATGCACTCCCCTCCTAGTCTCTGGTCACAAGCCCTGAGGGAGGGCTTTAGAGAACTCTGTTGCTTAGCAACCAGAGCTTCTTTCTTGTTTCAACACCCTGCCCCAACCTGATCCCTAAGTGGCTGGTACACCCTGGGTGGTACCTGAGTCCCTTGGAAGTCACTCTAACTACCCGTGGCTTCCAGAGGGAACAACCAGTCAAGAAGAAATCCAAGAGGAAACCTACTGAATAGAAGGAGGAAAAGGTATTAACGTCAATGATAGAAATAAATGAATTGTTAATGAGTTAACGAAATATATAAAGGCCAACAAGACTTTAGGAGGGAAACAAAATAAGAAAATGGAAACAGAAGAATATTTGTATTTTTTTCTGTCACAAAAACAAGATGACCCACTTGAAAATATGTGGGTTATTTTAAATATCTTTTGATATTGATTTCTAACATCATTCCAGAGTGATAATATAATAGGCTCTGTATGCTTTCGATACCTTTAGACCATGAAATGTTTGCGCCTTGTTTTATGCCCCTGGATATGTCCCAGTGTCTTCTAGTTTATAGTCTGTGGAAATTTGAATAGAATTTATATCCTGCTGTTGTGTGAAAAATGTATAAATCTTAGTTATATTGAATTGGTTCATAGTGCTTTATAGGTTTACTATGTCCTCCTACTTTTCTGTCTATTCATTCTATTAATTTTTGAGAGTTTTTTTTGCGGGGTGGGGGCACTTCTATTGGTCTTTCATTTATTTATTTTCATCCATCTTTGTTCTTTGGCCTGTGTGGGCCTCCCATCGCAGTGGCCTTGCTAGTTGCAGAGCACGGCTCTGGGCACATGTGCTCCAAAGCTCCAGCTTGGTAATTGGACACATTGGTCCAGCTGCCCCGCGGCACATGGGATCTTCCCAGGCCAGGGATCGAACTGATGCCTCTTGCACTGCAAGGCGGTGTCCTTACCCACTGGACCAACAGGGAAGCCCTTGAGAGTTAGATATTGAAACTCCAAATAAAAATCTTAATTTATCTATTTTGAAAACTGTAATATATAGTGGAACTATATGTACCTTTTTTCCAAGTCTCCTATAAGTGTGTTATCATACTCTAATTTCTTTTTAAGAAGGAAGGTGATTTGGAGGACAGATTTGGAGTCTTACCCAGATAAAGCAGCCTGTCCAGGTGAGAATAGACTAAATGCACCCAGACAGACTTAGTTGCCTTAATAGCATGACTTTTCAAATATTAAAGATTGAAAAAAGAAGATGGATATGTACACCAGGTAGACAGTAAGTGGGAGGTGAGGCATCCACAGTCTAGCCAGCTCAGAGATGATGCCCTGGGAAGGATGAGCTATGTTTAAATGGATGGGGTTGAGTCTGTACACACAGGGGCATCAGGACAGGGAGACTCTACAGCAGCCTTGATTTAGAGGAAGACTGGAAGCTTGTGGTCCAGAGGCTACTCTACCCTTTCTGAAAATACCGACCTGCTCCACGGAGACAAAGAAGTGGAACAGAAAGTCACCGGAAACATTTATCCCCTCTGAGTGGCTCGTACTAGACCAGAATGGCAATGAGTACATTTGGGAGAGAAAATTATATTTTAGAATGCAAAATCATGTCATATTTTATTGAGTCCAATAAATGACATGTTTTTAACAAATAAAGATGGCTTGATTCTCAGGAATCAGATAATTTCTACATGAAACATGCCAAGATTAAGAGATGCCATTTTTTTCCAAGTTGGTAAACTTCTTTTAGATTTAAACCCCATAAAATAAAACAGCTAAGAAGGTATACGGGAGGTAACAAAACAATAAATAGTGATACTCAATTGGAAATATTTACTGGAAATAGGAAATAAATATTTCCTTAATCCAATTGTATGAAAACTTACTTTCCACATGTGGGATTTTAATATTAACAATTTTCTAAAGAGCAATAATCCTGTTGAATCATTAGGTATAAAACATTATTAAATCATCAATATCTGGTAGGGTAGGCATTATAAATCAGATTTTAATTGTTAGTTTTTACAGAAATTAGGGCTGACTCAGGCTTCCCAAGTGACTCAATGTTATAGTATCTGCCTGCCAATGCAGGAGATGCAGCAGGAGATGTAAGAGATGTCGGTTCTACCCCTGGGTTGGGAAGATCCCCTGAAGAAGGAAATGGCAACCCACTCCAGTATTCATGCCTGGAGAATCCCATAGACAGAGGAGCCTGGCAGGTTACAGCCCATGGGGTCACAAAGAGTTGGACATGACTGCACACACATGCACACAAGCTCTACTCATGAAAGGCTAGATCTTAGAATCAGAAAAGGTAATAATTTCAAGGTTACTTTGAAGATACACTTTTAAAAAATATTTACTTTTATTTATTTATTTGGATGCACTGGGTCTTGGTTATCCTTGTGGAATCTAGTTCCCTGACTGGCATCCAATCCAGGCAGTCATTGAACCACTAGAGAAGTCCCAGGATACACTTTAAAAATACTCCCTAATGATAGGCCTAAGCTAAAGATGTAAATCCTGTCCATTTTCTTGATGAGCTTCTATACCCAAAGGAACAAAATTTCTATGTGTCTCATCCACTAGTCACCAGGATTTACCAAAGCCCTCTGACTCACGTACTTTAATTTCTGAATACAAATTTATTTTAGTAAAAAAATCATTGATTATAAGCAAATGATATGGTGGCCTGAATTTTTTTAAAAAACAAGAAGATGAAATGCAGAATAATTAGGTGGGAAAATATGTCGTTCAGTTGTTCAGTCCTGTCTGACTCTTTGAGATCCCATGGACTGCAGCATACCAGGCTCCCCTGTCCTTCACCATCTCCCGGAGTTTGCTCACAAATTCATGTCCACTGAGCCAGTGATGCCATCCAACTGTCTCATCCTCTGTCGCTACCTTCTCATCCTGCCGGTCTTTTCCAGTGAGTCATCTCTTCTCATCAGGTGGCCAAAGTATTGAAGCTTCAGCTTCAGCACCTGTCCTTCCAGTGAATATTCAGGGTTGATTTCCTCTAGTACTGACTGTGAAAATACAGTGGTTCATACACATGTTCATATGGGTATCACACTACCACCACAAATGTGAACAAACCCACAAGGCTGAAAGATGAAGTAGAACAGACTACATTCTCCAGCTAAGGCATCTGCAATAGCAGCTAAGCCCCACTCACATTTGAGAGAGATTTACATGTTTTCACTCTGCCAAAAAATAAGCATAACAGGTCTTCTGTGCTAGATGGAAATAAAAGGCCTGGATCTCTGCCTTGTGCAAGGGTGGATTGCTTTGAAGCTGTACTCAGAGATGTTATCTGAAAGCTCATGTCCTGATCAATGAAACTAGAAAATAATAACCTCATCAAACATGTGTGTGCATGCTAAGTCGCTTCCATCATGTCAAACTCTTTGCAACCCCACGGGCTATAGCCCACTAGGCTCCTCTGTCATGGGATTCTCCAGGCAAGAATACTGAGTGAGTTGCCATGCCCTCCTCCAGGGGATTTTCCCAACCCGAGGATCAAACCCACATTTCTTATGTCTCCAGCATTGGCTGGAGAGTTCTTTACCACTAGCACCACCAGGGAAGCCCTCACAATAACAGCAGCAAACACAGTTCCTCCCATTTTATGATATAGCTGTCCATATAGTGTCTCAGATTACTATGCTTCCCAATTTCTGAAGAGACAGATGTTAAAAGACACCCTTGGAAGGAATCATTTTCAAATCATTTTGTATTTGATTCTAAGTTCTTTGAGATTTCTCTGGGAAACCTTTAAAACACTGATCTGTATTATCTTCCGAATCTGTACTGAGTCCAATATAAAGGGTCGAAATTGTAGATATGAAAATTATATCCACAAGTGCTCATGTCTTTAACAATCCTGAAAAAAACTTCTCTGCTACCTTGTCTGGGAGCTTGGGCATGGGATTTCTACATTCTGTCCTGAGCCAGTATGACCAACTGTCTCATCCTCTGTCGCTACCTTCTCATCCTGCCGGTCTTTTCCAGTGAGTCATCTCTTCTCATCAGGTGGCCAAAGTATTGAAGCTTCAGCTTCAGCACCTGTCCTTCCAGTGAATATTCAGGGTTGATTTCCTCTAGTACTGACTGTGAAAATACAGTGGTTCATACACATGTTCATATGGGTATCACACTACCACCACAAATGTGAACAAACCCACAAGGCTGAAAGATGAAGTAGAACAGACTACATTCTCCAGCTAAGGCATCTGCAATAGCAGCTAAGCCCCACTCACATTTGAGAGAGATTTACATGTTTTCACTCTGCCAAAAAATAAGCATAACAGGTCTTCTGTGCTAGATGGAAATAAAAGGCCTGGATCTCTGCCTTGTGCAAGGGTGGATTGCTTTGAAGCTGTACTCAGAGATGTTATCTGAAAGCTCATGTCCTGATCAATGAAACTAGAAAATAATAACCTCATCAAACATGTGTGTGCATGCTAAGTCGCTTCCATCATGTCAAACTCTTTGCAACCCCACGGGCTATAGCCCACTAGGCTCCTCTGTCATGGGATTCTCCAGGCAAGAATACTGAGTGAGTTGCCATGCCCTCCTCCAGGGGATTTTCCCAACCCGAGGATCAAACCCACATTTCTTATGTCTCCAGCATTGGCTGGAGAGTTCTTTACCACTAGCACCACCAGGGAAGCCCTCACAATAACAGCAGCAAACACAGTTCCTCCCATTTTATGATATAGCTGTCCATATAGTGTCTCAGATTACTATGCTTCCCAATTTCTGAAGAGACAGATGTTAAAAGACACCCTTGGAAGGAATCATTTTCAAATCATTTTGTATTTGATTCTAAGTTCTTTGAGATTTCTCTGGGAAACCTTTAAAACACTGATCTGTATTATCTTCCGAATCTGTACTGAGTCCAATATAAAGGGTCGAAATTGTAGATATGAAAATTATATCCACAAGTGCTCATGTCTTTAACAATCCTGAAAAAAACTTCTCTGCTACCTTGTCTGGGAGCTTGGGCATGGGATTTCTACATGATGATTTCTAACTTGTTGTCAAAATAATGATACTGGGCCCTATGTTAAAGGATAGGTGGGGTAGGTTAAATCCATACAAATGTTCCATTTCTGTTATTCTAAACTATTTTCTTCATTTGGGGCACATTTGAGGGATGCGAACCTATTTAGGAAATCATTGCTTCAGTTTTTTTCTTGGAGAAACATTCAACTTACTGTAAAACTTGACTTCCACATATAAATTTGCAATCCTGTAATACCTACAAAATTCTGGTTCCCAAACACATTGAAAAATAAGACAGTAAGAGACAATTCCCTTCTTCAACTTTTTTCCAGAAATAATTTCACTCAAAATGTATGGGTCATTTTGCTTCATCTTGATGTATGGCAAAAACCATCACAATGTCATAAAGTGATTATCCTCCAACTTAAATAAATCAGTAATTTTTTTTTAAAAAAAGGAATAGATGAATAAATGAATCTAAACTTTTTGGCCTTTCTAAAGGAAAAAGCTTCTTTCCTCATTCACTTTTAAAGGCAGTCCAGCAGAGTTATACTGATAAATAAGCGGGGAGAAGTAAAGCCATTGTCAAGTTTTTAAAGACAGCTGTAATGAAGTGTATCTGTGACAAATAACAATATGGTCGGAGTATTTCATAATGGGGAAAAAATGGAATTGAACTTCAATCAGCGTAAAGTGATCAGTCAGAGGGTTGTACGTGTCTCTTAGGACAAGGACCAAAATGTCTTAGTGGAATGTCAAGGGTCAGGGAGGGTTTCTTTAAGAGCTGATTTAACTTCATGTAGGCAGAGTTCTCAGATCACATGAGCATGAGGCAAGTAGACACATGTACCCTGTCATCTTCCCTGAAACACTGAGCGTGTTCTTCATATAACCAATTGGGTTCTATCATAATCCCCTTCTGCCTAGCAGAGTTTTCTGCAGTGTATCATTGATGCCCTGGGTGTCTTCAGCTCTTCGAAGGGAAGGCGTGGAACACATGGAACCCCACATGTCCCAAGAGCACACGTGGGCTATTGCACCAGCTTTCTAGACTGGACTTGAAATTTTGAAAAGACAAATGAATGGAAAGGTGCCTTTATTGACTGGATCCCCTGCATGATGCCAAGCACTCTTCTGGTCTTGGTTGACTTAATCTTCTCAAGAATGTTATGTCCCGAGGTCATCCTCACTCTTCTGCTTCTGAGGCCTGAACACTTCCCAAAGATCACACAGTTAGGGGGTCAACCAAACCAAGATACCAAAGCCTGCTGTCTTTAACTAGAGTATGAAGTCAGAGAAAATGGCAAACAGACATGTGGAATCAATTTTATGTGCCCAAGCATCAAACTAAAAATAATAAAGATTCCTACAAATGAGTAATCTTAGGAAGGAAATCTGAGGACAGAGTGATCAATATTCCATCCATTTGTTGTTCACACAATTTAAAGGCCAGAAAAGCATTTTCTCTCTCTTCCCACCTTCCTTTACCCCAACATCTCTCTCTCTCTCTCTCTCTTACACACACACACACAGACACACCCCTCCACTCTTGCACACTGTTACTGTCGTCCTTAGTAAGAGACTTTTATCTCATTGGGGTTGGGGCAGGTATCATTTCAAGAGTGGGTGTAATGAAATGTTCCATTTTTATAGAAAGACCGGGAAGCCTGCTCAATCACGCATCTCTTCTAATCTCATTTCCTTTTCAATCAGTGAGCTATAGAAGCAGAATTGGTTTAATCTTCACATAGAAGCTCACTTATCTGCCAGAGAACCACTGAGATGTCTACAGGGTCAGGAGGGTTTACTTTAAAGGACCAAAATGTCTTAGTGGAATGTCAAGGGTCAGGGAGGGTTTCTTTAAGAGCTGATTTAACTTCATGTAGGCAGAGTTCTCAGATCACATGAGCATGAGGCAAGTAGACACATGTACCCTGTCATCTTCCCTGAAACACTGAGCGTGTTCTTCATATAACCAATTGGGTTCTATCATAATCCCCTTCTGCCTAGCAGAGTTTTCTGCAGTGTATCATTGATGCCCTGGGTGTCTTCAGCTCTTCGAAGGGAAGGCGTGGAACACATGGAACCCCACATGTCCCAAGAGCACACGTGGGCTATTGCACCAGCTTTCTAGACTGGACTTGAAATTTTGAAAAGACAAATGAATGGAAAGGTGCCTTTATTGACTGGATCCCCTGCATGATGCCAAGCACTCTTCTGGTCTTGGTTGACTTAATCTTCTCAAGAATGTTATGTCCCGAGGTCATCCTCACTCTTCTGCTTCTGAGGCCTGAACACTTCCCAAAGATCACACAGTTAGGGGGTCAACCAAACCAAGATACCAAAGCCTGCTGTCTTTAACTAGAGTATGAAGTCAGAGAAAATGGCAAACAGACATGTGGAATCAATTTTATGTGCCCAAGCATCAAACTAAAAATAATAAAGATTCCTACAAATGAGTAATCTTAGGAAGGAAATCTGAGGACAGAGTGATCAATATTCCATCCATTTGTTGTTCACACAATTTAAAGGCCAGAAAAGCATTTTCTCTCTCTTCCCACCTTCCTTTACCCCAACATCTCTCTCTCTCTCTCTCTTACACACACACACACAGACACACCCCTCCACTCTTGCACACTGTTACTGTCGTCCTTAGTAAGAGACTTTTATCTCATTGGGGTTGGGGCAGGTATCATTTCAAGAGTGGGTGTAATGAAATGTTCCATTTTTATAGAAAGACCGGGAAGCCTGCTCAATCACGCATCTCTTCTAATCTCATTTCCTTTTCAATCAGTGAGCTATAGAAGCAGAATTGGTTTAATCTTCACATAGAAGCTCACTTATCTGCCAGAGAACCACTGAGATGCTGGCTCTAAATAATATAAAAATCACTTAAAAGATCTTCAAGGTACTGTCTATGTGATACACATACTAAGCTCGTAACTATTAAAGCCGCTGAAATTGGCTTTCTGGTAGGGAAAAGCAAAATCAGATCCCAAGACTTTCTTTAAAAATCATTCATTTCTTTTCACCTTCTTTCCAGATTAGTTTCAAACTGGAGTTTTCAAGACTTCAGAAATATTCCATCAGCCACTATGCATTTGCTCTGAAAAAGAGTCTTAATGGGTTTGCCAATGAAAGGAAGTCCCACTTCTCTCACTTGAAATCAAAAGCTAGAAATGATTAAATTTAGTGATGAAGGCATGTCCACGCTGAGACAGGCTGAAAGTTAGGACTCTTGTACCAAAGAGTTAACCAAAGTATGAAGGCAAAGGTAAAATTCTGGAAGGAAATTTAAAGTACTATCCCAATGAACACAGGAATGAGAAGAAAGAAGCTGCCTTATTACTAATATGAAGAGAATTTTAGTGGTCTGGACAGACAATCATACCAGCCATAACATCCCCTTAAGCCAAAGCCTAGTCCAGCGCAAGGCTCTCAAAGTCTGTGAAGGCTGAGAGGTGAGTAAGATGCAGAAAAACAAGTGTGAAGATGGCCAAGTTGGCTTTTGACGTTTGAGGAAAGAAACTATCTCTGTAGGTATATAAGTGCCAGGTGAGGTAGCAAGCGTTGATGTAGAAGCTTCAGCAAGTTGCCCAGAAGGTCTAGCTAAGATAATCGTAAGGGCCATTATACTAAACAACAGAAGAGGCAGCCCTATATTGAAAGAGGATGTCCTCTCCGACGTTCCGAGCATGAGGGGAGAAGTCACTGGCTTCAAGGTTGGCTCTCTTGCTAAGGGTTAATGCAGTTGGTAACTTTAAATTGAAGCCAATGTTCCTTTACTGTTTTGAAAATCCCAGGGTCCTTAAGAATTACTCTAATGTCTTCTGCCTGTACTCTACAAATGGAACCACAAGGCCGGGATGACAGCACATCTGTTTACAATATGGCCCATGGTAAATCTTTAGCCCACCGTTAAAACATACTGCTCGGGAAACAAGCTCTCTTTCAAAATCTTCAAGAAGCTGCCACACCCATCCACCTCAGCCACCAGCACCCTGATCAGTCAGCAGCCATCCACATTGAGGCAAAGCCGCCACCAGCAAAATACTATGATTCAAGAAAGACTCAGATGACGGCTACCTTTTTTCAGCAACAGAGGTTTTTTTTTTTAGGAGGGGGGGAGGGTTCCGGAGGGAGGGGGGCGGGCGGGCCACTTCTACTGGTCTTTCTTTTCTCTATTTTCATCTATCTTTGTTCTTTGGCCCGTGGGGGCCTCCCATCGTGGTGGCCTCTGTTGTCGCAGAGCACCGGCTCTGGGCGCATGCACTCCAGAGCTCCGGCTGGGTAATTGGACACATCAGTCCAGCCGCTCCTTGGCACATGGGATCTTCCCAGGCCAGGGATTGAACCGGCGCCCCTTGCACTGCAAGGTGGTGTCCTTACCCACTGGACCACCAGAGAAGCCCCGAGTATTTTTTTAATTAAGCCAAGTACACTGGTTTTTTAGACATAATTCTATCGCACACTTAATAGGTTACAAGATAGTGCAAATGTAACTTTTATATGTGCTGTGAAGTCAAACATTTGCGTGACTTGATTTATTGTGATATTTGCTTCAAATTGTGTTAGTCTGGATGGAACCCCCATAGTCTCCAAAATGTGCCTGCACCAACTTATGGCCTTGTTGGTTCTCGCTTTTTAACGCTCATTTTCTCCTTCTACTTCATTTGAGTTTATTTGATTCTTTTGTCTTCCTTTGTTTTCTTCTAATACAAAATTCAAGTCTAGGGAATTCTCTGGTGTCCAGTGGTGAGGACTGAGCGCTCTCAGGGCCAAGGGGCTCAGGGTTGATCCCTGGTCAGGGAAGGAAGATCTGCAAGCTGCTAAGGGACAACTATAAAGTAAAATAGATTTCCCTTTAAATATAAATTTTCTGCACTTTGCATCTTTATGGTTCAGTTTACAGTTATGTAATCAAATTTCATTTTCTTCTTTCAGTTAAACAGGCTTATGCTTTTGAATTTCAAAATGTACAGATATTTTTCTTTTCAATGCCATGGTAAATCTTTAGCCCACCGTTAAAACATACTGCTCGGAAACAAGCTCTCTTTCAAAATCTTCAAGAAGCTGCCACACCCATCCACCTCAGCCACCAGCACCCTGATCAGTCAGCAGCCATCCACATTGAGGCAAAGCCGCCACCAGCAAAATACTATGATTCAAGAAAGACTCAGATGACGGCTACCTTTTTTCAGCAACAGAGGTTTTTTTTTTAAGGAGGGGAGGGTTCCGGAGGGAGGGGGCGGCGGGCCACTTCTACTGGTCTTTCTTTTCTCTATTTTCATCTATCTTTGTTCTTTGGCCCGTGGGGGCCTCCCATCGTGGTGGCCTCTGTTGTCGCAGAGCACCGGCTCTGGGCGCATGCACTCCAGAGCTCCGGCTGGGTAATTGGACACATCAGTCCAGCCGCTCCTTGGCACATGGGATCTTCCCAGGCCAGGGATTGAACCGGCGCCCCTTGCACTGCAAGGTGGTGTCCTTACCCACTGGACCACCAGAGAAGCCCCGAGTATTTTTTTAATTAAGCCAAGTACACTGGTTTTTTAGACATAATTCTATCGCACACTTAATAGGTTACAAGATAGTGCAAATGTAACTTTTATATGTGCTGTGAAGTCAAACATTTGCGTGACTTGATTTATTGTGATATTTGCTTCAAATTGTGTTAGTCTGGATGGAACCCCCATAGTCTCCAAAATGTGCCTGCACCAACTTATGGCCTTGTTGGTTCTCGCTTTTTAACGCTCATTTTCTCCTTCTACTTCATTTGAGTTTATTTGATTCTTTTGTCTTCCTTTGTTTTCTTCTAATACAAAATTCAAGTCTAGGGAATTCTCTGGTGTCCAGTGGTGAGGACTGAGCGCTCTCAGGGCCAAGGGGCTCAGGGTTGATCCCTGGTCAGGGAAGGAAGATCTGCAAGCTGCTAAGGGACAACTATAAAGTAAAATAGATTTCCCTTTAAATATAAATTTTCTGCACTTTGCATCTTTATGGTTCAGTTTACAGTTATGTAATCAAATTTCATTTTCTTCTTTCAGTTAAACAGGCTTATGCTTTTGAATTTCAAAATGTACAGATATTTTTCTATTTACCTTTTTGTCCTTGATTAATCATTTAAATTTCTCTGTAGTAAAACACCGATATTTTTTTAGGATGGCACTGATATTTTTAAAAAATCTGTTGTGATTTATATCACAGACTCATCATATTGCCATTTTTATTAAATGTTTTATTATATATGCTCTTGAGAAGAGTGTGTCTTCTCGTATTGTCAGGCTTGTGGTCCTATATGTGACCCAAATTGTGTATTATATTGTTCCAATAGCCCATACCTAGAGCTCATCAATAGCCACTGGTGAGTGTTCTGCTCTGTTATTTCCTGGAAGAGCCCCCTCAAAAATGAAACTCATTCCCCTCCACAGTAAAACATGCAGTGAGATGGGTAGAAAAGCAAAACCCTGACCTTCAACCCTCTCCATAGCACCAAAGTCACATGACCTGTAGGAGAAGATGCCTATCACCATCATTACTGTTAAACCATGTTTATAAGTCCACAGTCTAAGGTGAACTGGAGTAGAACTGGAGGAGGAGGTGGGCAGGTGGCAAAGAAAGAGCTCAGGACAGTCAGGATGACAGTGTTACTGATAAATGATGAGAAAGGAAAAGACTCCCTGCTTCTTTGGGCTAAAGAAATAGTGTAGTCTCCTGTTAGAGAGGGCTCTGTTCTCCGCCAGCTCTGTCTGCCTCTTGCTTTAATCTCCCCTGTACTTGGTTATAAGTGATTCTCATGATCAAGGTTTGTTCTGATGGATAAGAGGTCCAGAAGTATCTTTAGTCCACCATCTGCAAGAGAATGGCTACCTATCGTCTTCAGAAGAAAAGATGCCTGAAATTATTCTTAAACTTGTCTCTATAACCATGCATAACTTAACTCTTATTAAATTCATAATAAAATCTCTTCTAATTATTATTTAGAAATTCACATCAGGAAAATAATCTTTTTCTTCCAAGATTAATGAATATAATTTGATAAACACAGTGTTCCACAGTCTTATTTAGAAAACATTTACAGCAATAGATTAAATTAAGGTTTCCTGAAGCAATTGATATACACACCTAACTGATGTTTATTAAATTAATTTAATAATGCACTAGAACAGTTTATACAAAGTTTATCTGAAAGTGGTAATTAAATGCTTCAAATTCACTCCATGTAGACATATAGTTTACACTGATTGTTTGAAACCATAAAGTTCACTTTAAAAATGCATCATAATTTTCATTTCACAAATTTAATAACTACACAGTATCCAGTGTTTTATTTTTAAATGTCTTTAATCAGTTTGAATTAAATAATATTCAATATTTAGGCACACTTGTTTTATTTAAAAATCCTCGGGAAACTAAGTATAAAAACTAACATACTTAGATGATTGAGAAGTTTTCATAAATAAGTACATAACATATAGAGCATTATACATTATTATAGATATGAAAGCTATATCTGTTCAGAGCATGAATGAAGAGTATTCATCCGTGATCTTTAGTCTACATTGGACTTTCAAGTCATCAGGAGATAATTTCCTGTACTTGATACAACAAAATTTCAATTAGCTAGTAGGTTCAAGTTTTTCTATATGATAAGCTGCTTCAGTCATGTCAGATATTTGGCGGCCCCATGGACCTGACCCTGGGATCGAAACCGTAACTCTTACATCTTCTGCATTGGCAGGTGGGTTCTTTACCACTAGTACCACCAGGTTTTTCTAGTTAAGTGAATATTCTGTTGTAAAACTGAATTTAATAAGAAAATACTTATGTTTCAAATGTGGTCTCAAACGACGTTAACAATGTGTACATTGATCTTTACTCCAGGAAAGGATTCTAGGGGAAGGAAACAATGAATGCCAAGCATCCAGGATGGAAAAGGCCTTTTGTTTGCGAAGCTGATTGAAGGTCTATGTAAGCAAGGTGTGCAGAATGTGAGAGGCCAGGGATAGGTAAGTAAGCGCCAAATCCTGCGGGGCTCTGTAGTCTAGGAGAATGGCTGGACTTTCCCCAAGAGAAGGGAAATTTACTAAAAGGGTTTTAAAGGAGGAGCAACATGATCTGATTCTTTTTTTCTTCTGTTAACTGGTGCTGTGTGCCAATGGCATTAGGGAAGCAAGAGGGAAGGAGAAAGACTCAGGAGTGGTGTCCAGGTGAACAGCCACCACGCGAAGGACACAGTGTGCCACCTCTTGGCTGTGATGGAGCAAGGGCCAAGGGAGGGGCTGATCTGGAAATTTCCGGCTGGAAAACCCTGATAGCTGGTGGTGTTTGCTGATATGCAAACAGCCAGGCTCAGAGGAACAGACAGGGTGATGGGGAACTTAAATAGGCTAATCTGCCTGTGAGGCATGAAAGTATTATATAAATGCCGAATAGCCTGTTGTCTACAAGTATCTAGAACAACTTCCCAGGTGGCGCTGGTGGTAAAGAACCTGCCTGCTAATTCAGGAGATGTAAGAGACACGGGTTCCACCCTTGTGTTGGAGAGATCCCTTGGAGGAGGGAATGGCAACCCACTCCAGTATTCTTATCTGGAGAATCCCATGGACAGAGGAGCCTGGAGGGGCTATAGTTCATGGGGTCGCAAAGAGTCGGACATGACTGAAATGACTTGGCATGCATGCATATCTAAAACAGCTATATTGGGAAGGATATTAATGCAATTTAGAAACATGTTTTAGTCTTAGAATGTGTGGGAGTGTGTGTATTTTACCTGCTCATATTGTAGTAAGTGATGTGTTAGTGTTCTTTTAAAGGAATTTGATTCTCCTGATAAATTGTCATATGTATTTTATGTAAAGAATAAGGAGTTCAAAGTCACAAGCTCTAATATAAGATTTCAAAATAATTTTGTGAAGCAAAATCCTTCATTTAATTTTAATCACAGGAAGGAATCACTGACATAATTTGAGGTAATAGGAGCTTTTTAGTTGGGGACAAAGAAGAAAGTTGGAACATTTCTTTGGACATTTTGTTGGAATTAAACAGCTTGAACAGGTTAGGATTTTAATTGTATCCTTTTCCATTTTGTCTATCATTCCTGATATCTTGGAATAACTCAGGGAAGAAATGGAACAACTTTCTTTGCTACTGTTACAAATAATGTTGTTTTGCAAGAAACATCCATTTTTGACTAATCCATTAGCTGCTAATTTTTCTGGATGATTCTTTAACATCAAAAAAAAAAAAACCCTATACAGTATTCACTTTTGTTATAGGCAGAATTAAATACAGCAATCAATATTAAATTTTTTCACAACTGTACTGGAGTTTAGATTTGAATAATTTACTTAAAATTCATTCTGAAATATTAATTGGTTAAGTTAGGAACCAAAGATAGATGAATTAGATGCAATAATATTTGTTCAGTGACAGTTTTAAGATTCTTTGAACGTTTTAAGATTTATTTGATTTCTTGACAGTTTAATTTTATGCTAGCATCGTATTAGAAAGTACAATGGTAAAAAATTGTTCTGCTGTGCTTTAAGGAGGTGGGGGCAATCCATAAATATTTTCAAGCTCATTCATATAAGCATGGAGGTAAACATTACAGAAAAGCGCAAGTTAATTAATTTTCCCTTGAAAAATAATATTATAAGACTAATTAACTTTGATCATAAGAAATAAAGCACACCTTTTCTAAAAGAAAAGTATGTATTGTATAATGATAAAGCAGACTGCACAAAACAGACTGACAACAGAATACAAATTAAATATATATTATACATGCATGTGTGTGTGTTCAGTTGGGTCTGACTCTTTGCAACTCCATGGACTGTAGCCCACAAGCTTCCTTATCCTTGAAATTTCCCAGGCAAGAATACTGGAGTGGGTTGCCATCTCCTCATCCGGAGGATCTCCTCTATCCAGGGATCGAACCTGCGTCTCCTGCATTGGCGGGTGGATGCTTTACCCTTGCGCCACCTGGGACACCCCCTATGTACATGTATATCTGTGTATATATGCATACATATTTGCACACGATTTGTTTTATATACATGTATTCATTCAAGAAATTTATTCAAGAAAGGTATTGAGGCTTCCTATGGGCCAGGCACACAGGTATATAGTGATTTATTTATCTTTCAATCCCTTTTTTAAATGTAATAAGTCTTTTTAAAAATTGTTAGTTACCTGTTTTATCCACAGTAGCGTATATGCCAGTCCCCATCTCTCAATTCAACCCATCCCTCCTTCTGCTCGAGATTCATCCATTGCTCCTCTGCACCTGTGTCTCCTATTCCTGCTTTGCGAATAAATTCATCTGTACCTTTTTTCTAGCTTCCACAACTATGCGTTAATACATGGTATTTTTCTCTTTTTGATATATTTCACTCTGTATGACAGGTTTTTTTAAACATTTATTTATTTATTTATTTATTTTGGCGGGGGTGGGGAGGGAGGGGGTGGGCGGGCCACTTCCACTGGTCTTTCATTTGTCTAGTTTCATCCATCTTTGTTCTTTGGCCCGTGTGGGCCTCCCATCTCGGTGGCCTCTGTTGTTGCAGAGCACCGGTTCTGGGCGCATGCGCTCCAGAGCTCCGGCTCGGTAATTGGACACATCCGCGGCACGTGGGATCTTCCCAGGCCAGGGATAGAACCAGCGCCCCTTGCACTGCAAGGCAGTGTCCTTACCCACTGGACCACCAGGAAAGCCCTGTATGATAGTTTTTTTAAAAGGAAAGAAAATCCCAATTCCTTCCCTCCAGAGTAGTAAGCTCTAGTGGGTAAAGGCAGCCACGGAACAAATCAGCATCCTATGCTCTGGTAAGGGAGCAGGTGGAGGAGGGGGATGGACCAGACTGCCTGTTTGCGTCTGAAGACGAACCTGTAAACAACTCTGGGACGGAAAGCAAGAGAGACGGTATGCTTGTGCCCTAACCCCACATCAGAGTGTCTCCTCCGGCCCGTCCAGCCCTGCAGGCCATGCCCTCTGCACCACCTTTCGCTGGCCTTGGGCCTGGGAGACCTTGGTGTCCACACTCATTTCTGTTACAGTCCCTTTGCCCTTAGTTACTCTTCCTTTCTCCATCATTAGATACAAGATGGACTTCAGTTATTTCCGCTCCACAGCAGATGAGAGGCTTAGGCACCCGACCAGTGTACCTTATCTCTGTCTGTATTTTTATGAATTGCCTTCCTCTCTCCTTAGAGAGGGTGACTTTCACAGGCTATGGGCACCCACTTGTGACACCTTCTCTGCTACATAAAAACTATCCTCCCACATGCTCGCTGAAACTAACAATACTACGCACACACATACCCAGATTCTGATCTAATCCGATAGAGACATAAAAAATATGGAAGAAAAATAAATTCCACACAGTGAAAAGCTTCAGCTAAATGTGACAGTTGGGAGCCCACTTCAGATGGAGATGAACAGAGTCACAAAAGGGGATGCTCAGTATGTCGGTATCTGGGGACTCCCCTGATGGTCCTGTGGTTACGACTCAGTGGTTCCACCACAGGAGGTCATGGATTCCATCCTTGATGGAGAAACTAAGATCCCTGCATGCCGTGGTGCAGCAGATAAACAGCTCACGAGGCCCACAGTGAATTCTCAGATGGTGAGCAGGGTTTCTTTAGCAATCCATAGGATTTTAGTAAACATGTGGGAACGTTTTTTCCTTTTCACTGATTCCTCTTTTTAAAATCAACTTTGTGTGTGAGTATGCCAAGTTGCTTCAATTCTGTTTTGAAAACCAGCGCCTTGCACTGCAAGGCAGTGTCCTTACCCACTGGACCACCAGGAAAGCCCTGTATGATAGTTTTTTTAAAAGGAAAGAAAATCCCAATTCCTTCCCTCCAGAGTAGTAAGCTCTAGTGGGTAAAGGCAGCCACGGAACAAATCAGCATCCTATGCTCTGGTAAGGGAGCAGGTGGAGGAGGGGGATGGACCAGACTGCCTGTTTGCGTCTGAAGACGAACCTGTAAACAACTCTGGGACGGAAAGCAAGAGAGACGGTATGCTTGTGCCCTAACCCCACATCAGAGTGTCTCCTCCGGCCCGTCCAGCCCTGCAGGCCATGCCCTCTGCACCACCTTTCGCTGGCCTTGGGCCTGGGAGACCTTGGTGTCCACACTCATTTCTGTTACAGTCCCTTTGCCCTTAGTTACTCTTCCTTTCTCCATCATTAGATACAAGATGGACTTCAGTTATTTCCGCTCCACAGCAGATGAGAGGCTTAGGCACCCGACCAGTGTACCTTATCTCTGTCTGTATTTTTATGAATTGCCTTCCTCTCTCCTTAGAGAGGGTGACTTTCACAGGCTATGGGCACCCACTTGTGACACCTTCTCTGCTACATAAAAACTATCCTCCCACATGCTCGCTGAAACTAACAATACTACGCACACACACATACCCAGATTCTGATCTAATCCGATAGAGACATAAAAAATATGGAAGAAAAATAAATTCCACACAGTGAAAAGCTTCAGCTAAATGTGACAGTTGGGAGCCCACTTCAGATGGAGATGAACAGAGTCACAAAAGGGGATGCTCAGTATGTCGGTATCTGGGGACTCCCCTGATGGTCCTGTGGTTACGACTCAGTGGTTCCACCACAGGAGGTCATGGATTCCATCCTTGATGGAGAAACTAAGATCCCTGCATGCCGTGGTGCAGCAGATAAACAGCTCACGAGGCCCACAGTGAATTCTCAGATGGTGAGCAGGGTTTCTTTAGCAATCCATAGGATTTTAGTAAACATGTGGGAACGTTTTTTCCTTTTCACTGATTCCTCTTTTTAAAATCAACTTTGTGTGTGAGTATGCCAAGTTGCTTCAATCGTGTCTGATTCTTGGTGACCCTATGGACTGAAAACCGCCAGACTCCTCCATCCATTTTCTTCTTCAGGGGATCTTCCCAGCCCCAGAATTGAAACTGAGCCTGTCCCCTGTGTTGCTAGGCAGGTCCTTTACCACTAGTACCAGCTGGGAAGCCCCAAATCAACTTTACTGAGGTGTTATATATACACAGTGAACACGTGAATTTTGAGAAACAAGTACCTCCTGAGACCAGTGCTCACATTAGATACAGAGCATTCCTGTTGCACCAGACTGGGTCCCGTGCCCCTCTGCAGTCCCTCCTGCCCATGGCTCCTGGTGCTAGTCAATGACTTCTCTGTTTTTTACCATTATCAGTTAGCTTTTCTAGAATTTTATGTAAGTTGAGTCATAAAGGAGAAGGGATGACAGAGGATGAGAGGGTTAGACAGCATCGCTGACTCATGGACATGAATCTGAGCATATTCCAGGACAGGGAAGCCTGGCATGCTGCAGTCCATGGGGTCACAAAGAATTGGACATGAACAAGCCACTGAACAACAATAGTGTGCACTATTTTGTATATGCTGCTTTAACTGGGCATAAAGATTTTGAGATTTTTTCCATGTAATTTGTTCCTTTTCTGATTGCTGGGTCACATTGCATTGTATAGACATACCACCTTCATTTTTCAGATCACCTGTTGATAGACATTAGGATTGGAGATATTACATTAATAGAACTCCTATAATGCTATAAATATTTGTATGCAAGTCTTTATGTGGACCTATATTTTTATTTTTATATATATATTTTTTTGAAAGATTTATTTATTTATTTATTTTGGGCAGGAGTCGGGTTGGGGAGGGAGGGGAGAGGGCGGGCCACGTCTATTGGTCTTTCATTTCTCCATTTTCATCCGTCTTTGTTCTTCGGCTCCTGTGGGC
Source organism: Tragulus kanchil (assembly GCA_022376925.1). NCBI lineage: Eukaryota > Metazoa > Chordata > Mammalia > Artiodactyla > Tragulidae > Tragulus > Tragulus kanchil. The sequence continues at coordinate 36,931,650 of JAIOJX010000002.1, read as the reverse complement.
CTCCCATTGCGGTGGCATCTGTCGTCGCAGAGCACTGGCTCCGGGCTCATGCGCTCCAGAGCTCCAGCTCGGTAATTGGACACATGGGTCCAGCCGCTCCGCGGCACGTGGGATCTTCCCAGGCCAGGGATCGAACCGGCGCCCCTTGCACTGCAAGGCAGTGTCCTTACCCACTGGACCACCAGGGGAAGCCCTGGACCTATATTTTTAATTTCTTTTGAGTAAATACATAGTAAGTACAGGAAAAGACTGGATCACATCATAAGCATTTAACTTTATATAAAATTGCCAAATTATTTTTAAACTGGTGGCAGCATTTTTCATTTTCACCAGAGTCCCAGTGGTACCACCAACATTTGGCACTGTTGCTTTTTAGGTTTTTATCCATTCTAATGTGTATCTAGAGGTATCTCACTTAAAATTCCCTAATAAGCAATATGCTCATTTTTTACCAGAAGTTTTCATCTTCTGTAAAAAGTTTGTTCAACTATTTCTATACTTCTTAGACAGTGGTAGGCTTCTTGGGTTTTACTTATTCTGTGTATCTTCTGGAGCTAAATTCTTTGTGAGATACATGTATTGTGAGTACTTTCCTCCTATTTCTTGTCTTGCTTTTTCCTTTTCTTAAAAGGAAAAGACCTTTGGATCTTGACAAGATCTAATTCATCAGGTTTTTTTTTGTGACTCAAGCTTAGTATATCTTCAAAAATATTCACCTATCCGGTTTCAAATACTATTACAATTTCTTTGAGAAATTTTATAGCTTTAGCTTTCATATATATGTCTACAAGATGTCTTGAGTTGATTCTGGAGACTGGGATAAGGGACAGGCTGATATTTCTTTTTCTTTCAAATGGATATACAGCTGTTCCACTACTGTTTATTTTCACCACTGAACTGAATTAGCAAATTTGTCAAAAATCATTTGACCATACACATGTAGGTCTATTTCCAAACCCCCTTCATTCAATCAATGTATGTTGAGCCTTTCATTCTTATCCCACTGTTCTGATGACAGTAGATTCCTCAACTCCAATCAAGCCTTCAGATGGCCAAGGTCCTGGCCAGCATCTTTATCACCTCTTGAGAGTTTCAGGGCAACAGCTTGCTAAGCCCTTCCCAAATTTCTTGCCTGTGTTCTCTGGTAGGAAGGGTCACTTAGAAACTCCCGAAATTGCCTCTACTTACATAAATAAACCAAAAATGGTATCTCATTCCAAAAATACTTGTAGAGGTTAGTGCCACCATCAAGGTCTTCAAAATATGAGTCATGCTTCCCCTCACTGAGCTCATCTGTCAGGCCTGGACAGAAGACAGATGAAATTCAGCAGATGACGGTGATTACCATAAACTTAATCAGCTAACAACTCTAATTTCAGACACTTCCTAAATGTGGGCCCTTGCTGAAGCAAATCAACACCAGCCCTGGCACCTGGTATGTGGCTACTGCTCTGACAGACCCAGGAGACCCCACCCTCCCCCAGCTCCTTTAATATTCCCCTATCTTATGATGTCAGTCCGTGAAAACTACATCATTCCAATATGCGGAGGATTATTAATGGTCCAGACTCATTAGGAAGAAGTTCTGAGTTAGCTTCTAGACATGAAACCAGAGCTTTCTAAAAGCAAAAGGTATAGATTGGGAAGCAGAAGGAGGCAGTTGTAAGGTCCAGCTTTGACCACGTGCCCATATGGCAGAAATCAGGACTTGAACAGTTATAAGTATTTTCTTATTTAAACTTGAATTGGTTTGTAGATATGAACAGAAATTTTCATCTTCTCTCCTATTTCCCCACTACCTATCATAAACTGTGTTAAAAGTTAGAGTTTATGTCCATATGTAAAGATTATCATAGTGTATATTTTATTGAATATAAACAAGTGTGACTTAGAAGAGTGAGCATCCCTCGAAAGGGCACTGTATCCTTTATTGATGGGAATGGACAGCATCTCCTCTGTTGCCCCTGAGACAGCTATAGTGAGATACAACCTTGCTATTTGGGTTGTGGTTAAGGAGTAGATGTTGGTGCCAGGTTGACAAGGGGTAGATGGTGGTGGCTTTGCCATTCATCAACTTGATTAAACTGTGGTCTCCAGCATTCCCTTCCAGTATCTTCCCTTTTAGGGTGGAATAAAAGAGACATCATGTGCACTATTGGAAGATGAATGAAACAGTAGCCATGGCGAGCTTTCCTCTCAGGAATGGCCGCAGCTTGGGAGTGCTCTAGGTCCTCCTTGCCTTGGGGCCCCCCTCAGCTTCTCCAAGTCCTTGTCCAGGTACACGATTTCCTTCTATAAGGAAGAGTGCCATCTTCTCTGACAGGAAATCCACAACATGGATTTCAAGTTGTGAAAGTAGATCAATCTGATCAACAAGTCAGAGGTGTTGAGAGACCAATCCGGGTTCCAGTTTGTCCTCACAGGTACAACACTACCTTCAATCAGGTCAACAAACTTTTTTAAAATTATTTTTTATTGGAGTATAGTTGCTTTATAATGCTGTGTTAGTTTCTGCTATACAACAAAGAGAATTGGCCACACGTATACATATAACCCCTCCCTTTTGGATTTCCTTTCCATTCAGGTCACTACCATGCACTAATTGGAGTTCCCAAGGTTATACAGTAGGTTCTCACTAGTTCTCTATTTTATATGTAGAATCAACAGTGTATATCAGTCAATTCCGATCTCCCAATCCCTCCTACTGAAAGGGTTCTACCTTGATTTTTTTTTTTTAAAGATTTATTTATTTATTTATTTTGGGCAGGGGTCAGATTGGAGAGGGAGGGGAGCGGGCGGGCCACTTCTATTGGTCTTTCATTTCTCTATTTTCGTCCGTCTTTGTTCTTTGGCTCCTGTGGGCCTCCCATCATGGTGGCATCTGTCGCTGCAGAGCACTGGCTCTGGGTGCACACGCTCCAGAGCTCCGGCTCGGTGATTGGACACATCAGTCCAGCCACTCTGTGGCACGTTGGGATCTTCCCAGGCCAGGGATCGAACCAGCGCCCCTTGCACTGCAAGGCGGTGTCCTTACCCACTGGACCACCAGGGGAAGCCCTCTACCTTTATTTGAGACTTAAACCTAGGGCCCAGACCTGATCAAACCCTGCTTGGGACTTGAACCCATGTGGCTGGGGCTTGAACCTAGCCCAAACCCGGTTTGGGACTCGAACCTACGTGGCTGAGGCTGAACCCCAGCCAAAACCCTGCTTGGGACTGAATCCACATAGTCAGGACTCAATCCTGGCCAAAAACCCTGTGTGAGACTTGAACTCATGTGGCTGGGACTTAATCCAGCACTCACCCAATGTCTGAACTCACTGAGGCTCAGGTTCTTTGTGCCTCAATGCAGAAGGAATTCAGCAAGAGGCAGAGTGATAGGTAAGAAGAGGATTTATTAGGATCCTAAAGGGCGCTTGTAAGAGGTGCAAGGGGGCAGGCAGGAAAGCTCTGCTCATTTTCTTTGGGTGGACAGCAACATATATTTAGAAGGGTAGAAGTAGATGTAGATGCAGACACAAAGCATACATCATTAGCTCCTCCTTCCCCAGCTCTTCCTGCTTTATTGAATAAAGAGCAGCATTATTGAGTTATCGCTAACTTACTGGTCTCCCAACTTTTTCCAGGTTTTACTTTTTCACCCACAGTCCCCTACTAAGCTCCATAACCACCTAACTATAACCCTCCCTTTTGGATTTCCTTTCCATTCAGGTCACTACCATGCACTAATTGGAGTTCCCAAGGTTATACAGTAGGTTCTCACTAGTTCTCTATTTTATATGTAGAATCAACAGTGTATATCAGTCAATTCCGATCTCCCAATCCCTCCTACTGAAAGGGTTCTACCTTGATTTTTTTTTTTTAAAGATTTATTTATTTATTTATTTTGGGCAGGGGTCAGATTGGAGAGGGAGGGGAGCGGGCGGGCCACTTCTATTGGTCTTTCATTTCTCTATTTTCGTCCGTCTTTGTTCTTTGGCTCCTGTGGGCCTCCCATCATGGTGGCATCTGTCGCTGCAGAGCACTGGCTCTGGGTGCACACGCTCCAGAGCTCCGGCTCGGTGATTGGACACATCAGTCCAGCCACTCTGTGGCACGTTGGGATCTTCCCAGGCCAGGGATCGAACCAGCGCCCCTTGCACTGCAAGGCGGTGTCCTTACCCACTGGACCACCAGGGGAAGCCCTCTACCTTTATTTGAGACTTAAACCTAGGGCCCAGACCTGATCAAACCCTGCTTGGGACTTGAACCCATGTGGCTGGGGCTTGAACCTAGCCCAAACCCGGTTTGGGACTCGAACCTACGTGGCTGAGGCTGAACCCCAGCCAAAACCCTGCTTGGGACTGAATCCACATAGTCAGGACTCAATCCTGGCCAAAAACCCTGTGTGAGACTTGAACTCATGTGGCTGGGACTTAATCCAGCACTCACCCAATGTCTGAACTCACTGAGGCTCAGGTTCTTTGTGCCTCAATGCAGAAGGAATTCAGCAAGAGGCAGAGTGATAGGTAAGAAGAGGATTTATTAGGATCCTAAAGGGCGCTTGTAAGAGGTGCAAGGGGGCAGGCAGGAAAGCTCTGCTCATTTTCTTTGGGTGGACAGCAACATATATTTAGAAGGGTAGAAGTAGATGTAGATGCAGACACAAAGCATACATCATTAGCTCCTCCTTCCCCAGCTCTTCCTGCTTTATTGAATAAAGAGCAGCATTATTGAGTTATCGCTAACTTACTGGTCTCCCAACTTTTTCCAGGTTTTACTTTTTCACCCACAGTCCCCTACTAAGACTCCATAACCACCTAACTATTCTTCTCTCTCCCTATCACCACCTCCCTTCCCTTCTGGTGTCCATGTATTTGTTCTCTGTATCTATGTCTCTGTTTCTGCTTTGCAAATAAGATCGCCTAAACTGTTTTTCTAGATTCTACATATATCAGGCCAATGGACTCTGAGATTGGATGGTTTGAACTTGTTACTTGTCAAGAAATGTCAACATGTAAGAAAAAATTTTTAGTTGCAGAATTTCAAATCCTGAGGCATGGACCCACTGCTATGCCAGGTGTTTTAGTTAGTTGAGCCTAAATGAATTCCATGGTCCCGACTCTAAGGAGCACACCATACATAAAAGCAAGCCTGCCTATGAGACTGTGTCTGGCCATACAACGTCTTAGATGTGGAGACGCATCTTTAACCCACTGCTAGCCAAATGCCACCATCCTGTATAACTCAGACCACAATGAAGAAAGTCCATATACATTCATGGAGCTTTTAACACCACCAGTTAAACACAAGCTGGCATATTCCTGATTGTGGACTTGGTGGGCCTTCTCATGTGAGCAGCATGCATCATGCTGCTTGTATTTATCCTCACCAATTTTCTTCCCTGATAATGAAAATAAAACACCAGCTGGAGTTAGAGAGAGCAGGTCTGGACAAGTTTATTACCCAGATGCTGAGAGTCAGGATGCAGGGTCATCAGACCTCAAGACTTTTACTAACTCAACTCAGATATATTTCTTCTATACCACAATGGTGATTTCCATGGGCTCTGCATTGTACTGTAAAAGCTGCATTGGGACTTCCCTGGTGGTCTAGTGGTTAAGAATCTGCCTGCCAATGTAGTACACACAAGTTTGATCCCCGGTCTGGGAAGATTCCACATGCCAATGGGCAACCAAGCCCATGCACTGAAACTACTGAAGCCCTCCCTCCCTAGAACCTGTGCTCTGCAACTAGAGAAGCCACCACAATGAGAAGCCCATGGGCCACAACTAGGGTTGCCCCACCTCACCGCAACTAGAGAAAAGCCACATGTAACAAGGAAGACCCCCCTAAAGAAATTTTAACAAAAGAACTGCACTGACTGGCACTGGTCTTATATAATATCTACTCTCTCCCAATCCAGTCCCCCCCTTTTTTTTTTTTTGGTGTCCATGTATTTGTTCTCTGTATCTATGTCTCTGTTTCTGCTTTGCAAATAAGATCGCCTAAACTGTTTTTCTAGATTCTACATATATCAGGCCAATGGACTCTGAGATTGGATGGTTTGAACTTGTTACTTGTCAAGAAATGTCAACATGTAAGAAAAAATTTTTAGTTGCAGAATTTCAAATCCTGAGGCATGGACCCACTGCTATGCCAGGTGTTTTAGTTAGTTGAGCCTAAATGAATTCCATGGTCCCGACTCTAAGGAGCACACCATACATAAAAGCAAGCCTGCCTATGAGACTGTGTCTGGCCATACAACGTCTTAGATGTGGAGACGCATCTTTAACCCACTGCTAGCCAAATGCCACCATCCTGTATAACTCAGACCACAATGAAGAAAGTCCATATACATTCATGGAGCTTTTAACACCACCAGTTAAACACAAGCTGGCATATTCCTGATTGTGGACTTGGTGGGCCTTCTGCGGTGAGCAGCATGCATCATGCTGCTTGTATTTATCCTCACCAATTTTCTTCCCTGATAATGAAAATAAAACACCAGCTGGAGTTAGAGAGAGCAGGTCTGGACAAGTTTATTACCCAGATGCTGAGAGTCAGGATGCAGGGTCATCAGACCTCAAGACTTTTACTAACTCAACTCAGATATATTTCTTCTATACCACAATGGTGATTTCCATGGGCTCTGCATTGTACTGTAAAAGCTGCATTGGGACTTCCCTGGTGGTCTAGTGGTTAAGAATCTGCCTGCCAATGTAGTACACACAAGTTTGATCCCCGGTCTGGGAAGATTCCACATGCCAATGGGCAACCAAGCCCATGCACTGAAACTACTGAAGCCCTCCCTCCCTAGAACCTGTGCTCTGCAACTAGAGAAGCCACCACAATGAGAAGCCCATGGGCCACAACTAGGGTTGCCCCACCTCACCGCAACTAGAGAAAAGCCACATGTAACAAGGAAGACCCAGCTCACCCCAAAATAAATGAAATTTTAACAAAAGAACTGCACTGACTGGCACTGGTCTTATATAATGCATATTAAATAAACTGTATTAAATGCAAGAATATTTCAAAATTAGTTACCAAAAATAATCTAGCTGTTGTTATTTAAGTGTATCATTATACTGCTGCTAGTTATCTCTTTAAATGTCATGAGTTTGGGGTGATGTGTGTAAACATGTTCAGTTAAGAGTGGGTTCTGGGTTATGTTTCCTGATACAGGAGCTAATTGAATGGGTACTTCCTGTTTGGGGCTTCTCAGGTAACTCAAATGGTAAAGAATCTCCCTGCAATTCAGGAAATCTGAGTTCAATCCCTGGAATTGGAAGATTCCTTGGAGAAAGAAACAGCAACCCACTCCAGTATTCTTGCCTGGAAAATCCAATGGGCAGAGGAGCCTGGCAGGCTACAGTCCATGCGGTCACAAAGAGCCAGACACAAGAGTGACTAACACTTTCATTTTTAATTTTATGTTTCTTAAAAGTCATCAGTTTTTACAAAATTGTGTTTGACCATAATTGATTAATGTTGAAACAGTTGAAATAGAAAATCAATCCACTTAAATTATCCCCAAATCTGTGTTTATTCTCTTAGCCTGTTTTTCCATTCTACTCACAAATATACAGACACAGATAACAAACAGAGAGTGAATGATAATGAAAGATCTAAGGCAACGATGACTTTGATCATTGATTTACTCTATCTCTACCATCACCATTATGTTTCCAGGTAGACGATATTCATATTCTTTAGATGAAAGTAATGTATTCTCCAACTCTTCTCACTGATCAGCTTGCTGACATGCTGCCTACGTCACGGGTCTAATTAGAAGGTGCTTGGAGAGTGTCTGATGGGGCTCCTCTTGAATCTGTGTAGTGGATGACAGAACACAGAACACCAGAACCCCAGGCTAGAGCGTGGTAATGGCTCTGTAATGAATGCAATCCAAAGAACCCACACAGGGAGACTCCTGTGCTTCCTGTCCATCCAACATGATTAATAGACCTCAACCTCTGGAGCCGGTTCATCCTGGTGCTTCTTCATATCAGAGAGATGGAAATACAATTACAGATTTAATAAACCTATATGTATTTACTGTGCCTCCATGCATACACACACACCCCCTACATGTACACTGACACATACAGTGTCTTCTTTGGAAAAAGACACTTTGTTTTCAGTAGCTGGAGTAATTCATATGGAAAGTAGAGGAAAATGAATTAAAGAATTTAAAGGAGCTCTTTTTTCAGTCCTAAATAACTAATTTTGATATGGTATATTCTCCTTTCACTTCAAATGTATTCAGATTAAGGGGAGCTATTCAGGGACTTCCCTGGTGGTCCAGAAGCTAAGACTCTACCCTCCCAATGCAGGGGACCCGGGTTCCATCCCTGGTCAGGGAACTAAAGTCTGCCTCAACTATGAGCTCTCAGAGCACAGCTAAAGATTCCATGTACAACCAAGACTTGGTGCAGCTAAACAAATAAACATTATTTAAAAAGTGGAAATATCCAGGCCAAGTTTAGCATCACCCAAAGAATCTATCAACGTAGAACATATGAGCAATAAAAAAGGTTCTTATCATAACTGTTTCCCTTAGTACAGATGGATTCAACTCAGCAAAAACTGACCCTCACTGAGTACTTAGGCCTGGGCAGGCCTAAGGCTAGCCAGGGCCTGGGCAGGCCCTGGGCTAGACCCACCTAACAACAAGAGCAAGACGCACTTCATGTGCGGGACGTGACAGAAGATATGATTATGTTAAGGGTGTTGAGAGGAGATTGCCCTGGACTGCCCAGCTTTCCCCCAGATGCATCACATGCATGTTCAGAAGAAGGACACATGGAGGAGAGGACAGACAAACAGAAGACGACACGAGAGAAGTGAGATGCCCACATGGACTAGACTCTAATGGTGCTTGGAGTGTCTGATGGGGCTCCTCTTGAATCTGTGTAGTGGATGACAGAACACAGAACACCAGAACCCCAGGCTAGAGCGTGGTAATGGCTCTGTAATGAATGCAATCCAAAGAACCCACACAGGGAGACTCCTGTGCTTCCTGTCCATCCAACATGATTAATAGACCTCAACCTCTGGAGCCGGTTCATCCTGGTGCTTCTTCATATCAGAGAGATGGAAATACAATTACAGATTTAATAAACCTATATGTATTTACTGTGCCTCCATGCATACACACACACCCCCTACATGTACACTGACACATACAGTGTCTTCTTTGGAAAAAGACACTTTGTTTTCAGTAGCTGGAGTAATTCATATGGAAAGTAGAGGAAAATGAATTAAAGAATTTAAAGGAGCTCTTTTTTCAGTCCTAAATAACTAATTTTGATATGGTATATTCTCCTTTCACTTCAAATGTATTCAGATTAAGGGGAGCTATTCAGGGACTTCCCTGGTGGTCCAGAAGCTAAGACTCTACCCTCCCAATGCAGGGGACCCGGGTTCCATCCCTGGTCAGGGAACTAAAGTCTGCCTCAACTATGAGCTCTCAGAGCACAGCTAAAGATTCCATGTACAACCAAGACTTGGTGCAGCTAAACAAATAAACATTATTTAAAAAGTGGAAATATCCAGGCCAAGTTTAGCATCACCCAAAGAATCTATCAACGTAGAACATATGAGCAATAAAAAAGGTTCTTATCATAACTGTTTCCCTTAGTACAGATGGATTCAACTCAGCAAAAACTGACCCTCACTGAGTACTTAGGCCTGGGCAAGCCTAAGGCTAGCCAGGGCCTGGGCAGGCCCTGGGCTAGACCCACCTAACAACAAGAGCAAGACGCACTTCATGTGCGGGACGTGACAGAAGATATGATTATGTTAAGGGTGTTGAGAGGAGATTGCCCTGGACTGCCCAGCTTTCCCCCAGATGCATCACATGCATGTTCAGAAGAAGGACACATGGAGGAGAGGACAGACAAACAGAGAAGACGACACGAAGACAGAAGTGAGAGACATGGCCCCACATCAGGGAACACTGCCCACTTCTGGAAGCGGAAAGAGCTTTTCCCAGAGCCTCCAGGGGGCATCAGGCCTTGTGGACACCTTCAACTCAACAGAAGGAAACTGAATTCAGACTCAGGCTTCCAGATCTGTCAGAGAATAGATCTCTGCTGTTTAAAAATCACCCTGTTGTGGTCATTTGTTTCAGTGACAGGGAACAACCCTCTGGATTAGGTTAAAATGTAAAGAGTAGATATCTAGCTACTTAGTTGAAACCCATTACATTTGAAGCTCCTCCATGTGTGCAATGGCAAAAAATAGTATGAAATTCTATTTTATATCATTACCATGAGATGTGAAGCAAAGTTGCAGCTAAGGATTACCACTGGTAGAACTGATTTTTCATTGCTCTTGGATAACTCCATATGATTAACATAGAGGTAAGGACACACATTCTAATGTGATGAGTATGAGGGAACAAAGTGGAAGGAAAATCAGGTTTCTCTAAAGAGGACTTCATGTGTGCTCAGTCACTCACTCATGTCTGACTCTTGGCAACACAATGGACTGCAGCCCAGCAAGCTCCTCTGTTCATGTCTTCTTTTCATCCATGCAAGAATACTGGAGTGGGCTGCCATTTCCTTCTCCAAGAACCCTTTATGCTGATGTCGATATTTAATATCACTTCATCTGAAAATAATAGTATCATATTATTTTTTAAATAATACCATGACGTTGTGTTACCATGCATCACTCAGGGATGTTTCAAATGATGGAGAACAAGCAATTAAGATATATCTTCCATTTCCTTAACTAGTAGCTTATTGTTGAACAGGATTTTGTCAAGCAATAAAACTCTGTCATTCACTAAATCATTCACTCGAATACGTTAATTTAGGTTAAACTTTATGACCCTAATCCCATAATTTTGGAGAGCTGCTAGAATGTGGTCTTATGTCTCTTCTTTGAACATGTTTTCATCTAAAATACCTGTCTCTAGAGGCAGTTTATTTCTACCCCGTTAATGTGAGCTCCATGACACAATGGCTCTTTTTCAAGGTCAACTGACAGTCACAGTCATGACTAGAGCAGCACTTTGGATCACAATTTACTCAACATAACTTAAAGACATAAATGCCAACAAGGCAACCAGGAACTTATCAGACATTCTGCTACTTCTAGTGGCAATGTAACTCTTGGTACTTGTTCATTTTACCTCGGCCAGCTATGTAACTAATATTAAGATAACATGTCCACCCTGCTTGTGAGATGGAAGAATCTGTAAGCTGAAAATTCTACCTGACTAGGACCTTTAATATACCGCTTCTCAATAACACTTGTCTCTTCTTTCCTTCAAGGCTCTCTGAAAGACCAGGCACCACTTCTCTTGGGAAGTATGGCCTTCCATCTGGGGAGTGCCTTGGGATTCTTATAGAGGAGCAGATCAGGGTTATTACAGACTCACCAGCTGTGTGACCTTTGAAGTTCTCCTTCTCTCATCTTCATTTCCCTCATCTTTAAAATGCAAATTGTAATGTCTCCTGATTTCCTCTGAGAACTCTCAAAGAATGCTGATAATATATGTAAAAGGGAACAAAGTGGAAGGAAAATCAGGTTTCTCTAAAGAGGACTTCATGTGTGCTCAGTCACTCACTCATGTCTGACTCTTGGCAACACAATGGACTGCAGCCCAGCAAGCTCCTCTGTTCATGTCTTCTTTTCATCCATGCAAGAATACTGGAGTGGGCTGCCATTTCCTTCTCCAAGAACCCTTTATGCTGATGTCGATATTTAATATCACTTCATCTGAAAATAATAGTATCATATTATTTTTTAAATAATACCATGACGTTGTGTTACCATGCATCACTCAGGGATGTTTCAAATGATGGAGAACAAGCAATTAAGATATATCTTCCATTTCCTTAACTAGTAGCTTATTGTTGAACAGGATTTTGTCAAGCAATAAAACTCTGTCATTCACTAAATCATTCACTCGAATACGTTAATTTAGGTTAAACTTTATGACCCTAATCCCATAATTTTGGAGAGCTGCTAGAATGTGGTCTTATGTCTCTTCTTTGAACATGTTTTCATCTAAAATACCTGTCTCTAGAGGCAGTTTATTTCTACCCCGTTAATGTGAGCTCCATGACACAATGGCTCTTTTTCAAGGTCAACTGACAGTCACAGTCATGACTAGAGCAGCACTTTGGATCACAATTTACTCAACATAACTTAAAGACATAAATGCCAACAAGGCAACCAGGAACTTATCAGACATTCTGCTACTTCTAGTGGCAATGTAACTCTTGGTACTTGTTCATTTTACCTCGGCCAGCTATGTAACTAATATTAAGATAACATGTCCACCCTGCTTGTGAGATGGAAGAATCTGTAAGCTGAAAATTCTACCTGACTAGGACCTTTAATATACCGCTTCTCAATAACACTTGTCTCTTCTTTCCTTCAAGGCTCTCTGAAAGACCAGGCACCACTTCTCTTGGGAAGTATGGCCTTCCATCTGGGGAGTGCCTTGGGATTCTTATAGAGGAGCAGATCAGGGTTATTACAGACTCACCAGCTGTGTGACCTTTGAAGTTCTCCTTCTCTCATCTTCATTTCCCTCATCTTTAAAATGCAAATTGTAATGTCTCCTGATTTCCTCTGAGAACTCTCAAAGATGAAATGTGCTGATAATATATGTAAAAGATGTTTGAATATAAAAAGCTCTACCAACATAATCTACTGCTGTTTTTTTCCATTATTAAGTATTTCCACTCAAGCATTATCTCTAGGTCTCAATGACACTTTAGCTATTATATTGAATCCTGTGTGTTCATTACCTGCACTTCACATATTGGTCTGTATGTATGCATCCTAATGCTTCAGTCATGTCCAACTCTTTGTGATTCTATGGACTGTAGTCCGCCAGGCTCCTCTGTCCAAGGAATTCTCCAGGCAAGAATACTTGAGTGGGTTGCCATTTCTTTCTCCAGGGGATCTTCCTGACTCAGGCAGTGATCCAACCTGCATCTCCTGCATTGCAGATGGATTCTTTATCACTGAGCCAGTGAAGTCCTCCAAATTCTATCTACTCATTCAGACCATTAGAAAACTTTGAAATCAAAAACAAATGCACTGTTCCCATTTATTTCTCAGTTACATAAAAGTGTTCAATAGATAGTACGTAAAATTCTAAAAAAAAAAAAAAAAAAAAGAATGTTCAAACTCGTCTATGTAGCTCATACAAAACTCTACAATTTCACTTTAAATTAAAGGGATGATTTTTGCAGCAAAGGGAAGATTCCCATGACAAACAAACTGAAATAAAAATGATGCTTACTTCACTATGTGGCAATGTAATTTTCATTTTGTTCCTTTGCAAAAGTTTGAAGCAATGAATTAAATAATAGAAATTGAAAGCCTGTCACTTATAATTTATTCAGATGCAATTCAACTATGAAGTTGCTCATCTATGCTACAGTAACTTCTAATGAAGAAAAACATGGAAATTTCAGTCAACTGATTTCAGGTAATTACTACAGTAATTCAAAAAATAGGCTTTTCATTAATTTATCTCTGATTGTGTTTGCTATTCAGATTTTATTGGTTTCTTGGAAGGATGTAGCTCATGAAGAGTAATACTAGAGTGCCATTAACATGATTGTCACTACTGATAATTATTGTTACTAAAATTAATTAATTTTGAAAATGAATGCCTGACAATGAGTGCCAAATTTTCCGACTTCTTATATTGGTAAATATATACTAAACATCTGGCTGAATTATAATTGTAATCAGTAAAGAAACTTTACTCATTTTTCTAATGAAATGAGAGAGCTTGGGCATTTGTGCTGAAAATCCAGACGCTTCTGAAGAGCCAATGATAAGGAATTGTTGTTTCTTTTGAAACAAAGCAGCACATGTGTTCTCTTTGTGTTTTCGTAACACATTGCTTCTTGATAGAGAAAACAGGAATAAACTTGCCTAAAGTTACTGGAATTCTTATGACCGTAAAAATATTCTAATTGATGTTAGGCTAGAAATGTAGAGGAAATTATCCTAAGAATAAGAACAGCCAATGGAGCTGAGAAAATGTGTGTTATTAATATTTATAGTGTCTCTACTCTCTTTCATCTGGCAAAATTATCTACTCTATAAGTGGGCTATTTCTGGACTCTGCATTAAACAAAACATGGTTTATGCCTTCCTGAGGTTTTTAAGTTTGATCCATTGAAACAGTAGAAGGTTTATCCAGAGATCAATGGTATAACCAGATACACATCTTAAAGAGATAGCTGGAAATACAACGGAGAATGAGTTTAAGTAGAAACACATAGGAAACCACTCCCTACTCTTTCCAAAGGAAAACTTTTAAAAGAATAATAGATTCATTCATGAACTCAAAGCACATCCACTGAATGGCTATTCCAATATATCGCCATCTCTTTATCTCCTTAAAGAGAGTTCTGCTATTTAATGACAGTTGTCTTTTCAGAAAGAATAAAGATAAACTTGTTCTTTTAGGTAGCAAATCAGTGCAATCTTTCCTGTTCTTTTGGCACAGTGTCACATAATATAAAGGACTAAAGTACATCCAATGAGAGATGATGAGAGCTAAATGTGAGACCAAAGGCAATGGAGTTGAGAAGAAAGAAAATATGTGTACGTACTTGTCTTCAGCATCTGTGGAGGACACAGAGGGAAGTGTGATACTCACACCTGCAGCTGAAGATTTGCGTCTGTTGGTCTACCTGGGTATTTCAAATGCATGTGTTTCAAAAGGACATGACAGGATTAAACTCTAGTTTCCATATTGTCTCTGAAGACTCTAAACTTCATATGAGTTAAAACACACTATATCATATAAAAAAAAGTCAAAGGATCAGAGAATTAACCTCAATTCACATGGGAGAAAAATCTGTCACTTTTACTGCATTCTACTCCAATGTTCAAATATCCTTGTGACCTTGCTTCTAACAAGGAACTAAAGTGAGCTAGTGGTGCAGCACACAGAATTTATGCAAAACTTCACACACATTTTAAATAAATTAGAGGTAATTTTCCAACATGATTTGAAGTCTTAATGAGAAGATGCAATTTTATTCATGAAATTTCCTTTAATTCGGGTTATAACCTACACAGACAGCTAAGGATATACGCAGAGCATTTGTTAGTTAGGGTATGTTTTGATATTGGCCTCTCTGTTGAAGTTCCATTTATTTTTCAAATCCAGATGGACAGTTCATGTGAGAGGGTCTATTGTGCCTTGGTAATCATGCAGTGGCTCTCTGTGTCATGCTGCCTCTGTGTCATATGTTTTAGTAATTTTTAGAAAGGAATTCTTTAAAGAGGAATACAAATAAGCCCAGGTGGAGAATTTCTACATTTAAAATCTGTCAATTTGTAACTTATAAATTCAATTATATAACATCAATATTTCCATTTAACATGGATGAAAAATTAATGCCAGTGATTTTAAAACATTGTTTTAAAAAGAAAATAACAAAGTATTCTCTTTCAGAGCCATGAGACTGCTATCAACCCTGTAGCCACACCAAGTAATGATTAATATGCTTCCCTATCTTGGGACTAGGTAGCAGACTGAGTAACTCAATCCTTGAGAGGGAAGATTAAAAAGCGAAGAGAAAATTTCCTGGCAGTCCAATGGTTAGGACTGCATTACCATGACAGGGGCATGGATTTCCTGGCAGAGCTAAATGGCAAATGGAGTTGAGAAGAAAGAAAATATGTGTACGTACTTGTCTTCAGCATCTGTGGAGGACACAGAGGGAAGTGTGATACTCACACCTGCAGCTGAAGATTTGCGTCTGTTGGTCTACCTGGGTATTTCAAATGCATGTGTTTCAAAAGGACATGACAGGATTAAACTCTAGTTTCCATATTGTCTCTGAAGACTCTAAACTTCATATGAGTTAAAACACACTATATCATATAAAAAAAAGTCAAAGGATCAGAGAATTAACCTCAATTCACATGGGAGAAAAATCTGTCACTTTTACTGCATTCTACTCCAATGTTCAAATATCCTTGTGACCTTGCTTCTAACAAGGAACTAAAGTGAGCTAGTGGTGCAGCACACAGAATTTATGCAAAACTTCACACACATTTTAAATAAATTAGAGGTAATTTTCCAACATGATTTGAAGTCTTAATGAGAAGATGCAATTTTATTCATGAAATTTCCTTTAATTCGGGTTATAACCTACACAGACAGCTAAGGATATACGCAGAGCATTTGTTAGTTAGGGTATGTTTTGATATTGGCCTCTCTGTTGAAGTTCCATTTATTTTTCAAATCCAGATGGACAGTTCATGTGAGAGGGTCTATTGTGCCTTGGTAATCATGCAGTGGCTCTCTGTGTCATGCTGCCTCTGTGTCATATGTTTTAGTAATTTTTAGAAAGGAATTCTTTAAAGAGGAATACAAATAAGCCCAGGTGGAGAATTTCTACATTTAAAATCTGTCAATTTGTAACTTATAAATTCAATTATATAACATCAATATTTCCATTTAACATGGATGAAAAATTAATGCCAGTGATTTTAAAACATTGTTTTAAAAAGAAAATAACAAAGTATTCTCTTTCAGAGCCATGAGACTGCTATCAACCCTGTAGCCACACCAAGTAATGATTAATATGCTTCCCTATCTTGGGACTAGGTAGCAGACTGAGTAACTCAATCCTTGAGAGGGAAGATTAAAAAGCGAAGAGAAAATTTCCTGGCAGTCCAATGGTTAGGACTGCATTACCATGACAGGGGCATGGATTCACTCGTGGTCTGGAATTGAGATCCCACAAGCCGTGAAGTCAAAAACAAAAGTGAAGAGAAGGGAGTCAGGCCGTGCAGTAGGGACAAGGGCGGCTGAAGTCAGATTGGGAAGAGAAAGATTATCCCCTAATGATTTCTCTGGAACAGAAATCATAGTTTGGAATTTTTACCCTAGAAAACTAAACTTACCTTCCTTTTATGATGATCTGTAAGCTCATTTGCTCCCCTGGTGCATCTGATGGTAAAGACACTGCCTGCAATGTAGGAGATCCCAGGTTCAATCCCTGGGTCAGGAAGATTCCCTGGAGGAGGAAATGGCAACCCAGTCCAGTATTCTTGCCTGGAAAATCCCATGGACAGAGGAGCCTGGCAGGCTACAGTCCATGGGGTCACAAAGAATCTGACACAACTGAAATGACTAACACTTTTCAGTTTAAAGCTCACCCCAGGAACTTTGTTTCAGATAGGCAGGATGAAGACTGTTCAATCACATATAGAATCACTTACAGAAGAAATAGGCTAAGCTGTAGTGAAGGTGGGTGGTGAGTGTGGCATTTCTGGTTTAGGCTCACAATTGTTTATACCTGAATAAATCTGTGATCTGAGCTGTGAAGAAAACTCTAGCCTATGAGTGCTTTCTGTCTACAGAAGTAACCAGATCCACCATGAGTAAAGGTTAAATTGCAGTTTTTCATGTTCTCTTTTTCTCAGGCACGGTCTTTAAAGAGTTCGGGATGGTCACCTCTGGATCTTTAAGACCAAATCCTTTGTGAAAGAATAAAGATGAAGTGAAAGGACGGGTCATTGGTCAGGCTTTGTGTGGCTGCAGGAGCCAAACCCACTGAAATTCATAAACGGTGGAATCAAGAATGAGACTTAGCCGTCAAACAAAATTAATGCCTGAAGAGACTGACTGAAGCACCACGAAAAGGTCAGAAGTCTGCATCAAATACCAGAGGAGAGAACTGTATTTAATTTTCCTAACTTCACTCCACAAAAAATAAAAATGGAAGGTTCCTAATCACTGGTAGGTACCAATTAGTCCTCACACCCATGGAAAAGCAAGTCCTCAGCCAGGACTGAAACAAAGATGACCCCACGCAAATTACCTGCATGAAGCACAAATGAAACCCAGATGCCCTCAGACTCAGATGTCACAGAGAGAATGAGAGTGAATAGGAGTGGTTATGACTCATAGACCTATGCAGCTTTGTCCAAGAGTCTGGAGAGCTAGGGATTCTTTCCTTGGAGACCCTTCATTATGTGAAAGACCCAGCAAGTCTCCAAAGAGCATAGACTTGAACTGAAGAGTTAGTGAGCAAACCACAGAGAGAGAGAGACAGGTAGAGAGAGAGAGAGAGAGAGAGAGAGAGAGAGGGAGGGAAGCAGAGGCCATCTTGTCATTCCCCTATCCTTAACTGGCTGCCAGCTTCCCCTCATTTTCGCCACCTGTACTGGACTTTGGTGCCAAATGGATCTTGCTTTCGATCCAGCGACAGTATTTATGAGGCATGAAGTTCAAGATAAGTCACCCCCAGCTCTTCATTTTCCTCATCAGATACTCTGGCATCATCTAGGGCTCCATTCATTGTTTTTATTTGTATTTATTAAATTTTTATCAAAGATTTCAATTGTACAATATTGAGAAGTATACAACAAAATACAGCTATTGGAGGACAATTGCTCTACCATATTGGGTTGGCCTCTGCCACACATGAGCTTGAATCAGTCACGGGTGTACATATGTCCCCTCCTTCCTGGATACTCTCATTTCCTCCATTCCACCCCTCTAGATTGTCAGGCACGGTCTTTAAAGAGTTCGGGATGGTCACCTCTGGATCTTTAAGACCAAATCCTTTGTGAAAGAATAAAGATGAAGTGAAAGGACGGGTCATTGGTCAGGCTTTGTGTGGCTGCAGGAGCCAAACCCACTGAAATTCATAAACGGTGGAATCAAGAATGAGACTTAGCCGTCAAACAAAATTAATGCCTGAAGAGACTGACTGAAGCACCACGAAAAGGTCAGAAGTCTGCATCAAATACCAGAGGAGAGAACTGTATTTAATTTTCCTAACTTCACTCCACAAAAAATAAAAATGGAAGGTTCCTAATCACTGGTAGGTACCAATTAGTCCTCACACCCATGGAAAAGCAAGTCCTCAGCCAGGACTGAAACAAAGATGACCCCACGCAAATTACCTGCATGAAGCACAAATGAAACCCAGATGCCCTCAGACTCAGATGTCACAGAGAGAATGAGAGTGAATAGGAGTGGTTATGACTCATAGACCTATGCAGCTTTGTCCAAGAGTCTGGAGAGCTAGGGATTCTTTCCTTGGAGACCCTTCATTATGTGAAAGACCCAGCAAGTCTCCAAAGAGCATAGACTTGAACTGAAGAGTTAGTGAGCAAACCACAGAGAGAGAGAGACAGGTAGAGAGAGAGAGAGAGAGAGAGAGAGAGAGAGGGAGGGAAGCAGAGGCCATCTTGTCATTCCCCTATCCTTAACTGGCTGCCAGCTTCCCCTCATTTTCGCCACCTGTACTGGACTTTGGTGCCAAATGGATCTTGCTTTCGATCCAGCGACAGTATTTATGAGGCATGAAGTTCAAGATAAGTCACCCCCAGCTCTTCATTTTCCTCATCAGATACTCTGGCATCATCTAGGGCTCCATTCATTGTTTTTATTTGTATTTATTAAATTTTTATCAAAGATTTCAATTGTACAATATTGAGAAGTATACAACAAAATACAGCTATTGGAGGACAATTGCTCTACCATATTGGGTTGGCCTCTGCCACACATGAGCTTGAATCAGTCACGGGTGTACATATGTCCCCTCCTTCCTGGATACTCCCTCATTTCCCTCCCCATTCCACCCCTCTAGATTGTCACAGAACACTAGTTTGGGCTGCCTGTTTTACACAGCCTGTTCTCACTTGCTGTCTATTTTATGTATGGTAATGGATATGTTTCCATACTGTTCTCTCAACGCCTCCCACGTCCCACCCTCTCCTTCCTGCACTGTGTCCACAGGTCTGTTCTCTCTCTCTGCGTCTCCACCACTGCCCTGCAAATAGGTTCATCAGTACCATCTTTCTCAATTCCATACACATGTATTAATATTTGTATAATATTAGTCTTTCTCTTTCTGACTTCTACTTGGTATGCTAGGCTCTAGGTTCATCCACCTCATTAGGACTGAGTCTATTAATCTGTTAAATTACCTACCATGGAGTCCAGCCTATAGAAGTGGGATCCATGGTGCTTGGTGACTACTTCAGACTCTAAAATTCCTACCTGAATTACTTGTCACTGGCCCCAGAGTTTTGTTGTTTAAGTATGATCGCCCCTGTATTTAAAACTCAGCTTTCTTGAGGGAAGTTTGACTTCATGCAAATCTCTTCTGGATTTCAAATTTAGTTTTTTCCCCAGTGAACTTTAGGTCACCAGGATTTGTTTTTGTTTACTTGGTAAGTAATCTTTGCTACAGTACCGAGAAAACAAACCTGGATCTAAACACGTGGTTAATAAAAAAAAAAGTCTTTGATCAAAATGAACTCAAACAAGAATTTAACATTTCAGGCAATGCAAAAATCCACCCAAGGCAGAGCTTTCATGACATTCCAAGATTCTGGTTGCAGTGGACAGGCTTTCTCTCAAACCCATGCAACTTCTAGGAACTTCAACCCCAAGCAAGCAAGATTCATCTGTTTTGATTCTTTTAACTGACACTCTATTGCATTTACTATCTCTCTCCCATGGCTTTATTCTCATTTTATGGGATTAGCTTTACACTTTACAGCACTCACGGGGTTCTTCCCTCTGAAACATTCACCACAGGTTCTACATCCTGCTCACGGAGGGGGATTAGTGTTTAGTTAAAGTTTCTACGGAAGAGTTCTCTGAGACTCAGGTAAGTTGACATTCATTAAGATAATTAAGTGTGTTATAAACCCTACTACTAAGTATGATTCAGAAAAGATAACACCTAGTTAAAAATCTGGCATCCTTTTCACTAATACTTAATAGCTGCTCTAATTTTCCTTTCAATCCTGTGTTTATGTAAAGAAGTTACTACACCTTTTAAAAACATATAATTACTTCTGATAGGGAAGAGAAATAAAAGCACAAAAAATTAAAAAATAAGGCCAGTTAAGTGCGCTGTCTCTGGTCAAGTTAGATTGTCTTGTGCTTCCTGGTAAGCCGGTCTAGCAAGGGAGTAGCCAAATGAATACTATGAATACTGTATGATATCGCTTATATGTGCAATCTGAAAATACGGTACCAATGAACCTATTCACAAAACAGAAAATGGGTCACAGGTTTAGAAAATAAACTTAAGGTTACCAAGGGGGAACAGGGGAAAGATAAATTGGGAGACTGGGATTCACGTATACACACCACTACATATAGAATAGATAACTAGTACAGACCCACTGTATGGGCTCCCTGGTGGCTCAGATGGTAAAGAATCAGCCTGAAATGCAGGCAACACAGGTTTGACCTCTGGGTCAGGAAGATCGCCTGGAAGAGGGCAGCGCAATGGCACCCCTTTTCCAGGGTGAACTCCTGCAGCTTTGAGCGGAAAGTGAGGAGAATCTGGGTGCCCAGAGGTGCCCCAAGCCCAGAGCACCTGCTCCCACAGGGCCACGACTCCGTTCCCTGAACCCAGGTCCCTGCAGTCATGATGTTCTTCAGAGTCCCTCCCTGGCACCTGCCGCTCCTCCCTCTCTGGCCCCTCACTCTTCTATAATCTTCATCTCCTGGATACACTGTTATATGACTTTTTTTGCTTGATGTCAGTTCTACCAACTCAAAGGTCCAGCTTCTCCAGCATGTTTGCCGCCGCCTCTCCAGGACCCCTGGCAGCACCTAGCACTCCATCCATATTGGTTAAGGGATTCCTATCAAGTGGTCCCATCTACTAATCTACAAAGTAATCATAATGCCCTTGATTTCTACTTCTAGAGGAAGATGTGATGCTTCATGAGAAATGTCAGGAGCCTTTGAACTCAAGGGCAAATGATTCTTCTCTTAAAAGCTATTCTTATATTACATGAATATATAAGTATGATAGAGATATATGGATTACATTATGTTGTTATTCATCCACTCAGTTGTATCTGACTCTTTCCCACCACATGGACTGTAGTCCATCAGGTTCCTCTGTCTATGGAATTCTCCAGGCTAGACTACTGGAGTGGGTTATCATTTCCTTCTCCAGATTATGGTATGTGGATCCATGAATCTGTCTCATCCACAGAGCACACTGACAGTCAACGAGGATGGAGTGGGAGACTCCAACACAAAACATGCACCTGCAGGGCCTGGGTGACCTCTCACCTCTGTCCTCTGATCTACATGGCTTGCTAGACAGAAGACGAGCTTTTCATACTAATCAGCTGATAAATAACCAGCCTGTGGAAAAACCTAAAATAATTTAGGAGATTTCTGGAGTCCAAAGTCCTAAAAGACCAGGGTATGGGAACATGTGCAATGGGGCAGACTGCATGGGGAGGCAGAGAAGAATTCAGACTGCCTGGGGCCCGTAGAAATCCAACGGAAGTAGTTGTATCTCTCAAGAGAGACAAAACAAAACAAAACTCATTTTAAACAACAGATGCAGAAAAATCCTGCAATCAATACCTACAACTCGGGAGACCAGAAAGGAACTGGTAAAGAAGGGGATTAAGTCCCCAACACGACACTCTGCCCAGAGGTGCCCCAAGCCCAGAGCACCTGCTCCCACAGGGCCACGACTCCGTTCCCTGAACCCAGGTCCCTGCAGTCATGATGTTCTTCAGAGTCCCTCCCTGGCACCTGCCGCTCCTCCCTCTCTGGCCCCTCACTCTTCTATAATCTTCATCTCCTGGATACACTGTTATATGACTTTTTTTGCTTGATGTCAGTTCTACCAACTCAAAGGTCCAGCTTCTCCAGCATGTTTGCCGCCGCCTCTCCAGGACCCCTGGCAGCACCTAGCACTCCATCCATATTGGTTAAGGGATTCCTATCAAGTGGTCCCATCTACTAATCTACAAAGTAATCATAATGCCCTTGATTTCTACTTCTAGAGGAAGATGTGATGCTTCATGAGAAATGTCAGGAGCCTTTGAACTCAAGGGGCAAATGATTCTTCTCTTAAAAAGCTATTCTTATATTACATGAATATATAAGTATGATAGAGATATATGGATTACATTATGTTGTTATTCATCCACTCAGTTGTATCTGACTCTTTCCCACCACATGGACTGTAGTCCATCAGGTTCCTCTGTCTATGGAATTCTCCAGGCTAGACTACTGGAGTGGGTTATCATTTCCTTCTCCAGATTATGGTATGTGGATCCATGAATCTGTCTCATCCACAGAGCACACTGACAGTCAACGAGGATGGAGTGGGAGACTCCAACACAAAACATGCACCTGCAGGGCCTGGGTGACCTCTCACCTCTGTCCTCTGATCTACATGGCTTGCTAGACAGAAGACGAGCTTTTCATACTAATCAGCTGATAAATAACCAGCCTGTGGAAAAACCTAAAATAATTTAGGAGATTTCTGGAGTCCAAAGTCCTAAAAGACCAGGGTATGGGAACATGTGCAATGGGGCAGACTGCATGGGGAGGCAGAGAAGAATTCAGACTGCCTGGGGCCCGTAGAAATCCAACGGAAGTAGTTGTATCTCTCAAGAGAGACAAAACAAAACAAAACTCATTTTAAACAACAGATGCAGAAAAATCCTGCAATCAATACCTACAACTCGGGAGACCAGAAAGGAACTGGTAAAGAAGGGGATTAAGTCCCCAACACGACACTCTGTAACTACAATTCACCTCCACTTCTTACCTCCAAGCCCTGTCTGCCTACTGTGATATTCATCCCAGAACAAGGAACACGTCTTTGACTTCCTCATTTCCCAGAAAAATATGCCTTTTAAAATTTTAGGAAAAAATTTACCAAGCAGAGTGAAGAGAAAGCACTTTTAAATTTAAAATTAAAATGAGAAGGAACATAGGCACTAGGGAAAATATGCTAATTACCTGAGGTCCTGTAAATAATACTGCTCTGGGTGGTAAAGAATCTGCCTGTGATACAGCAGACACAGGTTGACTCTCTGAATGGGGAAGATCCCCTGGAGAAAGGAATAGCAACCCACTCCAGATACTCGTCCGGAGAATTTTATGGACAGAGGAACCTGGGTGGTTTACAGTCAGTGGGATCACAAAGAGTTGGAAACAGCTGAGAGACTAAGACCTCACTTCTGGATGGCCTAACCCTTCAAGAAACTCCATATATTAGATATTGTCCCCTTAAGATGAATCGTTCTCAGTATTTTCAGAATGTGTTGTTATCGAGTGCCGAATGACTGCACACAACACCCCAGCTGTTATTCCCCATTTGAGCCACACATCGGAGTGGACAGAAAATCATTCCACTCACCCAGTGTGAGATAATTTTCTTCTTGTCCTTCCATGGTTTTATTTCCAGATGTTACAGCACCATTGCACCTCTGAGAATATACATCATAAACTTCTCAGTGGAGGATTTTTTAGAACAAAACAATATCTTGTGTCTTAAACAAAAATTGAGAAATGGTATCCATATCTTTTTTCTCATGGTACGTGCTAAATAAAGGGGGCCATAGAAGGATTAAGCACTCAAAGATTCATAGAATCTTCATGCAGTCAGCACTTGTGAAGCAAGAAATCTGAAATTGAGGGTTTGAAGATGAATAACATATAGTCTCTGCCCGCAAGAAAAAAATTATTTTGAAAAAACTTTTCTATCTGTTTGCTCTATGTCAGATTCAGAACATAAGGTCAGTCCTGCAGATAAATCAAAACAAACTGGTAGAAAGTGAAGAGCCAGCCCTGACTCCCAGGGCACAGTCACGGTATTTGAACAGAGTATGATGTTTTGTGGATATCCTTAGCGTATCCAGCCATCTGCTGGCCACTGGAAAGAACCCTCATTTGGTAATATCACTTCTGACACTTCCCAACATTTCCCCTAAAGAACAAGACTTAACTTGTTACAAGTAACTTTTTACAAGACTTATTACTTGTTACTTATCTTTTAGAACTCAAGTAACATCGCAGTGGTCCCTTCTATTTTATGGGGAGAAATTACGATGGCCAGAGAAGAGTTCTGAGCTCCAAGTACCCCACCATTATGACTAGTGGCAACCAGCGATGACTTAGCGAGGACCGGGTGGATGTGGAGGGCAGGGTCCTGGGTGCTGAGGCCTGGCGGCAGCAGTCTAACACAAATGGGCAATACTTGTAGAAACGTCTCTAAGACCCACCTGTCATCAACCTTGTGGGAAACAGCAGACGTGCAGATGTGAATACTGACGGCTGTGAGGAGCTCTTTCCAGAGCTGGAATATGAAATGGAGATGCCAGTCAGAAGTCAGGGGACCAGGACATGTGTGAGTAGAGATTTTCTTGATTCACTGGTAGTAGGTGAGACAAATAGCTGGTGTAAAGCATACCCGCCCCCCTGAAAATGGTGCCATAGATTCATGTTCTGATGTAACCCTGGAGCATGCTAGGCTGGAAGCAAGTGGGCTTTTTCAAGTCCGTAAGGTTTCTCCTTTAAACCATGCCAAAGATATTCTCACACAAGAGGGTGTCAGACCTTGACATGGCTGAAATGTCTTTCTGGACTTGGAGATATTGAGGCACTAACCCTGAATGTGGTGACCAGATTCTCCTAAAGAGAAACAAAGGGCTGTCCTGAGCAGAACTTCAAGTTCAAAGAGGGAGAGCGAAATCGGATCTCACTCAAAGATTCATAGAATCTTCATGCAGTCAGCACTTGTGAAGCAAGAAATCTGAAATTGAGGGTTTGAAGATGAATAACATATAGTCTCTGCCAAGAAAAAATTATTTTGAAAAAACTTTTCTATCTGTTTGCTCTATGTCAGATTCAGAACATAAGGTCAGTCCTGCAGATAAATCAAAACAAACTGGTAGAAAGTGAAGAGCCAGCCCTGACTCCCAGGGCACAGTCACGGTATTTGAACAGAGTATGATGTTTTGTGGATATCCTTAGCGTATCCAGCCATCTGCTGGCCACTGGAAAGAACCCTCATTTGGTAATATCACTTCTGACACTTCCCAACATTTCCCCTAAAGAACAAGACTTAACTTGTTACAAGTAACTTTTTACAAGACTTATTACTTGTTACTTATCTTTTAGAACTCAAGTAACATCGCAGTGGTCCCTTCTATTTTATGGGGAGAAATTACGATGGCCAGAGAAGAGTTCTGAGCTCCAAGTACCCCACCATTATGACTAGTGGCAACCAGCGATGACTTAGCGAGGACCGGGTGGATGTGGAGGGCAGGGTCCTGGGTGCTGAGGCCTGGCGGCAGCAGTCTAACACAAATGGGCAATACTTGTAGAAACGTCTCTAAGACCCACCTGTCATCAACCTTGTGGGAAACAGCAGACGTGCAGATGTGAATACTGACGGCTGTGAGGAGCTCTTTCCAGAGCTGGAATATGAAATGGAGATGCCAGTCAGAAGTCAGGGGACCAGGACATGTGTGAGTAGAGATTTTCTTGATTCACTGGTAGTAGGTGAGACAAATAGCTGGTGTAAAGCATACCCGCCCCCCTGAAAATGGTGCCATAGATTCATGTTCTGATGTAACCCTGGAGCATGCTAGGCTGGAAGCAAGTGGGCTTTTTCAAGTCCGTAAGGTTTCTCCTTTAAACCATGCCAAAGATATTCTCACACAAGAGGGTGTCAGACCTTGACATGGCTGAAATGTCTTTCTGGACTTGGAGATATTGAGGCACTAACCCTGAATGTGGTGACCAGATTCTCCTAAAGAGAAACAAAGGGCTGTCCTGAGCAGAACTTCAAGTTCAAGAAGCGTCAGGTCGTGGTTCATGCATGCGAAAATCGGAATCTCACAGACTTGAACTTTATTCTCCCTGGGGCAGGTACTTGCTGAATGACCTTGAGTAAATACACTCTCCGGGTCTTGATGTTCTCACCTGCAATGAGTCAATAATAATAGCATTTATCTCAGAAAGTTCAGAGACAAATAAGACAGTGGCTGTGTAATAGGGAAGAATAAATTGAATGCTATATTGGATCTGTCTCTTTTATTTCAGCCTTTGTGTTCTGTTGCTTTTGCTACAAGTTAATCTGGGAAAAACTGAGGGCAAGAGAAGGGAGTGACAGAGGATGAGACAGTTGGATGGGATCACAGACTCAATGGACATGAATTTGAGCAAACTCCAGAAGATGGTGAAGGACACGGAAACCTGGCATGCAGTCCATGGGGTTGCAAAGACTCAGGCACAACTTAGGACTGAACAACAACAAAAAGTGCAATTACTAAAGGAATATTGTCTATAAGCCTAAATTACACATAATGGGAATCATGCCTCCCACGTAATATTTAAGCTAAAATACCTTTGTTAGGCTCACAAGGAAAGAACCACACCAGGCCCACATGTGAAAGGCTGCAGGAAGGAAGAAATGAACACAGCCACTCTGAACTCTGACTGGAACCAGGGCTCTGCTCTTTCTGCTTTTAGTATAAAAGAAGCCTGAATTCTAACTCAGCAAAGATGATTCTTTGGAGTACCAATCCACCATCATCTTTGTTAGCTTTGCAAATAAAGTTGCTATTTTTTGCCTCAACAACATCTCTCAACTTATTGGCCTGTCATGTGGCGCACACTACAAGTGTGTATGCAGTAACACATGTAAAGCTCTTATTACAATGTCAGACACAGAAGTACAGTCATAAACATTTTATAACCAAAGTCTAGATTGATTTGAAAAAACCCTGCTGGTGGGAGGTTGGGATTAGCAGATGTAAACTTCATACACAGAATGGATGAAAAACCAGATCCTACTCTGGAGCACAGGGAACCATATTCAACATGCCAGGATAAACCCTAACAGAAAAGAATACCTGAAGAGCATGGGTGCCTATGTAGAGTTGAGTCACCACGCTGGACAGCAGGCATCAACACAACACTGTAAACCAGCTGTGAAAGTGTTTTTCGCTCAGTCATGTCTGACCCTTTGTGACCTCATGGCCTGTAGCCTGTGAGACTCCTCTGTCTGTAGAATTTTGCAGCAATAATGCTGGAGTGGGTAGCCATTCCCTTCTCCAGGGGATGTTCCAGACCTACAGATCGAACTTGGGTCTTCTGCACTTTGGGAAGATGCTTTACTGTCTGATAAAAAGCAACAGTTCAGAGACAAATAAGACAGTGGCTGTGTAATAGGGAAGAATAAATTGAATGCTATATTGGATCTGTCTCTTTTATTTCAGCCTTTGTGTTCTGTTGCTTTTGCTACAAGTTAATCTGGGAAAAACTGAGGGCAAGAGAAGGGAGTGACAGAGGATGAGACAGTTGGATGGGATCACAGACTCAATGGACATGAATTTGAGCAAACTCCAGAAGATGGTGAAGGACACGGAAACCTGGCATGCAGTCCATGGGGTTGCAAAGACTCAGGCACAACTTAGGACTGAACA
The DNA here is from genome assembly GCA_022376925.1 of Tragulus kanchil. Classification (NCBI taxonomy): domain Eukaryota; kingdom Metazoa; phylum Chordata; class Mammalia; order Artiodactyla; family Tragulidae; genus Tragulus; species Tragulus kanchil. Next base: position 36,903,423 of record JAIOJX010000002.1, on the reverse strand, counting down.
ACAACAAAAAGTGCAATTACTAAAGGAATATTGTCTATAAGCCTAAATTACACATAATGGGAATCATGCCTCCCACGTAATATTTAAGCTAAAATACCTTTGTTAGGCTCACAAGGAAAGAACCACACCAGGCCCACATGTGAAAGGCTGCAGGAAGGAAGAAATGAACACAGCCACTCTGAACTCTGACTGGAACCAGGGCTCTGCTCTTTCTGCTTTTAGTATAAAAGAAGCCTGAATTCTAACTCAGCAAAGATGATTCTTTGGAGTACCAATCCACCATCATCTTTGTTAGCTTTGCAAATAAAGTTGCTATTTTTTGCCTCAACAACATCTCTCAACTTATTGGCCTGTCATGTGGCGCACACTACAAGTGTGTATGCAGTAACACATGTAAAGCTCTTATTACAATGTCAGACACAGAAGTACAGTCATAAACATTTTATAACCAAAGTCTAGATTGATTTGAAAAAACCCTGCTGGTGGGAGGTTGGGATTAGCAGATGTAAACTTCATACACAGAATGGATGAAAAACCAGATCCTACTCTGGAGCACAGGGAACCATATTCAACATGCCAGGATAAACCCTAACAGAAAAGAATACCTGAAGAGCATGGGTGCCTATGTAGAGTTGAGTCACCACGCTGGACAGCAGGCATCAACACAACACTGTAAACCAGCTGTGAAAGTGTTTTTCGCTCAGTCATGTCTGACCCTTTGTGACCTCATGGCCTGTAGCCTGTGAGACTCCTCTGTCTGTAGAATTTTGCAGCAATAATGCTGGAGTGGGTAGCCATTCCCTTCTCCAGGGGATGTTCCAGACCTACAGATCGAACTTGGGTCTTCTGCACTTTGGGAAGATTCTTTACTGTCTGTGCCACCAGGGAAGCCCCACTTCAATTAAAAAACAATCCCGCCCAACAGTGAACCAATTTCTTCATCTTGCCAGGATAGTCTGCCCTTCTTTTTTCTTAACTCTTGGTAGGATAGAAGAAAATATACTAAGTCTTGGCTAGGGCAATCTAGTTTTGCTTATGAGTTGAAGGTAGAAGTTAACTTTCCAAGGGATTTTCTTTCCCAGTACAACAAAATATATTCTTTTTCAACTTGCTTTGTTCTGATGTTCTATCAGTAACCTTTCATTCCTTTCTCCTCTCTCCCATCTTCCTCCAGAAAGCTAAGCTCTCGCTAAGTCACTTACTGTCCATGGGGTTCTCATTCTTACTGGAGCTGTTAGTAACTGCCCACTACTCTTCCCCAGTAACACCTGGGGCACCATTCCAGCTGAGTTGGGGGGGCTCACACTTTGGCCACCTGTTGTAAAGAGCCGAGTCATTGGAAAAGCCCCTAATGCTGGGAAAGATTGAAGGCAAAAGAAGAGGGAAGCTCAGGATGAGATGGTCAGAAAGCATCACTGATTTAATGGACATAAATTTGAGCAAACTCCACGTAATAGGGGAGGACAGAGGAGCCTGGTGTGCTGTGGTCCAGGGGTCACAGAGTCAGACATAACTTAGCAACTGAACAACAACAGCAAAGTCATTTACCAGAGATACTGCTGATTTCCCTGACTCTTCATAACGGCACCAGGGCACTCAAAGAGATATTTAAGTGCATATTAGCCTCTTGACTCTAATACAAAATTCCATTATTTTATTTTAATACATTGGAATACAATTCTTGAACACAAGAATTAGATCTACCAGCTCTGTGACCATCCCTTTATTCTCTCAATTTTAGTTAGAGTCACTCTCAGTACTTTCTCATTCATTCCTGCTACAGTAATCTTGTTTTAAGTATTCTCTCTTCAAAGTGCTTGGTTTGTGTACCATCTTGGAGCAGCAACTCTTGTGACTGGTGGCATCTAAACTGTTGCCATGAGCAGAACAGCCATTTTGTGGTTGTTGTTGCTGTTCAGTCGGTAACCATCTCAGCCTCTGTCAAGCCCCCTTCTCCTTTTGCCTTCAGTCTTCCCAGCATCTGGGTCTTTTCCAATGAGTCAGCTCTTTGCATTCAGCGGCCAAAGTATTGGAGCTTCAGCTCCAGTATCAGTCCTTGCCGTGAATATTCACGGTTGATTTCCTTTAGGATTGACTGGTTTGATCTCCTTGCCCAGAATAAGAAGAAAGTGGAGGCTCCATATCAGTCTCACAACATCTCTGAACTAGTATCTGACCCCTGTGATGCCCACTCATGTGAAAAGTACCAGTGCCTCCAGGACCTATTTGCTAGCAGCAAGAGAGAACAGAGCCAATACACAGCCAGGCTTTAGCTCAGCCTCCCAGCACTGAGGGAAAGTGTGTGATGATTGGATACCTGGAGCCTTCTCTGCAGGAGAATCTGAAAGAAGTGGGTGCAGCACAGGAAGACAGACAGAGAGACAGGTACACCTGACTGATGAGGGCCAGGGCCCCATTTCCTCCACACTTAGCATTTGATCCCCTCTGGGGCTAACCAGTACCTCTCCTCTCCTGTAAATAGTGTCCAGATCGCTGGTGGACTCAATACAAGATGACTGAATGAGGTCATCCCAGGAAATCCTTCCCAAAGCAATCAGCATGGAACTTCATGGAACATGGTACCATTTGAAATACTTTGATTATCCATATTTTTGTCCCTAAAATTACTAAAGGATCAAGTCAATTCATTCACTCAATAGAACCAATGCATAGGGCCTTCCCTGGGTGGCCCAGTGGTTAAGAATCCAGCTGCCAATACAGGGAAGACAGGTTCTATCCCTGGTCTGGGAAGAACCCACATGCCATATGGCAACTAAGCCCGTGCACCACAGCTGCTGAGCCCAAGGTCTAGAGCTTCAGGAGCCTCATGACTGAGCTCCTGTGTGCAGTTACTGAAGCCTGTGTGTCCTAGAGCCCAAGCTTTGCAACAAGAGAAGTCACTGCAACGAGAAGCCAGTGCACTACAACAAGAGGAGCTCCCGCTTTCCGCAGCTAGAGAAAGCCTGGGTATAGCAACAGAGACCCAGTCCATCAAATATAAAATAAATATTAAAAAAAACCAATTTCTAAGTACATATTGCTCTGTTTCTATAACAAGGGAACAGACAACAGTGGCCCAGCTAGAACCCAGGGTGGTCTAACAATTACAATGACAGGGAAGGGTGCGCATGGACCAACCAGACCCGATGCAGGAAGCAGCAGTATTTGGATCAGTGTGATGTTTCAGCTTGAGCTTTGCTTCCCTTTGAATGTGTGCAGCCAGTGCTAACTTCCTACAACCCTTCCCCGTGGACAGACCGTGCAAGGAGCCCACATCAGTCAGGGCTTCCTTCGGGGAGGAAGCCAGGTGGCTCTTGGTTGGGCAGCTCAGCATTGAAGGAGTGAATCAGTCACCACCAGACTCGGGCAGTTCCTCTGGCTCACAGAGCTCTCCCGGGAAAGCCATTTCACAATCCCCACTGATCACTTGTTCTCTTCTTAGCCTCTTGCTGCTGGAGGGGCCCCTGGTGGCAGCCAGCTAAACAGACTTATCGTCAGGTGGTAAAATGGAAACATTCCTGTTAATCCCAAACATGCTCAATGCACTGACTAAAAATCCTAAATTTGAGAATAAAACCTCACAAAATAATTTTTCTCTAGGCAAACTCTTACCTTAATACTTAATTGGCATAATTAGTAGCTTGACTTCTAGAGAAAAACTTGAGATGGAAACAGGCCAAAATAACCCACAGACATCTACCAGTAGCCTTTAATTTTTATGAGGTGATTGATATATCCCTTGAAGTCATTTTTCCTGTTTCTTTTTTATTTTGTACTGCAGTATATAGTCCATTAACAGTGTGGTGATAGTTTCAGATGAACAGCAAAGGGACTCGGCCATACACACATGTGTCCATTCTCCCCAACTCCCCTCCCATCTAGGCTGTATGGTTTTAAATAGACATTTTATTGTTTAACTTTTGTTGGAGTGTAATTGAGTTACATTGTTGTGTTAGTTTCTGCTGCAGCGCAAAGTGAATGAGCTTTACGTGTACATATAGCCACTCTTTTTAAAATTCTTTCCCCATAAGGCCATTTCAGAATGCTGAGTAGAGTGCCCTCTGCTATAGGAAGCTATTTGTTTTATATACACTAGTGTGCATGTTGATCTCCATCTCCCAGGTTATTTCTCACCCACCCCTTACCCCTGATAACCATGGTTTATTTTCTACATCTGTACCTCTATTTATGTTAACAAACATTTTAAACCTTGGTGTGAGATTTACTGAAAAGGTGTTAAAAGCCAATGTACAGGGCTTCCCTGGTGGTCCAGTGTCCTTTCCCTGGTGGTCCAGGGGCGCCAGTTCGATCCCTGGCCTGGGAAGATCCCATGTGCCGCAGAGCGGCTGGACTGATGTGTCCAATTACCGAGCCGGAGCTCTGGGGTGCATGCGCCCGGAGCTGGCGCTCTGTGACGACAGAGGCCGCTGCGATGGGAGGCCCACAGGAGTCAAAGAACAAAGACGGATGAAAATAGAGAAATGAAAGACCAATAGAAGTGGCCCGCCCATGCCCCTCCCTCCCCACCCCACCCCCCAAAAGATAAATAAATAAAATAATTTTTTTTTTTTTAAAAAGCCAATGGACAAAAATATATCTAGCAGTTACCTGGCATGGGAACCAACCCAGAGACCCAATGCTGACCTTAACTTCGAGGTCCTAGAGCCCCTCATGCCTTCATGGCCCTCACTGGATCTGGGGAGGTGCAGAGGGGTTTCAGGTGAGGGAGAGGGGGCCATACAGTAGGGGGTCAGTTGAGGGAATCAAGACTGAGGTCAATTTTCAACAGATAGAATAGTATCTGGAGGTTTTAACAGCCAGTGTGCCTGTTGAGCTGAATACCAGCACCAAGGAGCTCAGCACTCTTCCTATGTTTCCACTACAGAGACAGTCTCAAATGGATGCAACTTCACCTTCCCTAAAGGGTTAGCCTAGCTGGGAATTTGACCAAAAAGCACATCCTGCCCTTTTCCTACCATGCTGGAAATGTCCTCTCATGTTGTCTACACTAATATAAATAATTACAGTCTCTCAAATGCAGTCCAAAGCCAACTCCTCCATAAAGTCTTCCCCGATGCCCTGAAACAGTGCAGAGGGCTCCTAAGACTCGATCTCCAGAGCAACGATCTTCTGGTCAGGGCAGGCTAGCCACACTGAGCTGTGGCTCATTCTCACGCGGGGCACCTCACCAGAGATGAGGGAGGGTGAGGCCAATGCCCCAGGCCTTCTCCCTCATGTCCACCTGAGACTGAGGACACAGGAGAGACTTAAAATCACCATCCAGTCTAGACTGATACATAACAGCCTCAAAGTGTTCATGTCCTCGTTCTCCTGAAAAATGGCAATATCATTATAGACTCAGAGCTGCTCTAATTTTCTATAGAATGGCTACTGAATACTATCAAGAAAACCACTTACAAGATTTCTGTTTCCTGGCTTCAGAGACCAGCAAAGGCTAGTTCCTACATTATTACAAAGAACAGGCTTGTGGATTGCGATAGAACAGCCTCCATCCTGTGGTTAGAAAATCTTTAAAAATCCATACAGTGAAAGAAACTCGGTGGAGAATATTTAAAAACTGATTCTGCCTACTGTACCTGGAATTAAAATATATATATATTGATGTGGACCATTTTTAAAGTCTTCATTGAATTTCCTACAATATTGTTTCTGTTTTGGGTTATGGTTTTCAGCCCTGTGGCATGTGAGATCCTTAGTTTCCTAACCAGGAATCAAACTAGCACCTGCTGCATTGGGAGATGAAGTCTTAACCACTGGACCACGAGGGGAAAACTCTGCTGTGCCTATAATTTACCGAAGGACATGACTTTAAATTCAACTATTGAAAAGTTCTGTGAGCATTGTGTCAGCAAGTTCTCAGCAATGTTTTCATAATTTCTAATCATTAAATGCTAAATACACTAAATAACAAGTCCTTTAATTAAGATTGCCACACATTCTTGTGTGTGCTAGATAAAAAAAAAATAGCCATAGGTGGTATATATATCTCAATCAATGAACACTAATAATGATACATAGTCATAGCATACTGTTCAGCATTCATTACCAGCTACTTTATCCCTCTCTTTCGAGATTACAGATATTTCTTTGTGCTGCTTGATAAAGCCATTTTCTATCTAGAGACTGATTATTCCTAGGGACAGAAATAAATACAACCAATCCAGGTCAAATCAGGACACCAAGATCTGCCCTAAGGTTTTACATATCTTTGAGCCAGGTCTGATTCGAAATGAGAATTGCTACAATTTTACTGATTACAGTTGGGCCCAAGAGATGAGGGAGGGTGAGGCCAATGCCCCAGGCCTTCTCCCTCATGTCCACCTGAGACTGAGGACACAGGAGAGACTTAAAATCACCATCCAGTCTAGACTGATACATAACAGCCTCAAAGTGTTCATGTCCTCGTTCTCCTGAAAAATGGCAATATCATTATAGACTCAGAGCTGCTCTAATTTTCTATAGAATGGCTACTGAATACTATCAAGAAAACCACTTACAAGATTTCTGTTTCCTGGCTTCAGAGACCAGCAAAGGCTAGTTCCTACATTATTACAAAGAACAGGCTTGTGGATTGCGATAGAACAGCCTCCATCCTGTGGTTAGAAAATCTTTAAAAATCCATACAGTGAAAGAAACTCGGTGGAGAATATTTAAAAACTGATTCTGCCTACTGTACCTGGAATTAAAATATATATATATTGATGTGGACCATTTTTAAAGTCTTCATTGAATTTCCTACAATATTGTTTCTGTTTTGGGTTATGGTTTTCAGCCCTGTGGCATGTGAGATCCTTAGTTTCCTAACCAGGAATCAAACTAGCACCTGCTGCATTGGGAGATGAAGTCTTAACCACTGGACCACGAGGGAAATCTCTGCTGTGCCTATAATTTACCGAAGGACATGACTTTAAATTCAACTATTGAAAAGTTCTGTGAGCATTGTGTCAGCAAGTTCTCAGCAATGTTTTCATAATTTCTAATCATTAAATGCTAAATACACTAAATAACAAGTCCTTTAATTAAGATTGCCACACATTCTTGTGTGTGCTAGATAAAAAAAAAATAGCCATAGGTGGTATATATATCTCAATCAATGAACACTAATAATGATACATAGTCATAGCATACTGTTCAGCATTCATTACCAGCTACTTTATCCCTCTCTTTCGAGATTACAGATATTTCTTTGTGCTGCTTGATAAAGCCATTTTCTATCTAGAGACTGATTATTCCTAGGGACAGAAATAAATACAACCAATCCAGGTCAAATCAGGACACCAAGATCTGCCCTAAGGTTTTACATATCTTTGAGCCAGGTCTGTCGATTCCAAGTGAAATGAGAATTGCTACAATTTTTATTTCTTGTTTGCTGACTTCTTTCATAAAGGCATAACAACGCCCTGGTACTATCTAGCAGTCTGGGGATGACTCTGAGGTATCTGTTTAGATGAACACAGTCTTCCAACATTTTGAAATGAGTAAAATTCTCCCAAGTCAAAGAACACCAAGCACCTAATGGCAACAACCCACAATGGAGCTTGAAATAGGGCTTCTTCCTGAACATTAGGATGGAAGATTGCTTTCTCTTTGTAACACACTATACATTTTATTGCTGACTTCACATTTTAAGAGTTTTCGTTATGGAGAATCTTAAAACTATATAAAAGTAAACAGAAGAGGATAATGACCACCTCTCTCGGTGCATCTACCACCAACTGAGGTAATGATTGGCTCATAGACAATCTCAGTTCAAGTTTATCACCATCCACTTTCTCCCTCCCATAGTATTATGAAGCAAATTCCATACATATATAACTTTATATAAATTCCATACGTATATAAGCTTATATAAATTCCATTTGTATATAACTATAACTTTATCTGTAATTTTTAAATATGCATTTTGTCTGTTAAATGTTCAGTTACATTTTTCTTAAAAAACATAACTCATTTTTAACATGACCATAATATCACAATATCAAAAAACCAAACTGGGTATTATTATATATTATCCTCAAATATACATTGCTCAAATTTCTAAAAGTCTCAAAAATATCATATTCTAGACTTTATTTAGAGTTAGAATCTAAATAATACCTGCATGTTGCAATTGGTTATGCTTCTTAAGTCTCTTGTCTAAGATTTCTCCCTTCATCTCTCTTTGTCCCTTGCTATTTGTCTGTTGGAGAAACCAGACGGTGGGTCTTTTGAATGCCTGGATTTTTCTGATTGCACCCCAAAATATTATTTAACATGTTCCTTTATCCACTCTACTTTCTATAAATTGGAAGTTGAACCTGCAACCTTTACCAAAATTCAATCACTGGTTTGTTTGTTTCCCAAGAACACTTTTAATTTTCTCAGGAGGAACATTTATGTCTGATTGTTTCTCTTTTATGAGCTTAGCAGCTGGGTTGACACCAAGATCTGCCCGAAGGTTTTACATATCTTTGAGCCAGGTCTGTCGATTCCAAGTGAAATGAGAATTGCTACAATTTTTATTTCTTGTTTGCTGACTTCTTTCATAAAGGCATAACAACGCCCTGGTACTATCTAGCAGTCTGGGGATGACTCTGAGGTATCTGTTTAGATGAACACAGTCTTCCAACATTTTGAAATGAGTAAAATTCTCCCAAGTCAAAGAACACCAAGCACCTAATGGCAACAACCCACAATGGAGCTTGAAATAGGGCTTCTTCCTGAACATTAGGATGGAAGATTGCTTTCTCTTTGTAACACACTATACATTTTATTGCTGACTTCACATTTTAAGAGTTTTCGTTATGGAGAATCTTAAAACTATATAAAAGTAAACAGAAGAGGATAATGACCACCTCTCTCGGTGCATCTACCACCAACTGAGGTAATGATTGGCTCATAGACAATCTCAGTTCAAGTTTATCACCATCCACTTTCTCCCTCCCATAGTATTATGAAGCAAATTCCATACATATATAACTTTATATAAATTCCATACGTATATAAGCTTATATAAATTCCATTTGTATATAACTATAACTTTATCTGTAATTTTTAAATATGCATTTTGTCTGTTAAATGTTCAGTTACATTTTTCTTAAAAAACATAACTCATTTTTAACATGACCATAATATCACAATATCAAAAAACCAAACTGGGTATTATTATATATTATCCTCAAATATACATTGCTCAAATTTCTAAAAGTCTCAAAAATATCATATTCTAGACTTTATTTAGAGTTAGAATCTAAATAATACCTGCATGTTGCAATTGGTTATGCTTCTTAAGTCTCTTGTCTAAGATTTCTCCCTTCATCTCTCTTTGTCCCTTGCTATTTGTCTGTTGGAGAAACCAGACGGTGGGTCTTTTGAATGCCTGGATTTTTCTGATTGCACCCCAAAATATTATTTAACATGTTCCTTTATCCACTCTACTTTCTATAAATTGGAAGTTGAACCTGCAACCTTTACCAAAATTCAATCACTGGTTTGTTTGTTTCCCAAGAACACATCTTGGGTAGTAGAGCTTTCTCACATCAGGAGGAACATTTATGTCTGATTGTTTCTCTTTTTATGAGCTTAGCAGCTGGGTTGATGGTCAGTGTCCAGATCTATTAATACATCAGGCAAAATCATGTTATTCTGGTCCCAGCATTTCTTAATTTCTCAGATGGACTACTTGTATGATTCTTCATTATAAGGCAGCTTTGAGAGTTCTGAAAAATAAAAAGCCTTTTCATTTATTTAAATGAACACTATTATCTTATGATGGAATTTTTAAAGTCTAATTTGAAACTCAAAAGCTGAAATTAAAATGCAGAACTCATCACCTTCCCTTCCTTTCCCTTTAACCCCAAGGTCTAGCCTCCACAGAGGAGAAGAGCTTCTAGCAGGAACAGCGTCACAGGTGACTGCAGAGGACAAAATGCACTGCATGAAAGTCTACAGCTTTATCCCCCAGATTTATATTTAGTTGAGGAAGTCGAAACACTTCTTTGGGCCTTACAAGTACCCTAGCATCCTGAAGAGGGGCCTTCCCTGATGGGTCAGTGGTGAAGAATCTGTCTGCCAATGCAGGGGACGTGGGTTTGATCCCCAGGTCAGAAAGATTCCCAGAGAAGGGAATGGAAATCCACTCCAGTATTCTCGCCTAGAAAATTACATGGTCAGAGGAGCCTGATGAGCTACAGTCCATGGGGCTGCAGAGAGTTGGACAGGACTGAGCAACTAAACGGCAAAAAATTCTGGCTAAGAGATGCATTCCGTGGGTCTGGAAAGCCCAGCATCTATACTGTAGAACTGGCTCTGTTATAGCAGAAGATGGGAATGACTTGCCCGTCATTTCCTAGGATGACAAACAGGTATTCTGTCCAACATGTGAAAATCGTTCAGTCACGTCTGACTCTTTCCAACCCATGATGAGCCATGGGATTCTCCAGGCAAGAATACTGCAGTGGGTTTCCTTTCCCTTCTCCAGGGTATCTTCCCAGTCCAGCGATCAAACCCAGGTCTCCCGCATTGCAGGTGAATTCTTCACCAGTTGAGTCACCAGGGATGCCCCAGCAAAGCTTGTTTTAATTTTCAAAAGAAAGAAACACAGGACTCGGCATCAGTTCCAAGGGGGAGTGTGTGTCAGGGGGCTGAGCCAGGAGCAGCCTTGACACGGTGTGGGCATCTGTGGGGGCTCACCCGCCATCCCTCAGAGCATCCCCGCGCCCTCCCCGGGCTGGGGTCCCGCCTCCCAACGCCCTGTGTTCAGCACACAGAGTCAGCAGGAGGTTCCCAGGGAAGGCTAGGAGATAATTGCTAGCAGCTGGAGGGCCCCTCCAGACCCGGGAAAAATGAGGAGCTTTTCAGAAAAGACACTGGTAACTTAATGTGTTCGGAAAGAAAGCTAACGGCTACAAGTGCACTTGGCGTGAATACAATGTGTTAGATTCAACTCCATCCCCTCAGGACTTGGCCGGAGTCCCAGCACACCTGCCCTGAGATGCCCAAGAGAGGCTCAAAGCCACCCTGCCCCTGGGCAGACAGCCCCACGGCACTGAGGTCCCCACGTTTTATGTACCTTGGAACAGAAGGTTGCAGAAAGGACAATTTTTCCCACCTGTGAAGAAGGATGCAAATAAATATTTTATCTATTCCTTTGATTTTCATCCACAAGAACAGAATTACGAAGGAGGAATCAGGACAGACGCGCAGGAGGCAGGGATGTCTGAACGGCATGGAGGCCCTCCAGCATCTCTGTCACCCGAGGTCCGTGGGCACCCACTCCAGGTCAGGGAGACCCACCTGGGTGCCAGATCTCACCCTTCACTTAGTCACAGACCCCATGAGGATGCATCAAGCCAGCCCCTTGCCCACAGGCACGGTCCTATCTGCAGTCATTCTATACTGTAGAACTGGCTCTGTTATAGCAGAAGATGGGAATGACTTGCCCGTCATTTCCTAGGATGACAAACAGGTATTCTGTCCAACATGTGAAAATCGTTCAGTCACGTCTGACTCTTTCCAACCCATGATGAGCCATGGGATTCTCCAGGCAAGAATACTGCAGTGGGTTTCCTTTCCCTTCTCCAGGGTATCTTCCCAGTCCAGCGATCAAACCCAGGTCTCCCGCATTGCAGGTGAATTCTTCACCAGTTGAGTCACCAGGGATGCCCCAGCAAAGCTTGTTTTAATTTTCAAAAGAAAGAAACACAGGACTCGGCATCAGTTCCAAGGGGGAGTGTGTGTCAGGGGGCTGAGCCAGGAGCAGCCTTGACACGGTGTGGGCATCTGTGGGGGCTCACCCGCCATCCCTCAGAGCATCCCCGCGCCCTCCCCGGGCTGGGGTCCCGCCTCCCAACGCCCTGTGTTCAGCACACAGAGTCAGCAGGAGGTTCCCCGGGAAGGCTAGGCGATAATTGCTAGCAGCTGGAGGGCCCCTCCAGACCCGGGAAAAATGAGGAGCTTTTCAGAAAAGACACTGGTAACTTAATGTGTTCGGAAAGAAAGCTAACGGCTACAAGTGCACTTGGCGTGAATACAATGTGTTAGATTCAACTCCATCCCCTCAGGACTTGGCCGGAGTCCCAGCACACCTGCCCTGAGATGCCCAAGAGAGGCTCAAAGCCACCCTGCCCCTGGGCAGACAGCCCCACGGCACTGAGGTCCCCACGTTTTATGTACCTTGGAACAGAAGGTTGCAGAAAGGACAATTTTTCCCACCTGTGAAGAAGGATGCAAATAAATATTTTATCTATTCCTTTGATTTTCATCCACAAGAACAGAATTACGAAGGAGGAATCAGGACAGACGCGCAGGAGGCAGGGATGTCTGAACGGCATGGAGGCCCTCCAGCATCTCTGTCACCCGAGGTCCGTGGGCACCCACTCCAGGTCAGGGAGACCCACCTGGGTGCCAGATCTCACCCTTCACTTAGTCACAGACCCCATGAGGATGCATCAAGCAGCCAGCCCCTTGCCCACAGGCACGGTCCTATCTGCAGTCATTCTTCTTGACATTCTCTCCGGTCTCCAGCAGCCTCCCTGGTCCGTGCAATCCAGGAACAGCCAGGGCTGTACCCAGGCTGGCAGAGGCTCCCCGTCTACCCCCTCAGCCCCTCCTGTCACCAGGTCACGGGGCAATCACTAGGGGCTGGCGGAGTTTCCCCATCCTTCATCCACAATTCAAGAGACTTAAGAATCCTGTCCTGTTCAATGACTAGATTTGGAGAAACAAAGTGCTGACAGGGATAAAACGCCCTGACCAGACTCAGGAAGTGTCAGTGGGATTGTTACTTTAACTAGAAGAGTAGACCTCACCTGGTTGACCCCCTTCATTTGTACGGGGAAGATTCAGGGGTGTGGTGATAAGTACCATTTACCTGGGCAGTGAAAACTATAGACTCTCAATTCTATACTTCAATAAAATAATAATAGAAAAGGATGTGGTGGGCTTCCCTAGTGGCTCAGAAGGTAAAGAATCTCCCTGCAATTCAGGAGACCCTGGTTTGATCCCTGGGTCAGGAAGATCCCCCGAAGAAGGAAATGGCAACCCACTCCAGGATTCCTGCCTGGAGAATCCCACGGATAGAGAAGACTGACGGGCTACAGTCCATGGGGTTGCAGAGAAAAGGACATGACTGAGCAGCTCAATGGCAGCAAATCTCAAAACCCTGTTCTTTTGGATGGTCAGTCCATGGGGTTGCAGAAATTGGGACACAGCTGAATAGCAAACACTAACACACAAAGGGTGTGGCAGAGAGATGCCCGTTCATATTGATTGAAAGAGAAAGAGGGGCCAGACAGGAAGGAGGAGGGAGCTTGGCATCCAGGCCCTGGGGCACAGGCTGCACTAACTGTGGTCCAGAAGGTCCATGCAGGGTGAGAGGTCACGGAAGCCCCTGATCAAGGCCACCACATAATTTATCACCCACAGAGGAACCATTCTGAGAACAAAAGGGAGCACAGACTAGACATAACACCACAGCTCCTGGGACTCCCCTGGTGGTCCAGTGGCCAAGGCTCCCCACTCCCAATCCAGGGGTCGTGGTTTCAAGCCCTGGTCAGGGAACTAGATCTCATAAGCCTCAACTAAGGGTTCACATGCCGTAGTTAAAAATCCCAAATGCCATCACGAACATCAAAGATACTGGCTCTGATATGGGATATGTAAAGTTTCAGGAAATATGTAAACATCCACTTGGAGATGTCCAACCAGCAATGAGACTTGTGGACCAGGTCACGGGGCAATCACTAGGGCTGGCGGAGTTTCCCCATCCTTCATCCACAATTCAAGAGACTTAAGAATCCTGTCCTGTTCAATGACTAGATTTGGAGAAACAAAGTGCTGACAGGGATAAAACGCCCTGACCAGACTCAGGAAGTGTCAGTGGGATTGTTACTTTAACTAGAAGAGTAGACCTCACCTGGTTGACCCCCTTCATTTGTACGGGGAAGATTCAGGGGTGTGGTGATAAGTACCATTTACCTGGGCAGTGAAAACTATAGACTCTCAATTCTATACTTCAATAAAATAATAATAGAAAAGGATGTGGTGGGCTTCCCTAGTGGCTCAGAAGGTAAAGAATCTCCCTGCAATTCAGGAGACCCTGGTTTGATCCCTGGGTCAGGAAGATCCCCTGAAGAAGGAAATGGCAACCCACTCCAGGATTCCTGCCTGGAGAATCCCACGGATAGAGAAGACTGACGGGCTACAGTCCATGGGGTTGCAGAGAAAAGGACATGACTGAGCAGCTCAATGGCAGCAAATCTCAAAACCCTGTTCTTTTGGATGGTCAGTCCATGGGGTTGCAGAAATTGGGACACAGCTGAATAGCAAACACTAACACACAAAGGGTGTGGCAGAGAGATGCCCGTTCATATTGATTGAAAGAGAAAGAGGGGCCAGACAGGAAGGAGGAGGGAGCTTGGCATCCAGGCCCTGGGGCACAGGCTGCACTAACTGTGGTCCAGAAGGTCCATGCAGGGTGAGAGGTCACGGAAGCCCCTGATCAAGGCCACCACATAATTTATCACCCACAGAGGAACCATTCTGAGAACAAAAGGGAGCACAGACTAGACATAACACCACAGCTCCTGGGACTCCCCTGGTGGTCCAGTGGCCAAGGCTCCCCACTCCCAATCCAGGGGTCGTGGTTTCAAGCCCTGGTCAGGGAACTAGATCTCATAAGCCTCAACTAAGGGTTCACATGCCGTAGTTAAAAATCCCAAATGCCATCACGAACATCAAAGATACTGGCTCTGATATGGGATATGTAAAGTTTCAGGAAATATGTAAACATCCACTTGGAGATGTCCAACCAGCAATGAGACTTGTGGATCTGATGTTTGGGAAAGAATCATGGGAAAGTCCACCGAGCAAAGATGCAGCAGGTGCTGTTGAAGCATCTTCGGCGACCAAAAAGACAGCAGGAGAAAGGAGACTATGACCTTAACCTTGACTCTGTGTTCCAACAGGGAATAAAAATATTCTGTATGACTTTGGATTTCCTAGCATGCGTGTTTACGCTTACACCTGGGATGCCTGTGAAATATTATGATGAGGGCAGGGAGGACATCTGTAACTCAGCGTGTCCTCCTCCTCACATGAAAGGACATATGAGGCCCCCACTTGGGTCAGCTGTTTTCCAGAGCCTTTGCTGGTCTGGAATCTCTCAAAGCGGCAGGTCCCAAGCTTCCAGTGCCTTTCATTAACAGGAGGGAGCGCAATGTTCTAGCCTCTGTTGTCTGTGAGAGATGAGATTGGACCGTCGCTGAATGTGTTCCAAGGAAGGAATTCATGAGAGCAGATGCCTGATGCAGACATTCAATTACCACTCAAACCCCACAGAAGGGGAGCCTTGCTGGACTGGAAAGTGGTATTTATCAGGACTGTGGAAGCATTAAGCAGGGGCTGTCCTCTGGAACACTGTGTAAAACAGGGAATGGATCAGAAACAGCAGATTGATAAGTTTCTAGAATCCAGCATAGCTCACTGGGGAGTTCCAAGGAGAACATATTATGTAAAGATCAGCTTCTAACCAGCTGGAGTGTTCTGTTGGGTTTAGCCTGAGGTGGGGAAAACTTCAATCATTAGCTGTAAGATTGTTTAATGAAGAATAATAACAAGCTTACATTCAGCTGTGCTCTTGGGCACCACACACCATAGGCTTCAATAGAAAAAAAAATACAGGAAATAGGACATTTATTCAAACCAGTATCATGTGTGGGAAAACAGGGAATTGAGGGATTTGAATGCCAAACACTCTGACAGTGCCAACTGGTGACAAGTTTAGTAAACACAGGGAAATATGAAAGTAAGGAGATGAAGTCATCTTAATGTATTATGTGAATCCACATTATGTAATGTTACATACATTATGTTACAGACATGGCTAGTGGGTTCACTCTCCAAGACAAACGTGATGCTTCTATTCCAACCCTAATCTGGTCAGCGTGCATCCAGACCACCGGTCAGTTTTGAAGGCCCCACCAGAACCTGTTCAGAAGAACACAACCTCAGTAACAAACACATCAAAAGCTTTGTGGTGGCAGAAGCCTCAAGGAGGCTTTGATGTTTACCCTAGGGAAAGAATACGATTTAAGGGCAGAATGGTACTTTCTTTGAATCTTTTGGCAGCCATAAACATATACACATTCCCTATTTTTTGGATTTCTTTCCCGTTTAGGTCACCAAAGGGCACTGAGGAGAGTTCCCTGTGCTATACAGAAGGTTCTAATTAGTTACCTAGAGAGTGATACTTTGAAGAGTTGTCCTGATTCTATAGGGCTTCCCAGGTGGTAAAGAATTTGCCTGCAGGAGACACAAGTTCACAAAAGAACAAGAAACACGAGTTCATTCCCTGAGCCGGGAGGGTCCCTTGAAATGGCCACCCACTCCAGTATGCTCACCTAGGAAATCCCAAGCTAACATCCACAGAGTTGCAAAGAGCTGGACACAACTTAGCACACATGCACACGGTAATTACCACAGAGACCTGATGGCCTTTTAAGCCAAAGATATCATGACCTGGTAAAAACAGAAGATAAGAAAACTATAGATTCTGAGGATTGTATCAAAAGCTCTTTCTGGCCATAAATAAGCTGATTTGAGTATCAAGAAGGATAACAATTACAATAGATTAAGATATATTAAATATAATTTAAGTGAACCCATCAGTTCATAATTATACTCGAAAAAAATGCATTGGTTATCTTTGGAAGATCAAAAGGAATCACTCATTATTTTGAAAACTGGTTAAGGAACAATTTCTCTTTATAGAATGTTTGTAGCTAACAAATGGAGAGTAAATAAAAATTATAATTTGTTGTTATTTTTGTTTGAAAAATTAGAATTTTACCATTTTGCATTTTCAAAGTAATACATCATGATGATACCCATCAATGACTGGCAGCCTGACAAGAAGACAAGACCAACACCTCCCAGTGAGGGTAGATGCCACTGCCTGGGAAGAATCCACATTATGTAATGTTACATACATTATGTTACAGACATGGCTAGTGGGTTCACTCTCCAAGACAAACGTGATGCTTCTATTCCAACCCTAATCTGGTCAGCGTGCATCCAGACCACCGGTCAGTTTTGAAGGCCCCACCAGAACCTGTTCAGAAGAACACAACCTCAGTAACAAACACATCAAAAGCTTTGTGGTGGCAGAAGCCTCAAGGAGGCTTTGATGTTTACCCTAGGGAAAGAATACGATTTAAGGGCAGAATGGTACTTTCTTTGAATCTTTTGGCAGCCATAAACATATACACATTCCCTATTTTTTGGATTTCTTTCCCGTTTAGGTCACCAAAGGGCACTGAGGAGAGTTCCCTGTGCTATACAGAAGGTTCTAATTAGTTACCTAGAGAGTGATACTTTGAAGAGTTGTCCTGATTCTATAGGGCTTCCCAGGTGGTAAAGAATTTGCCTGCAGGAGACACAAGTTCACAAAAGAACAAGAGACACGAGTTCATTCCCTGAGTCTGGAGGGTCCCTTGGAAATGGCAACCCACTCCAGTATGCTCACCTAGGAAATCCCAAGCTAACATCCACAGAGTTGCAAAGAGCTGGACACAACTTAGCACACATGCACACGGTAATTACCACAGAGACCTGATGGCCTTTTAAGCCAAAGATATCATGACCTGGTAAAAACAGAAGATAAGAAAACTATAGATTCTGAGGATTGTATCAAAAGCTCTTTCTGGCCATAAATAAGCTGATTTGAGTATCAAGAAGGATAACAATTACAATAGATTAAGATATATTAAATATAATTTAAGTGAACCCATCAGTTCATAATTATACTCGAAAAAAATGCATTGGTTATCTTTGGAAGATCAAAAGGAATCACTCATTATTTTGAAAACTGGTTAAGGAACAATTTCTCTTTATAGAATGTTTGTAGCTAACAAATGGAGAGTAAATAAAAATTATAATTTGTTGTTATTTTTGTTTGAAAAATTAGAATTTTACCATTTTGCATTTTCAAAGTAATACATCATGATGATACCCATCAATGACTGGCAGCCTGACAAGAAGACAAGACAACCTTGACCCAACACACCTCCCAGTGAGGGTAGATGCCACTGCCTGGGAAGAAGTCTTGTTTAAAAAAAAAATCAAATCTGAGTCTAATCAAGCTTCCAGATAGAAGTACCAATGTACAGAAAATACAAGAAGCTAAATAATATATCTAACACCACAATAGGTAGGCAATCCACAAACATACAGATCTTGGAGAAACTCCACAAGACAAATCACTTCATTACTTCCATTTTTAAAAATTGCAAGTAAACTAAAATGAAGGGGGAACATACAGATTATTGAAAGAAATTAAGAAATACATCACCATATCAGTGTATGGATCTTATTTCAATTCTATACAAATCTATCTGTAAAAGCTAATTTAAAGTCTACTGGAGAAATGTGAATATTAAGCAAATGTTTGACTATATTAATAAATATTAAAGTTTTAGATGTAACAATGTATGGAAGTTTTTGAAAGGTCCTCATCTTTTAGGAATATATACTGAAATGTGTAGAAATGAATGTTATGATGTATGGGTTTTACTTCAAAATAATCTTTGTTGAGGCATTGTAGGCAGAGGTATAGATGAAAGAGAAGACATACGTTGACAGCCATGGAAACTGAACACTGGCCTACTCTGTTCATTGTACCACTGTCTTTAGCTTTGTATATGATGGTAATTTTTCAAAAAGTACTTTTTTCCTCTTCATCTAGATCATACAAAAGTGTAGTGATTAGAATTCCACCTGCACAGAAGTATATTTCAGAAATTCACCAATGGACGTGTGTTTGGAAGTCAATTCTCTAGCCTGGGAAGCAGTAAGGAAATATTCTGTAGCATACAAAGTGCTTGTTAAAAGCAAACCAAGGTTTTGTTCTTCTTTGTGTTGGACCCAGAAGTGCTCTCGCAGCTCCATCTTGGGTTCTTTTCTCCACAATTATTAGACGTGGGGTGAGGAGGTAGGAAGAGGAGGGTCGACTGATGTTATTACATCAAAGGGGCTTTTTCCTGCTGGGTGATGGTCAGGAGACTTCTGTGGAACCTCAGCAAGTTTCAAGAGAAAGGCACTGTACCAGGAAGGGGATGAAGAATGTTGCTGTTTTTTCTTTTACAGAGAAAGTTGTTTCAATATCCAAAAGTTTCACTGATATTTTAATGAACAGAAGAAGGAGTTTATTTTTTTTTCTTATTCTATATCACTCACTGAAGTGTCTGGTATTGCAGAAACCTGGTACTTATTCATCCAGTCGGCATTTATTAATCACCAACTGAGTGTCAGAACCCATGCTGGGAGCAGGAAACATTTACAAGGAATGGATCTGTGTGGAGCTGTCTCTCCAAATGCCAGCAGTTTCCAGTTATTCATGTCCAGGCAGAAGAGCATGTAGCCTGGGGACAAGTGTTCTATGATTTTATTCACCCAGTGTCTGTTCCCATCACGCTCTCTGGAGGCAGATGATGAAGACTTCCTTTCAACAGAATCCATAGGACCACATGTGAAGGACAGGCTTCCCTGACCTTCACTGTCTCCAAGAGTTGGTTCAAATTCATATCCATCCAACCACCTCATCCTCTATTGCCCTCTTCTCCTTTTGCTTTCAATCTTTTGCAGCATCAGGATCTTTTCCAATGAGTTGTCTCTTCGCATCAGGTGGCCAAAGTAGTGGCACTTCAACTTCAGTGTCAGTCCTTCCAGTGAATATTCAGGGTTGATTTCCTTTAGGACTGACTGGTTGGATCTCCTTGCAGTCCAAGGGATTCTCAAGAGTCTTCTCCACCACCATAGTTCAAAAACATCAAATGTCCCCGGATATGTTCCAGTGTCTTCAGTTTATAGTCTATGGGAACTTAAATAGAATCTGTACTCTGCTGTTATGCAAAAATTGTATACATCTTAATTACATTGAATTGGTTCATAGTGCTTTTCAAGTCTACTATATCCTTCTACTTTTCTGTCTGAAAATTCCCTTAATTTTTGAGAGTTTGATATTGAAACCCCAACTAAAAATCTTATTTACTTAAAAAGTAATTGCTATATATAGTGCAATTATATGTAACTTTTTTCTGTATTTTTCAAGTCTCCTGTAAATATGTTATATTACCTTCATAATTTAAAAAAGGATTTTAAAAAATCAAAAAAGGAAAATAAGACTGATTCCAAAAAGACTGAATAACAAAATATAAACGACTTTCAAAGAATTAAAATTCCTGACAAAGAAAAAAAATTACATATATGATTTCAAATTTTATCAAGATGGGCATTATTTTTTTTTTTTAATTTGGTTTGGGTCTTCCATGGTGGTCCAGTGAGTAAAGAATCTGCTTTGCAGTGCAAGGGGCACAAGTTTGACCCCTGGCCCAGGAAGATCCCATGTGCCATGTAGCGGCTGGACAGGTGTGTCCAATTACGAGCCATTGCTCTGGAGCGTGTGCACCCAGAGCCAGTGCTCTGCAAAGAGAGAGGCCACTGCAATGGGAGGCCCACACAGGTCAAAGAATATAGATGGATGAAAATAAATAAATAAAAAACAATAAAAGAGGCCAAAATTAAAAAAAAAGAAATGGTTTGGAAAACTCTAGGTCTCAGCTTGTTTTCATTCTTAATGTTCAAAAGAAGCAAAATGCATAATTTCTATAACACAGAAACCAAATATGCTTTATTTAACTATCATTCCCCTTGCCTTTTCCTTGTTAGAAATAGATCATTTTTATCGGGGCCTGTTTTGAGTCAACTTCATTTCATCCATCAAGTTGACAATCTTAAATAAAAGTCAATATTCTGTTTGATTTCCCGCCATCATAATATGCCTTCAGCCACAACAGTCAAATTGCTTTTTCCTGGGGAAGATCACAATGTGATAAGCTCACAGCTGAAACGCCATAATAAATCACTGGCATAGAGAATAAAAGTGAAAATGTACTCAGAGAGAACGCTGGATCTCATTTATTTTTAAGTCTACCCCTTCAGTCCACATATATATCTTTTTAATGGTTTAGACATTATCTCCAAATCATCCGTCTAAAAGGGGGCTTTCAAATTAATTTAATTTCCATAGCATGTGCAAGTCAACACAGCACACAAACCATCGAAACAATCTCTCTGTGGGCAAACAGTGTTTTTCTCTCTCAGTGGAACCCCTGGAGGCTGCATTAACTTCTGGCTGGAGCTGATACAGTGTTTCTGGACTTGCAGAGTTTTCATCTTGAATAGCTGGAACATATTATTATCCTTCCAAACATTACAGATACCACATCCTCAGTGAGGATTCGTTGAGCTGGAAGTCATGGGAAGAGCAGGCAATAGCAGTATCATTGACTGGATACCAGTTGGAAGCAGGCAGCCCTTAGGAGTGGCTGGCCTCTCCAGTGATGTCAGCAGGCACTCAGGGCTCCTCACCCTCCTCCCTGTGATCCTCAGTGTGTGAGCTTGTGTCCTTGAGTTTGTCACCTCACACACACCGCACGTTCACACAACCGTGCCCAGTGGGAGGAAGTGAAGAAGCCATTAGGGTTATCTCCCTGCTCCTGTCTCTCTCTGTCAAGGAGAGAGATCTTTCCCAGATCTCCCACCAAAATTCCCACATTAGCCAAAAGTGGGTCCCATGGAACAACTACCGGCAAAAGAAATGCAGTTCCTCTAATCAGCCTGGACCAATTACAACTCAATCCCTGAAGCTTCTGCTATTGAAACAAAAGGAAATTTTAGCATTTGCTAAATAAGCAAAGATGCAAAGAGCCAGCTCATGGGAAAAGACTCTGATGCTGAGATAGATTGAAGGTAAGAGGAGAAGGGAGTGGTAGAGGATGAGAGGGTTAGATGGTTTCATAATGAACATGCATCTGAGCAAATTCCAAAAGATAGTGGAGGACAGAGGAGCCTGATATGCTGTAGTCCATGTGGTTGCAAAGAGTCAGACACGACTTAGCAACTAAACAACAACAACAAAATGAATGAAGGACCACAACCAAGAGAAAAAAGGATGTGTTTATCCCTCAAAGCTACCCATAATTCCGTTTTTAGCAACTTCATTCATTAAACAGGGGCGTGAAGTGAAAGAAATAAGAGAAAAGTGTAAAATATGCATAAAGGACTAGCCCTAAAGAGTTGAAGATTTAACAAAAGGATGAGTTTTATTCTTACTTTTAAGATAATTCTAAGTGTGTCATAGTTACAGTAAAGTCTTCATGACTGGAGAAGAGAGACTTACCATTTTCCTTTCATGTAGTGAACTTTAACATTTATGAAGTGACATTTGTTAGAGAAAATCAACATGTCCTCCAGAAAGAAACGTAGACTTGTGAGAAGTGTCTAAACGTTAATGCTGAAAGCCAGTGACTAATCCGCAGGTCATCTCTGCAGAGCTATCCGTTATTAAATATGACCTGCTCACTACCACTGGCCAAGATATCCAGAGAAGTTTCTCATGATGTGGTCAGCAAGTCTCATTTAGCATTTCACACACACATTTCTCAACCACCTCCTTATCAGTCTAACGTCGTTACCATCTCTGTCCCTAAATTTATCGTCTCACCCACAAAGATACCACAGGGGACTTGCTCAGTCCTCACTCAAACACTGCTGGAGTATTTCCCTGGAGTTGTTGCTTGGTCGCCAAGGTGTGAATTGATGCTCTGTGGCCCCATGGATCCTAGTCCACCAGGCTCCTCTGTCCATGGAAGTCTCCAGGCAAGAAGACTAGAATGGGTTGCCATTTCCTTCTCCGGGGGATCTTCCCAACCCAGGGATCAAACCCAGGTTTCCTACATAGAAGGTGAACTCTATCATCTGAGCCACCAGGGAAACCCAAGCAAAATCCCTATTTGTCAAATCTTCACAAAGAATTAATTCTTTGTCCAAAAAAGGTATAAAAACAGTCTGCTTTAGCTGCTTTCTTAGGTCCTTATACCTATGAGGCCTCTATACCCATGAAATTAAATTTGTTTGTCTCCTATTAATCTGCCCTGGGTCAGTTTCATCAATAAAGCAGCCAATGGAGCTTGAGGGGGTAGAGGGCAGTGTTTTCTTCACTAGGATCACCTGGGTCAAGCTGTTACCATCAGCCCATGGGTGGTTTCCCTCGGAACCATCTTCATCTTCCCTGGAGACTCAGCCTCTCTACCATGCCTCAAGCACCACACCCAGAGAGAGACTCCCAAGGCATCCCTGTCTGTCCTGTCCTCAGACAAAACCTCACGTTATCTCCCCTGCACCTCAGTCTTGGTAGTGATGATCAGTCATGCTCTGACCACAAGCCCGACCAACTTCTGCTCGGTGGCTCCAGTTCTGACATTTGCCAAACCCAGCTCTTTCACGCTCCAGCTGCTAACTATTCCTCATTGTCCAGGCTCTGAATTCTGTCCTCTGTGCTACAAACCAAGCCAAACCAGAGAAGAAACACCCTTCCAGATGCGTCATCTTCCCTGATCCACGCTCCTGTGATTACTGTGGCCATCACAACTCTTTTTTGAACTTTTTTCCAGAATTCTCAAATTCTTCAATCTCCATCTAATTAAGCCTAGAACTCCCTTCCTTGGCAGTATCAGACTCCCAGATAATTTCATGAGGGCTGCGAAGAGCCCAGAGGGCTTCCCAGGTGGCGCTAGTGGTAAACAACTTGTCCACCAATACAGTAGACATAAGAGACTGGGGTTGGATCACTGGGTTGGGAAGATCCCCCGGAGGAGGGCATGGCAACCCACTCCAGTATTCTTGCCTGGAGAATCCCATGGACAGAGGAGCCTGGCGGGCCACAGTCTAAAGCATTGCAAAGAGTCAGACACAAATGAAGCAACTTAGCATGCACACGCAAGAGGCTGGAGCCAGGGGCTTCCCTGGTGGTCCAGTGGGTAAGGACACCACCTTGCAGTACAAGGGGCGCTGGTTCAATCCCTGGCCTGGGAAGATCCCACATGCCGTGGAGTGGCTGAACCAATATGTCCAACTACTGAGCCGGAGCTCTGGAGTGCATGCTCTGAGAGCCAGTGCTCTGCGATGAGAGAAGCCACTGCAATGGGAGGCCCACACGGGACTAAGAACAAAGATAAATAAATGAAAGATCAATAGAAGTACCCCCTCCCCACATACAAAAAAAGAGACTGGAGTCAATTTCCTTAGTGGGGAATCCTGATTCTCCCATGACTAAATGTTGAATTTTGGGTAGCTTCCAGCCTCTACCTGAGTTTCTGTTTTAGATAAAACTAGATAAAATATAGAATATACTCACAGAGATGTTGCCATGAATTAGTATTTATGAACTACTTGGGGAAATGTCTGAAGCTTCAGAAGTATCCCTGTCTGTCCTGTCCTCAGACAAAACCTCACGTTATCTCCCCTGCACCTCAGTCTTGGTAGTGATGATCAGTCATGCTCTGACCACAAGCCCGACCAACTTCTGCTCGGTGGCTCCAGTTCTGACATTTGCCAAACCCAGCTCTTTCACGCTCCAGCTGCTAACTATTCCTCATTGTCCAGGCTCTGAATTCTGTCCTCTGTGCTACAAACCAAGCCAAACCAGAGAAGAAACACCCTTCCAGATGCGTCATCTTCCCTGATCCACGCTCCTGTGATTACTGTGGCCATCACAACTCTTTTTTGAACTTTTTTCCAGAATTCTCAAATTCTTCAATCTCCATCTAATTAAGCCTAGAACTCCCTTCCTTGGCAGTATCAGACTCCCAGATAATTTCATGAGGGCTGCGAAGAGCCCAGAGGGCTTCCCAGGTGGCGCTAGTGGTAAACAACTTGTCCACCAATACAGTAGACATAAGAGACTGGGGTTGGATCACTGGGTTGGGAAGATCCCCTGGAGGAGGGCATGGCAACCCACTCCAGTATTCTTGCCTGGAGAATCCCATGGACAGAGGAGCCTGGCGGGCCACAGTCTAAAGCATTGCAAAGAGTCAGACACAAATGAAGCAACTTAGCATGCACACGCAAGAGGCTGGAGCCAGGGGCTTCCCTGGTGGTCCAGTGGGTAAGGACACCACCTTGCAGTACAAGGGGCGCTGGTTCAATCCCTGGCCTGGGAAGATCCCACATGCCGTGGAGTGGCTGAACCAATATGTCCAACTACTGAGCCGGAGCTCTGGAGTGCATGCTCTGAGAGCCAGTGCTCTGCGATGAGAGAAGCCACTGCAATGGGAGGCCCACACGGGACTAAGAACAAAGATAAATAAATGAAAGATCAATAGAAGTACCCCCTCCCCACATACAAAAAAAGAGACTGGAGTCAATTTCCTTAGTGGGGAATCCTGATTCTCCCATGACTAAATGTTGAATTTTGGGTAGCTTCCAGCCTCTACCTGAGTTTCTGTTTTAGATAAAACTAGATAAAATATAGAATATACTCACAGAGATGTTGCCATGAATTAGTATTTATGAACTACTTGGGGAAATGTCTGAAGCTTCAGAAGTACTCCTTAATGTTTGTCAAAAAAGTTTCTAAAAGAAAAAGTAAATTTAAATTATTATAAACCAGAACAATCTGAGATAGCAGCACTGGGTTTGGGGTTGTTAAGATGCTGTTATTTAGTCACTAATCATGTCCGATTCTTCATGACCCCATGGACTATATCCCACCAGGCTCTTCAGTCCATGGGATGCTCCAGGCAAGATTAATGGAGTGAATTACCATTGCCATTTCCTCCTCCTGGGATCTTCCCGGCCCAGGGTTCGAACCTGCATCTCCTGTGGATTCTTTACCTCTGAACCACCAGGGAAGCCCTGTGAGAATGTTTCTTTCTGTTATGTGTGGAAGGGAGAACCTGATGCCCTTAAAATAAGGTCAGGAGGCCCTGTGGAGAAGTAAAGGTAATCACAGGTGGGGAGAGTGAAGACAAGCTTCAGGAACAAAGCCCCAGATGGCTCAAGCCACTTCAAGAGGCAGCCATGTAGGGGAGAACCAATACAGAGCAGCCAGAAATGAAGACAGAATGTGAGGAAGCAAGAAGGGACGGATGGGTTATTCGAATGGTAGTACATTAGGAAGCATCTCTCCCCAAAGGGTTTGCATAAGCATTCTTATGCAGTCACGACTCTTGTAAAATCAAAGTCTACCTTTTATGCAGGCTGGGTACACATACCGCTTAACGAGGGACCATATTAGCACTTCAGTGGGCAGGTGAGCTCCTGATCTTGTCAGACACTCCAGTACAGCAAGAGAGGTGCTGAGGCCTGCCTTCTGCAAGGAAGCATGGGGTCTGCACTCCAACCGGCTAGGGGTGCTCGCTCTTGCTTCACTGTAATTCATCTCTCAAACTATATTGTTATCAGACCAAGAAACCACAGAATCTACGGGCCTCCCTGCTAGCCAGTGGCTAAGACGCCACGCTGCCAGTGCACCAGGCCCGGATTCCATCCCTGGTCAGGAACTAGGTCTCACAGGTCACAACCAAGAGTTCCAGCCTCTACCTGAGTTTCTGTTTTAGATAAAACTAGATAAAATATAGAATATACTCACAGAGATGTTGCCATGAATTAGTATTTATGAACTACTTGGGGAAATGTCTGAAGCTTCAGAAGTACTCCTTAATGTTTGTCAAAAAAGTTTCTAAAAGAAAAAGTAAATTTAAATTATTATAAACCAGAACAATCTGAGATAGCAGCACTGGGTTTGGGGTTGTTAAGATGCTGTTATTTAGTCACTAATCATGTCCGATTCTTCATGACCCCATGGACTATATCCCACCAGGCTCTTCAGTCCATGGGATGCTCCAGGCAAGATTAATGGAGTGAATTACCATTGCCATTTCCTCCTCCTGGGATCTTCCCGGCCCAGGGTTCGAACCTGCATCTCCTGTGGATTCTTTACCTCTGAACCACCAGGGAAGCCCTGTGAGAATGTTTCTTTCTGTTATGTGTGGAAGGGAGAACCTGATGCCCTTAAAATAAGGTCAGGAGGCCCTGTGGAGAAGTAAAGGTAATCACAGGTGGGAGAGTGAAGACAAGCTTCAGGAACAAAGCCCCAGATGGCTCAAGCCACTTCAAGAGGCAGCCATGTAGGGGAGAACCAATACAGAGCAGCCAGAAATGAAGACAGAATGTGAGGAAGCAAGAAGGGACGGATGGGTTATTCGAATGGTAGTACATTAGGAAGCATCTCTCCCCAAAGGGTTTGCATAAGCATTCTTATGCAGTCACGACTCTTGTAAAATCAAAGTCTACCTTTTATGCAGGCTGGGTACACATACCGCTTAACGAGGGACCATATTAGCACTTCAGTGGGCAGGTGAGCTCCTGATCTTGTCAGACACTCCAGTACAGCAAGAGAGGTGCTGAGGCCTGCCTTCTGCAAGGAAGCATGGGGTCTGCACTCCAACCGGCTAGGGGTGCTCGCTCTTGCTTCACTGTAATTCATCTCTCAAACTATATTGTTATCAGACCAAGAAACCACAGAGGCTACGGGCCTCCCTGCTAGCCCAGTGGCTAAGACGCCACGCTGCCAGTGCACCAGGCCCGGATTCCATCCCTGGTCAGGGAACTAGGTCTCACAGGTCACAACCAAGAGTTCACATACCATAATTAAAAATCCCAAGTGCCGTCACGAAGATCAGAGTTACTGAGTGCTTCAACTAAGATCTGGCGCAGTCAAATAAATACAATAAAACAAATAAATATATTAGAATAAAGTCTAAAAGGGTGATATCATAGTCTGCCAAGATTTAGGAGTATATATAAAAATATACATACATATATGTATGTATATGTACATACATATATGTATGTATATTAAGAAACATTTAAACATTTTTAAAAAGTAAGAAAATACCAAGGCCAGACTTGTCATATTATATATACATATGAAATATCTGTCTATCTATATATACACACATATATATCTCTGAAAACGTTGTGTTTTATCATATTTTATTTACTATCTTGTTTTACCTTATTTTAACTTATGCTGGATAAGTAAAAATGAGTTTTACTTGGAACCAAATGAGTTTCCATTTCAAGGGAATAGCGTGCTCGCTCAATACAAACTGAGATAGCAGTTCATAGTGCAAAAACAAGCTCCCATTTCCTGTGGACCACACTGAGCCTTGTTCAGAGCCAATCAGAATGAACATTTAACAAGAACAGGCATGGTCTGGCATGGCTGTCACCGTTACCCCTAGAGGCCATCAGCTGGTGGGCAGTAGTGGGCCCTCAGCTCATTCCTGAGATGCAGGCAGCACTCGCTCAGGGGCCAATATCCCTCTCCAGGGCCTTGGGAGGATGGATCATCTGGGCCTTGAAAAAGGAGGACAGAGGAGGGTGGGTAATACTGGGCCTGGAATCTGTCCAGAGGGGCTGAATGAGCACAGGCCTCCTTCTCCCATTGGGCGTTGATAAGCCAGAAAGCTGAATTTTTTTTTCTTTTTTTTTTGCCACTTCTATTGATCTTTCATTCATTTATCTTTGTTCTTTGGCCTGTGTGGGCCTCCTGTCGCAGTGGCCTCTCTTGTCGCAGAGCACCGCCTCTGGGCGCGTGCGCTCCAGAGCTCCAGCTTGGTAGGTAGTTGGACACATCGGTCCAGCCGCTCTGTGGCACATGGAATCTTCCCAGGCCAGGGATGGAACCGGCACCCCTCGCACTGCAAAGCGGTGTCCTTATCCACTGGACCACCAGGGAAGCCCCAGAAAGCTGGAATTTTGATCTCTACTTTTCTGATTCCCAGGTCTTTTATTTGGGTCTGACTCCTGGCTGTTATGGATGGCAATGACAACCACTGACAAGTAATTTATGTTAAATCAAGCCCTGGGATTCGGCCTTCTAAAATATGCAAATGAATTTAAGTACAGGTTAGCAAAATGCATCGTGTTACCCATTAGAAATCCAAAAGGGAATACAAAATGTGGCGCTTTCTGATTCTTTTAATAATTCTCAGGAACATTCTGGAACTTCACAACACTTGCTCTCACTCCCAAGTTGGTCCACATTAGCAATCATGGCACCAGTCAGTTCTAATGAGGATCTAGGTCTCCGAGCTGACGTTTAGAAGTCACTGTACCCTTGCTTTTCTCCAATAATGTGGCAGTTCACTGATGTCTAATTATCTTCTTGGACTTATTCCTGGAGAGGAGCAAAAGACTGTTTGAATGATAATCTCTTTCAGAATTCATTGACATTTTTATTAACTTCTTCAGTACAAGTATCTGAATATACATTCAGAAAACGTCACTCCAGACTAGGAGGGCTCGTGAGCTTTCTGATCTTGATTGTTAATGCCAGAATATGGTCCCACAGTAACCTCAACACTGCTTTGGGAACAGCCTTGATGATGAAATATGTTGGGGGTTTTCATTCTACCTAAGACAGACGCTGGTTCCAATCACTCTCCGTCTCTCATGAAACACAGCTCAATGAACAGGAAAACTTTATTCACACTCAGGAAGGAAGGGAGGCAGGCATAAGGTGCATTTAAAAAGTACCTAAAAAAAAGATTTTTTTTTTTTTTTAAATTTTGGTGGCACAATGCGGCATATGGGCTTTTAGTTCCTCAACCAAGGATCAAACCCAAGACCCCTGCAGTGGAAGCGTGGAGTCTTAACTACTGGATCACCAGGAAGGTTCTAGAGGAAAACTTTTCTCCTTCTGACTTACTTCACCCTGTAAGACAGACTCTAGGTTCATCCACATCTCTACAAATGACCAGTTTAGCTGCTTTTTACGGCTGAATAATACTCCATTGTATCTGTGAACCGCATCCTCTTTATCCATTCATCTGTCATTGGACATTTAGGTTGGTATCCATGTCCTCGGTATTGTAAATAGTACTGTAATGTTTACTTTTATTTACCTTAAATGTTGAGTGTTCAAATCTCTATGTGATTTTCCTTTTCTGAAGGAAACAAGACTGTACACGGAGTAATTAATAATGATTAATACTAAAATTCTATCCTGCTAATACCCATAGAGTTCACCAGAGTTAACCAAAAGCTAGTGTCCACCTGTTGTTTTTCTACTACTCTCACAGTTGCTTCTGTTTGTTTGTTTCAACACCAAAATAATTTAAGATTTTGGAATAATTCTCAGGAACATTCTGGAACTTCACAACACTTGCTCTCACTCCCAAGTTGGTCCACATTAGCAATCATGGCACCAGTCAGTTCTAATGAGGATCTAGGTCTCGAGCTGCGTTTAGAAGTCACTGTACCCTTGCTTTTCTCCAATAATGTGGCAGTTCACTGATGTCTAATTATCTTCTTGGACTTATTCCTGGAGAGGAGCAAAAGACTGTTTGAATGATAATCTCTTTCAGAATTCATTGACATTTTTATTAACTTCTTCAGTACAAGTATCTGAATATACATTCAGAAAACGTCACTCCAGACTAGGAGGGCTCGTGAGCTTTCTGATCTTGATTGTTAATGCCAGAATATGGTCCCACAGTAACCTCAACACTGCTTTGGGAACAGCCTTGATGATGAAATATGTTGGGGGTTTTCATTCTACCTAAGACAGACGCTGGTTCCAATCACTCTCCGTCTCTCATGAAACACAGCTCAATGAACAGGAAAACTTTATTCACACTCAGGAAGGAAGGGAGGCAGGCATAAGGTGCATTTAAAAAGTACCTAAAAAAAAGATTTTTTTTTTTTTTTAAATTTTGGTGGCACAATGCGGCATATGGGCTTTTAGTTCCTCAACCAAGGATCAAACCCAAGACCCCTGCAGTGGAAGCGTGGAGTCTTAACTACTGGATCACCAGGAAGGTTCTAGAGGAAAACTTTTCTCCTTCTGACTTACTTCACCCTGTAAGACAGACTCTAGGTTCATCCACATCTCTACAAATGACCAGTTTAGCTGCTTTTTACGGCTGAATAATACTCCATTGTATCTGTGAACCGCATCCTCTTTATCCATTCATCTGTCATTGGACATTTAGGTTGGTATCCATGTCCTCGGTATTGTAAATAGTACTGTAATGTTTACTTTTATTTACCTTAAATGTTGAGTGTTCAAATCTCTATGTGATTTTCCTTTTCTGAAGGAAACAAGACTGTACACGGAGTAATTAATAATGATTAATACTAAAATTCTATCCTGCTAATACCCATAGAGTTCACCAGAGTTAACCAAAAGCTAGTGTCCACCTGTTGTTTTTCTACTACTCTCACAGTTGCTTCTGTTTGTTTGTTTCAACACCAAAATAATTTAAGATTTTGGAATATTCTAATTACATATCTGAATTATCAGTTATAAGTAACTGTTGGAGTGAGTCATATAAAGAAAGGTTTAAAACTTGGGGATGCTTGGTTTTTGAGGGGAGGACACTCTTTTCCTCTGGCAGCACTGTAGTTGGTGTCAGGGTTTGCTCCTCAGGAGCTGGTGTGGTTGTAGGATGAGCCTCCTGATGGCTGTGAGCCTGGTGTGTGTCAGGAACTAGGCTATGAGAGTCACAGAGTTCTCTCCAAAATATCTTCAAGGTACATATTTCTCATGCCCAGCTTATAGACGAGGTAACTGAGTCTCAAAGACGTTAAGTAACTTGCTCAGATTTACCTAATCCACAAACAGCAGAGTCCAGATTCAAAGCCAGGTTCTCTCAGATTCTGGAGCAGTGTTCTTGTCTCCTAGTCTGACCCGAGGCTTTCTAGAAGCTTCTGCCGGGGTCCGCCAGCATAGACCCTCTCACTGTCGTCACAGCACAGCATCTGGGCTCACTGTTCCCGTCCGCTTCCTCCTCTTGCTTTCCTCTTTTGTTTAAGTTTCATCTAATTTCCTGGATTTATATGCAAAGTAATAGGAACTCAAGTGAAAAATAATCTTAGAAGACTTTTATCTAGTTTTTTCTGGGGTAAGTAGTAACTTTTCTAATTAGAAATCATTCTCCTTTACATTTTTTCCCTCAAATACACATCCTCCATGTGAATGCCTTGATGCCTCAGGATTTGTTCAAGTTTATACTGAAAAAGAGTTGATAATTATTCATACCTCCCTGTGATAATAGGTAATCTCCTCCTATAAATAAAACAGCCCCATTTTAAAAAGAAAGAAAGATGGCCTCCTGGGCTGCTAGAATGTTTCTCATGCTTTATCAACTTTTTTCCTTAAATGTTGAGTGTTCAAATCTCTATGTGATTTTCCTTTTCTGAAGGGAACAATGCGGTACTCGGAGTAATAAATAATGATTAATACTAAATTTATATCCTGCTAATACCCATAGAGTTCACCAGAGTTAACCAAAAGCTAGTGTCCACCTGTTGTTTTTCTACTACTCTCACAGTTGCTTCTGTTTGTTTGTTTCAACACCAAAATAATTTAAGATTTTGGAATATTCTAATTACATATCTGAATTATCAGTTATAAGTAACTGTTGGAGTGAGTCATATAAAGAAAGGTTTAAAACTTGGGGATGCTTGGTTTTTGAGGGGAGGACACTCTTTTCCTCTGGCAGCACTGTAGTTGGTGTCAGGGTTTGCTCCTCAGGAGCTGGTGTGGTTGTAGGATGAGCCTCCTGATGGCTGTGAGCCTGGTGTGTGTCAGGAACTAGGCTATGAGAGTCACAGAGTTCTCTCCAAAATATCTTCAAGGTACATATTTCTCATGCCCAGCTTATAGACGAGGTAACTGAGTCTCAAAGACGTTAAGTAACTTGCTCAGATTTACCTAATCCACAAACAGCAGAGTCCAGATTCAAAGCCAGGTTCTCTCAGATTCTGGAGCAGTGTTCTTGTCTCCTAGTCTGACCCGAGGCTTTCTAGAAGCTTCTGCCGGGGTCCGCCAGCATAGACCCTCTCACTGTCGTCACAGCACAGCATCTGGGCTCACTGTTCCCGTCCGCTTCCTCCTCTTGCTTTCCTCTTTTGTTTAAGTTTCATCTAATTTCCTGGATTTATATGCAAAGTAATAGGAACTCAAGTGAAAAATAATCTTAGAAGACTTTTATCTAGTTTTTTCTGGGGTAAGTAGTAACTTTTCTAATTAGAAATCATTCTCCTTTACATTTTTTCCCTCAAATACACATCCTCCATGTGAATGCCTTGATGCCTCAGGATTTGTTCAAGTTTATACTGAAAAAAAGAGTTGATAATTATTCATACCTCCCTGTGATAATAGGTAATCTCCTCCTATAAATAAAACAGCCCCATTTTAAAAAGAAAGAAAGATGGCCTCCTGGGCTGCTAGAATGTTTCTCATGCTTTATCATCTCTCCCTGAGGAGATGAGTAGTGAAGTGGAAAATGGCTATCACTTGAACTTCAAATAATAATTCTGTCTTGTTGAGTCTGAATCTAACTTACTTCCTGATCACTATTAAATGCTTACTAACTTATATAATAGCACTGTCACTTAAAACTCAATACAAAACACAAAATTACAACAAAATGTCAATTTAGAATGGAGAAAATGTTTAGGGTACCTATTATCTATGAACATTCTCCTAACAAAGACAACAATCACAAAACAGAATGATTCAAAGATCATAAAAATCTTTACTCAGAAGGGAGAAAAGAAACAAAAGTCTGTTTGTCAAAATCACCTCATCAAAACAATCGAAGACATTTAAAAGTATAAATCCATTCAAACAGCATCCTCCCAAAGACTCAGGCAGCTGGGAGGAGGCAGACACCTGCTGACTTAACCTGCCCTCCTCCATGGCACCCGGCAATATCACCAAGTCTCCCTGATTTGGGACTCGGAAGTCACACTGTTCTTACGGGCAATGAGTGCAGCTTCTGACACTCAGGCTTCAAAATGCCAGGCTGATGGCTTGGCCAACTGAACTGGTAACTAAAATCAAGTCCAAATCCCACTTCCTGCCCAACTGCTAACATGCAGCCCTAAATAGTGGTCTCCCAGATAAGCCGAGGTAAGGGCAAAAAATAGTCTCTTTTCAACAATTGATTTATTTTTTGTGCCCACCTGTTTTTTACTGACTGTGAGCCACCCCACCTTAACTGTAAACCATCCCTTTTTTGTTTTAATATTCTTTTTTAGGAAAATTCATCTAATTTCCTGGATTTATATGCAAAGTAATAGGAACTCAAGTGAAAAATAATCTTAGAAGACTTTTATCTAGTTTTTTCTGGGGTAAGTAGTAACTTTTCTAATTAGAAATCATTCTCCTTTACATTTTTTCCCTC
Organism: Tragulus kanchil; assembly: GCA_022376925.1. Lineage (NCBI taxonomy): Eukaryota > Metazoa > Chordata > Mammalia > Artiodactyla > Tragulidae > Tragulus > Tragulus kanchil. The sequence goes on along the minus strand of JAIOJX010000002.1, from coordinate 36,869,323 downwards.
AAATACACATCCTCCATGTGAATGCCTTGATGCCTCAGGATTTGTTCAAGTTTATACTGAAAAAAAGAGTTGATAATTATTCATACCTCCCTGTGATAATAGGTAATCTCCTCCTATAAATAAAACAGCCCCATTTTAAAAAGAAAGAAAGATGGCCTCCTGGGCTGCTAGAATGTTTCTCATGCTTTATCATCTCTCCCTGAGGAGATGAGTAGTGAAGTGGAAAATGGCTATCACTTGAACTTCAAATAATAATTCTGTCTTGTTGAGTCTGAATCTAACTTACTTCCTGATCACTATTAAATGCTTACTAACTTATATAATAGCACTGTCACTTAAAACTCAATACAAAACACAAAATTACAACAAAATGTCAATTTAGAATGGAGAAAATGTTTAGGGTACCTATTATCTATGAACATTCTCCTAACAAAGACAACAATCACAAAACAGAATGATTCAAAGATCATAAAAATCTTTACTCAGAAGGGAGAAAAGAAACAAAAGTCTGTTTGTCAAAATCACCTCATCAAAACAATCGAAGACATTTAAAAGTATAAATCCATTCAAACAGCATCCTCCCAAAGACTCAGGCAGCTGGGAGGAGGCAGACACCTGCTGACTTAACCTGCCCTCCTCCATGGCACCCGGCAATATCACCAAGTCTCCCTGATTTGGGACTCGGAAGTCACACTGTTCTTACGGGCAATGAGTGCAGCTTCTGACACTCAGGCTTCAAAATGCCAGGCTGATGGCTTGGCCAACTGAACTGGTAACTAAAATCAAGTCCAAATCCCACTTCCTGCCCAACTGCTAACATGCAGCCCTAAATAGTGGTCTCCCAGATAAGCCGAGGTAAGGGCAAAAAATAGTCTCTTTTCAACAATTGATTTATTTTTTGTGCCCACCTGTTTTTTACTGACTGTGAGCCACCCCACCTTAACTGTAAACCATCCCTTATGCTCTTTCACAATAATTAGTCATTTGAAATCAACCAAGTATTCTAATTTTTTAGGGAAAATTTTATTACAATGACAACTTACATAGAGCTAAAGATTCAACTACAATGACTAGGAAGTAGAAAAGAGTTTAACTCAAGCCCCTATTAGGCTTTCAAAGCCTCCTGTCCAAACTCTATTCAGAGAATTGCAATCAAGCACCTGATCAGTCACAGTGCCTCACAGTTTTTGATTAGAAGTATCCCGTTTCCCCAGAATGGATTCCATTCTACATGAAAAAAAAATTACAGAGAATATTAGGCTGAGACCAATTTCTGAGAATAACTGAATGACGTGTGAGAGCAGATTCCATGGTTTCATACTTTAATCTGCTCTTCATACTTTATTCTGAGAGCCTTGCAGTAGAGTGTGAAGTAACCTCCACATTGTTAGTGCTGTGTTTCATATTTAACATCATAAAAATGTTCTACACCATGACTTACAAGCCACAAAGACAAAGCTGGACTTCGTGGTGTTCACTCTGGGGGAAGCTTAGCTCTTGGCCTGTTCTAACTAAGACAGTCTAACCAATCTGTGGTCCTCACACTTCACTCCATGGAGCTCTGACCCAACCAAAACACAGAGAAACAATATGAAACTTGCTCAGGAAACCACTGGCTGTGATCCAGCCCTTGGAGTTGTTTCCCGAGGTGTCTAGGCTCAAAGAATGGGAGTCAGAGATGGGCCCGTGTGAAGACGACTTGATGGGAATTCAGGCAATATCACCAAGTCTCCCTGATTTGGGACTCGGAAGTCACACTGTTCTTACGGGCAATGAGTGCAGCTTCTGACACTCAGGCTTCAAAATGCCAGGCTGATGGCTTGGCCAACTGAACTGGTAACTAAAATCAAGTCCAAATCCCACTTCCTGCCCAACTGCTAACATGCAGCCCTAAATAGTGGTCTCCCAGATAAGCCGAGGTAAGGGCAAAAAATAGTCTCTTTTCAACAATTGATTTATTTTTTGTGCCCACCTGTTTTTTACTGACTGTGAGCCACCCCACCTTAACTGTAAACCATCCCTTATGCTCTTTCACAATAATTAGTCATTTGAAATCAACCAAGTATTCTAATTGTTTAGGGAAAATTTTATTACAATGACAACTTACATAGAGCTAAAGATTCAACTACAATGACTAGGAAGTAGAAAAGAGTTTAACTCAAGCCCCTATTAGGCTTTCAAAGCCTCCTGTCCAAACTCTATTCAGAGAATTGCAATCAAGCACCTGATCAGTCACAGTGCCTCACAGTTTTTGATTAGAAGTATCCCGTTTCCCCAGAATGGATTCCATTCTACATGAAAAAAAAAATTACAGAGAATATTAGGCTGAGACCAATTTCTGAGAATAACTGAATGACGTGTGAGAGCAGATTCCATGGTTTCATACTTTAATCTGCTCTTCATACTTTATTCTGAGAGCCTTGCAGTAGAGTGTGAAGTAACCTCCACATTGTTAGTGCTGTGTTTCATATTTAACATCATAAAAATGTTCTACACCATGACTTACAAGCCACAAAGACAAAGCTGGACTTCGTGGTGTTCACTCTGGGGGAAGCTTAGCTCTTGGCCTGTTCTAACTAAGACAGTCTAACCAATCTGTGGTCCTCACACTTCACTCCATGGAGCTCTGACCCAACCAAAACACAGAGAAACAATATGAAACTTGCTCAGGAAACCACTGGCTGTGATCCAGCCCTTGGAGTTGTTTCCCGAGGTGTCTAGGCTCAAAGAATGGGAGTCAGAGATGGGCAGGGGTTTGTGGCCCTGTCCTCAGCTGATAAGAAGACGACTTGATGGGAATTCAGGCAATCCATCTGTTTCCATTACTGCTTATGAAAAAACCCGGGGGCAGAGCCCTTTCATGTGCAAAACCCAGACGCCTTATCGGCAGCCACGGCTCAGAGATGTACAGCGATTCCCATTCCACTCATAAATATTCAAGATGAAACTGCAGTTTGAAGTTAGTCCACAGACATCCGCACCACCCTCCTGCCTTTCAGAAAACACATACCATCTTCCCTGGCTTCTCTTCCACTGCCAATGTGTCACGTAGGGAAGATTTCCTACCTTCTCTGATCCTAGCCACCTTTTCTCATTTGGAAAGTATCCGTATTGTGGTTGCCAAGGGAGGGGATAGTTAGGGAGTTTGGGAAGGCCATGTCCATACTGCTGTATTTAAAACAGATAACCAACAAGGACCTACTGTACAGCACGGTGGGCTCTGCTCAATGTTACATGGCAGCCTGGATGGGGGGGGGGGGGGTTGGGGGAGAATGGATCCATGTATCTGCACGGCTGAGTCCCTTCACTCTCCGCCAGAAACTATCACATCATTGTTTCTAAACTGGCTATACAGTGAATGTAATTTACCCCAAAAGAAAACCAAAAGTTAAAAAAATAAAATCTTTAAAAAATATATCCACATGACTTTGGTGGGTATCCCTTTGAACTCATGGTCCTAAGCCCCAAACAATCCCCAGTCCTTTCCTGCCGTCGCACAACCCGTCAGCAGCCCGTCCATTTTCCACTCCTCTAGAAGTTCATGGGATGGGTTCCTCATTTCTCCTCAGTCTTCCTTCATGTCCTCTTGGATACTCACTCTTGATGATGATCGTGCCTCCAACTTCACTATGAAAATTGAAGCAACTGGGGACAACATTTAAAAAAAGAAGTGTCTGTTTCACGGAGGAGTTGGGAGAAAGCGGATGAAACGGGCCCACGGGAAGGCCTGGCAGCCGTGTTCGGGAGGAGTGGAGTTCCCTGAGCTCTGGTAGTTCCTCTACCCTCGGCTCTCTGTCTGGGTCGGGAACTCTACACACATTTGACCATCATTCAGGCAGAGCAAGCCAAAGGGATATGACGGCCATCAAGAGGACAGTCTGTTACTTCCTAATATGGTAGGTGGTGTTTGCTTCCTAATTTATCTGTGAGGTAATATGAGGTATAAACTCTAAGAGAAATTAGATCAAGAAAACACTGAATTATTAGTTTGTTCTAAAAATGAATTTTCTTTCTTTCATCTCACAGTCATTAAGTCTATGTTTCCAGACTTTACTAAACTTCTTGACTCAGGATACATGAGTGTGCATTATATCAGCTTTAAGAGTCACAGTATGTGGGGTGGGAGGGTTGTCTGCAAAAAAGAAAAGTAGTAAGACGCTCATCTATCATGCTTTTCATTTTACAAGGTAAAAACACATACCATCTTCCCTGGCTTCTCTTCCACTGCCAATGTGTCACGTAGGGAAGATTTCCTACCTTCTCTGATCCTAGCCACCTTTTCTCATTTGGAAAGTATCCGTATTGTGGTTGCCAAGGGAGGGGATAGTTAGGGAGTTTGGGAAGGCCATGTCCATACTGCTGTATTTAAAACAGATAACCAACAAGGACCTACTGTACAGCACGGTGGGCTCTGCTCAATGTTACATGGCAGCCTGGATGGGGGGTGTTTGGGGAGAATGGATCCATGTATCTGCAGGCTGAGTCCCTTCACTCTCCGCCAGAAACTATCACATCATTGTTTCTAAACTGGCTATACAGTGAATGTAATTTACCCCAAAAGAAAACCAAAAGTTAAAAAAATAAAATCTTTAAAAAATATATCCACATGACTTTGGTGGGTATCCCTTTGAACTCATGGTCCTAAGCCCCAAACAATCCCCAGTCCTTTCCTGCCGTCGCACAACCCGTCAGCAGCCCGTCCATTTTCCACTCCTCTAGAAGTTCATGGGATGGGTTCCTCATTTCTCCTCAGTCTTCCTTCATGTCCTCTTGGATACTCACTCTTGATGATGATCGTGCCTCCAACTTCACTATGAAAATTGAAGCAACTGGGGACAACATTTAAAAAAAGAAGTGTCTGTTTCACGGAGGAGTTGGGAGAAAGCGGATGAAACGGGCCCACGGGAAGGCCTGGCAGCCGTGTTCGGGAGGAGTGGAGTTCCCTGAGCTCTGGTAGTTCCTCTACCCTCGGCTCTCTGTCTGGGTCGGGAACTCTACACACATTTGACCATCATTCAGGCAGAGCAAGCCAAAGGGATATGACGGCCATCAAGAGGACAGTCTGTTACTTCCTAATATGGTAGGTGGTGTTTGCTTCCTAATTTATCTGTGAGGTAATATGAGGTATAAACTCTAAGAGAAATTAGATCAAGAAAACACTGAATTATTAGTTTGTTCTAAAAATGAATTTTCTTTCTTTCATCTCACAGTCATTAAGTCTATGTTTCCAGACTTTACTAAACTTCTTGACTCAGGATACATGAGTGTGCATTATATCAGCTTTAAGAGTCACAGTATGTGGGGTGGGAGGGTTGTCTGCAGAAAAATATGAAGAAAAGTAGTAAGACGCTCATCTATCATGCTTTTCATTTTACAATGTGGATTAGATCATTTTGAAGTGTCCCCTTCTTCACCATTAAACAAAATACTTTTAATAAATGTATAAAAAAGAAGATAGTGTGTGTTATTTTCATGTACCCCAAGAGGAGGGGTCGCCATGCCATGGGGGGCCTCCAGAAGAGGCAAGAGGGAGAGGCAGCAAAAGGGAAACTGGACAAAAGCTTTTATCATACTTTACACAGGGAAAGCAGACGAGGCAGAAGCAGCAAGGCTCCAGGTTCGCTCTAGGACCCAGGGGTCTCCCTGATTTCCTGGGGCCTGGCTCTGGGGTGATCAGAATAGGAGATAGTGGCCTCAGTGTACCGTATGTTCTCCAGAATGCCAGAAATACCATTTACCAAGCAACCAATGTTGAGCCCCTTCCCTATGCCAATCTGGTCCAGAGGCATCTGAGAAACTGTATAACACCATGCTTGCATTTTAGACAGAAAAATGTAAAACAAGATCAATGTGATTTCTGAGAACCGCCATAAAGGCATATTTGGGCTAAGCCTGCCCAGAACGAGCAGGCACGGCATGGTCCACAGAGGCTTCCTGGGGAAACTGGTCTCCAGTGCCTAGACTGAGGACCAGAAAATGGTGCAGAACAGAGAAGTGCTCCTTGGAGAAGTAGCTGGTACCGGCGGGTGGGGCTCACGGGGTTCCCTGAGCTCTGGCTCTCCTGTCTGGGTCGGGAACTCTACACACATTTGACCATCATTCAGGCAGAGCAAGCCAAAGGGATATGACGGCCATCAAGAGGACAGTCTGTTACTTCCTAATATGGTAGGTGGTGTTTGCTTCCTAATTTATCTGTGAGGTAATATGAGGTATAAACTCTAAGAGAAATTAGATCAAGAAAACACTGAATTATTAGTTTGTTCTAAAAATGAATTTTCTTTCTTTCATCTCACAGTCATTAAGTCTATGTTTCCAGACTTTACTAAACTTCTTGACTCAGGATACATGAGTGTGCATTATATCAGCTTTAAGAGTCACAGTATGTGGGGTGGGAGGGTTGTCTGCAGAAAAATATGAAGAAAAGTAGTAAGACGCTCATCTATCATGCTTTTCATTTTACAATGTGGATTAGATCATTTTGAAGTGTCCCCTTCTTCACCATTAAACAAAATACTTTTAATAAATGTATAAAAAAGAAGATAGTGTGTGTTATTTTCATGTACCCCAAGAGGAGGGGTCGCCATGCCATGGGGGGCCTCCAGAAGAGGCAAGAGGGAGAGGCAGCAAAAGGGAAACTGGACAAAAGCTTTTATCATACTTTACACAGGGAAAGCAGACGAGGCAGAAGCAGCAAGGCTCCAGGTTCGCTCTAGGACCCAGGGGTCTCCCTGATTTCCTGGGGCCTGGCTCTGGGGTGATCAGAATAGGAGATAGTGGCCTCAGTGTACCGTATGTTCTCCAGAATGCCAGAAATACCATTTACCAAGCAACCAATGTTGAGCCCCTTCCCTATGCCAATCTGGTCCAGAGGCATCTGAGAAACTGTATAACACCATGCTTGCATTTTAGACAGAAAAATGTAAAACAAGATCAATGTGATTTCTGAGAACCGCCATAAAGGCATATTTGGGCTAAGCCTGCCCAGAACGAGCAGGCACGGCATGGTCCACAGAGGCTTCCTGGGGAAACTGGTCTCCAGTGCCTAGACTGAGGACCAGAAAATGGTGCAGAACAGAGAAGTGCTCCTTGGAGAAGTAGCTGGTACCGGCGGGGGGGGGCTCACGGGGTTGGGGAGGATGGAGCAGGTGTGTCCCTAGTGTCCCCAGAGCAGAGGGGCCACGGCTCTGCCACTGCTGATGGCAGTTCACCTGCTGAGCAAGGCAGGACGTCACTTCCAAGTGACCGGCTCTTATCGCTAAACCCACAGGACAGAGGGTGCTTTGCTCTATGGGTAAAGAATCTGACCCCAGTGCAGGAGACACAGGAGATGCAGGTTGATCCCTGGGTCAGGAAGATTCCTTGGAGGAGGGCATGGTAACCCACTCCAGGATTCTTGCTTGGGGAATCCCATGGACAGAGGAGCCTGGGGGGCTACAGTTCATGGGGTGGAAGAGAGTCGGACATGACTGAGCAACTACCACACACACACATGGAATGGGCAGCCCTGGATCCACACTAAGCATGACAGTATGAGTTGATATAAAAGTATATACATTCAATCCCAACCTGTACCATTTTTTAAAACAAGAGAATGCCACCCACACTGAAGCATTATTCACTGAAGCATCACTGTGTTCTTTAAGGACAAAGAAGTGAGGCTTAAGAAACAACGCCAACTGACACCCCAGATCTCTCAACAGATGAGCAACAGGGCTGAAACCAGAACTCACATCTTTGGTTTCCTAGTAACTCTACTCAGTAACACCTCGCTGTCAACCAATAAGCCTCCAACTCCTTCCTAAGACCATAGACATGTCAAATGGTGAGACATCTCACAACCATTGTGTACGCAATTCCATTGATTTCCTGGGGCCTGGCTCTGGGGTGATCAGAATAGGAGATAGTGGCCTCAGTGTACCGTATGTTCTCCAGAATGCCAGAAATACCATTTACCAAGCAACCAATGTTGAGCCCTTCCCTATGCCAATCTGGTCCAGAGGCATCTGAGAAACTGTATAACACCATGCTTGCATTTTAGACAGAAAAATGTAAAACAAGATCAATGTGATTTCTGAGAACCGCCATAAAGGCATATTTGGGCTAAGCCTGCCCAGAACGAGCAGGCACGGCATGGTCCACAGAGGCTTCCTGGGGAAACTGGTCTCCAGTGCCTAGACTGAGGACCAGAAAATGGTGCAGAACAGAGAAGTGCTCCTTGGAGAAGTAGCTGGTACCGGCGGGGTGGGGCTCACGGGGGTTGGGGGAGGATGGAGCAGGTGTGTCCCTAGTGTCCCCAGAGCAGAGGGGCCACGGCTCTGCCACTGCTGATGGCAGTTCACCTGCTGAGCAAGGCAGGACGTCACTTCCAAGTGACCGGCTCTTATCGCTAAACCCACAGGACAGAGGGTGCTTTGCTCTATGGGTAAAGAATCTGACCCCAGTGCAGGAGACACAGGAGATGCAGGTTGATCCCTGGGTCAGGAAGATTCCTTGGAGGAGGGCATGGTAACCCACTCCAGGATTCTTGCTTGGGGAATCCCATGGACAGAGGAGCCTGGGGGGCTACAGTTCATGGGGTGGAAGAGAGTCGGACATGACTGAGCAACTACCACACACACACATGGAATGGGCAGCCCTGGATCCACACTAAGCATGACAGTATGAGTTGATATAAAAGTATATACATTCAATCCCAACCTGTACCATTTTTTAAAACAAGAGAATGCCACCCACACTGAAGCATTATTCACTGAAGCATCACTGTGTTCTTTAAGGACAAAGAAGTGAGGCTTAAGAAACAACGCCAACTGACACCCCAGATCTCTCAACAGATGAGCAACAGGGCTGAAACCAGAACTCACATCTTTGGTTTCCTAGTAACTCTACTCAGTAACACCTCGCTGTCAACCAATAAGCCTCCAACTCCTTCCTAAGACCATAGACATGTCAAATGGTGAGACATCTCACAACCAGTGTGTTCCATTCCCCATTGATCTGACTGTAAGCAAAGCCTAAATTTCAGCATTCATCTCTGGAAGAAATCAGATTTAAAAATTCAACAGTCAATTTTTGATAATACAAGACAATATCCTCAGCCTAATTCAAAATTAATATGCTGCCAGATGTTTTTTTCACCGAAGAAAATTATAGGAATGCCATAGAAGTGATACCTGCTTTGGAGGGGAATCAGGAAAAAGGAGAGGTCTTGCCAATTCTTAGAGTTTTGGATCCCATTTTCAACTGAATGACTGTCATGGAGATATTAGCTACTCTTGGAGTCTTCCAAATGAAGCTACTGAAATAGGTGTTGTTGCTTTAAGTATCAGTAAAGATCCTGCCTTCCTGCCAATGCAAGAGACATAAAAGACCTGGGTTCAATCCCTGGGTTGGAAAGATCCCCTGGAGGGGGAGATGGAACCCACTCCGGTATTCTTGCCTGGAGAATCCCATAGACAGAGGAGCCTGGGGGGCTATAGTCCATAGCTTGCAAAGAGCTGGACATAACTAAAGTGACTTAGCACGTGGTTCATACACCTTAATGGGGCTTCCCTCGTGGCTCAAATGGTAAAGAATCTGCCAGCAATGCAGGAGACTCAGGTTCATTCCCTGGATCAGGAAGATCTCCTAGACAAAGGAATGGCTACTGACTCCAATATTCTTGTTTGGAGAATTCCATGGACAGAGGAGCCTGGTGGGTTACAGTTCATGGGATCTCAAAGAGTTTGACATGACTGACTAACACACACAGACCTATACTTTAATTTATATGTCTACCAGCATCATCATGAATTAGCTTCTTTGAGTCATGAACATCTTCCCAAAATAGCTATGAACAAACAGAAGTTTGACAGTCATGAGTTGTACTTAGTTTTGCCCATGATGGTTCCTGAAATTTTCTTCCTAGGTGCTTTCATCTACTGCTGATTATCAAATTATTTTAAATTGGCAGTATTTTTAAAGACACTATGCATTCTGCATCTCATATACCAGCAGGTGCTTACATTGCTAGGAGTTTCTGAGTCATGAAAAAGTTAATTACAATAGCCTTCAGTATTTCTTTGAAACAATAAAAAAAATTGCCCTTCAAAACACCATTGGGGGGACTAACATTTGATGCATGGATAACAATACGCAGTGCTTTTTAAAAAAATCTGCTGCACTAAATTATATAATTGGATACAAAAGATTCAGGTGCAATTTTTTTGTAGTTGGTTTCCACGTGGTATAATTTTTAATTATACACAGAGTTCAATGTTCATTCCCTGAATTTTTAAGCTGGATTTTTTTTTTTTGTTTCTACCTGCAGCGCCTTTGTTCAGGCTTATCCGTCTTTGACATACATTACATTGGATTCCTAAATCAACAATAGATGTATAGCTTACTCATTTTTCCTTGTGCAATGGCAGGATAACAACCATGTGGCTTAGGAAATATAGCATCTCCCCAGAGATGAACATAGGAATAGTTGGCTCTAATGAGAGCACTGTTCTCTATAACAGTTTAAGAAGGCCTCTTTCTCTCTCTCTTCAGGCCAGGAGCAGCTGCCCTAGGCACCTGACACACTTGTCTGTGCACATTGGGTGACAGTCACCACTTATGTTCTTTTTCACAGGGCGTCCACACTGCACTGCCTTCCCCAACTCTGACTCAGTAGGAAGTTGAGGGTAGTTGATGGGACAGTGTCATCTCTCTGCCCACTCCAGGTTGGTTTCCCAGATTGATTCACCTAGAAATGTGTCTGCTCATTTACAGACCCCAGCCCATAACTCACTGGTTTGACTGAAAAACCAACTCACGGTGGGAAATAATACTTTCTATGAGAAATTCTTTGGGGCTGTGAACAGTATGCTCTGAAAATGTCTTGAGGAAAATCGGTATTACTGATATAATAACTTGTGTGGATGTTCAGTTACTAAGTTGGTTCTGACTCTTTGCAGCCCCATGGACTCTAGCAAGCCAGGCTCCTCTGTCCTCCACTATGTCCCATGAATTTGCTTAAATTCAGAGCCACTGAGTCAGTGATGTTATCCAGCCATCTCACCCTCTGTTGTCCCCCTCTTCTGCCCTCAGTCTTCCCTGTCTGCAGGGTCTTTTCCAATGAGTAGGCTCTTTGGATCATGTGGCCAAAGCATTGGCGCTTCAGCATCAGTCCTTTCGATGAATGTTCAGGGTTGAGTTCCTTTAAGATTGACTAGTTTGATCTCCTTGCTGTTCAGGGGGATCTCAAGAGTAACATAGCGACAGCTGACAACTGACACAAGAAAAATGAAGAATCGTATCTGATAGAGTTGTTAGAATGTGAACCTAAGAAAGCACTGACCCCCAGCTTCCTGCACGTCTCCCACATTCAGACCTGGAGTGTTCTCATCTTTTCCTCTGATGGTAATAATTATGTTGCTTCAAGAAGACCTGCCCAAACTGCTCTTACAGAGGAATAAAAACATAAAACACCTAATGCCAAATGTGTATGTCACTTTTCTAGTTAAAGCCATGAAGCCTGGAACAGTCTGGTACAGTGGGAAGGTGACAAGCTTTGGAACCAGACCGCTCTGCTCAGGACCAGACTCTGTGCAGCCCTCACACTGCCAAACTTGAACTGCCAACCTCAGGACTCTTTCTAAACTGGGGGGTGTAGCAAAAACATCCAGGATTGTTGAAAGAGTTGTGAGAAAGTCCATAAAATACCTGAAGCCTAATATGCAAATGGCATCCAGGTAATGATAGTTATGTTCATTGTTACAGATAAACTCTGCTTCAGTTAACTCAGTGGAACAACACGTGGCCGTGGAAATAAGGCTCGTAAAGATTATCATAAAAAAGAAAGCGTAATGTTCCATTGATCAATGAAATATCATAAAATAAAATTACATTATGGGTTAGAAAATAATTGCATAGAAATAAAGATCAGAAAAATATGCCTAGTCATTAAACTTGCTCATTTTGGAAGGTGAGACTTTAGCTTTTCTTTTCCTAATCACAGTTTTTTTTTTTTTTAAATTCCTAGATTGTCTTTGTTAATTATAGGTATGTACTTTCATAGGATAAAATGTAAGTTTATTGCATTTTAAGAGCCTCCTCCCCAGGATAGCATCACATGCTCACTGATGGCTCCTTATGGCAGGGATGACCTCGCTGAGGCCTTTCCATGGCCCAGTGACATATGGATTGTTATTATTCCCATTTTTACAGAAAGATTAAGATCATGAAACTCTGAAGTGTGACCTGGTGTCCACTTGCCCTGCCCCACCTGGGCCAGCTCTGAAAGGGCCAGGGGCATCCACAACCTATGCAGAAGGAGTTTCTGAATAATTGAGGAGTATCACAACGAGCTACCAAGAGAGGGAGACTTGAGGAACTGGACAGGGTCATGGAGAAGTCTGCAGCACCCAGTGTCTGCCGGCTATGCTGCTAAAGGATGTTGATCCTCATTGTCTCCCATCCTGAGCCCCAGGCTGTGTCCTCTTCACCCTGACCCTCCTGCTTCTGTCTCCTGCCACAAGCCAAGGCTCTGAAGCAGAATCACAAGAAATTGCTAGCATTCTCAGTACAGATTGCAAAGGAAAGTTACATCTCCCAGAGAGGAGAAGAGGAGACTCATCAACGCTCTGCCTCAGCTGTTTCCTGCGCCAGATTCTTCTTCTCAGAGGCTCCAGTATCTGTCACCCTGAGCTAAAACCACTTAAGACAAATGCAGTCTGGGCACATTTCTTTCTGTGCTATTTCCTTTTGTTTACGCACTAAGTGTATAGCTTTATCCTTTGAGCCCAAGAAAGATAAGCCACTTCTGACAGGGTAGCATTTTGAAGACAAATTACCTGGCCCACCGTCCGCATTCCACAATCATGTTTCTGTGTCCTCCGCCTCTTTGCTGTTTAGTACGACAGCCGAAAACAGCCGTGCTGTGAAAAGTGGAGGCTGCCACAGCCCCCAAACCACAATAACCATTTATTATAAATAAAAGTCTATAATAAGGTTAGCACAGGCTCATTGCTCTAATTTAAATACAAATACACATTTCCCCTTAACATATTTGGTGATATTTTCTAAAATTTTAATATTTTAAACTGTGTTATTGTCAAAGTAGCTCTGTGTTTCAAACACAACAGTTTAGGGAAAAGAAAAAGAACTCTTTGTTTTTTTCCAGAAAAGAATGAGGTCTTGTGAGTAATAATACTGTCACACTTTGAAACTCAAGGCTTTGCATTGGCTGTCTTTTTAACAAAGAATAAAATGCCACCTTATTTTGAAATGTTCTGAACTTATCCAAAAAAACACAGTCAGAGAAATGGCTTCTCTAATATAAAATGATTTCGATTGACAGGCTTTTTCTAGAGAAGGATTATAGCCTTCAGAATCGCGTGATTTCCAGTGACATATGCACATCTCTTTCACACCTACTTTTAAAATAAGCCTATCTTCATCTTCTTGGGTAGAACAAAAGGGAAAGAAGGAAAAACACGTATGTGTGTTTTATTATTAGTCAGATATTAACATTAAAGTCATATTTGGTTTCTAGTTGAAAAACAGCTCCTGAGGAAAAACCAACCACACAAAAGAGAAACTTAGCACCTTATTTTTCTGGTTCAGGGTATAAACTTTGATGATCAGATCCCCAACTTGTGAAAATGTTATTCTCTCAGTCATGTCTGACTCTCTGCGGTCCCATGGACTGTAGCCCGCCAGGCTCTTCTGTCCATGGCATTCTCCGGGCCAGAATACTGGAGTGGGTGGTCATTTCCTTCTCCAGGAGATCTTTCCAACCCAGGGATAGAACCTGGGTCTCCCACACTGCAGGCAGATTCTCTACTGTCTGAGGCACCAGGGAAGTCCAGTTCCCCTCCTTATCTAAATCTAATGTCAGAATCTAGAGCAGGTGGGCCCAAATCTTCCACTCGAGAGCAAGCCTCTGAGAACATCAGTCCCAAGCCTTTTTTGGTACCAGGAACCAGTTTCCAGGCAGACCATTTTTCCACCACCGGGATTGGGGGATAATTTCAGGATGATTCAAGCACATTGCATTTATTGTGCACTTTTTTCTATTATTATCATATCAGCTCATCAGGCATTAAATCCCAGAGGTTGGGGACCCCAGTCTTAGAGAAAGGTAATTAACTAAAAAGATTGGGCCAAATTTTCTAAAATTTTAATATTTTAAACTGTGTTATTGTCAAAGTAGCTCTGTGTTTCAAACACAACAGTTTAGGGAAAAGAAAAGAACTCTTTGTTTTCCAGAAAAGAATGAGGTCTTGTGAGTAATAATACTGTCACACTTTGAAACTCAAGGCTTTGCATTGGCTGTCTTTTTAACAAAGAATAAAATGCCACCTTATTTTGAAATGTTCTGAACTTATCCAAAAAAACACAGTCAGAGAAATGGCTTCTCTAATATAAAATGATTTCGATTGACAGGCTTTTTCTAGAGAAGGATTATAGCCTTCAGAATCGCGTGATTTCCAGTGACATATGCACATCTCTTTCACACCTACTTTTAAAATAAGCCTATCTTCATCTTCTTGGGTAGAACAAAAGGGAAAGAAGGAAAAACACGTATGTGTGTTTTATTATTAGTCAGATATTAACATTAAAGTCATATTTGGTTTCTAGTTGAAAAACAGCTCCTGAGGAAAAACCAACCACAAAAAAGAGAAACTTAGCACCTTATTTTTCTGGTTCAGGGTATAAACTTTGATGATCAGATCCCCAACTTGTGAAAATGTTATTCTCTCAGTCATGTCTGACTCTCTGCGGTCCCATGGACTGTAGCCCGCCAGGCTCTTCTGTCCATGGCATTCTCCGGGCCAGAATACTGGAGTGGGTGGTCATTTCCTTCTCCAGGAGATCTTTCCAACCCAGGGATAGAACCTGGGTCTCCCACACTGCAGGCAGATTCTCTACTGTCTGAGGCACCAGGGAAGTCCAGTTCCCCTCCTTATCTAAATCTAATGTCAGAATCTAGAGCAGGTGGGCCCAAATCTTCCACTCGAGAGCAAGCCTCTGAGAACATCAGTCCCAAGCCTTTTTTGGTACCAGGAACCAGTTTCCAGGCAGACCATTTTTCCACCACCGGGTTTGGGGGGATAATTTCAGGATGATTCAAGCACATTGCATTTATTGTGCACTTTTTTCTATTATTATCATATCAGCTCATCAGGCATTAAATCCCAGAGGTTGGGGACCCCAGTCTTAGAGAAAGGTAATTAACTAAAAGATAAGGCACTATCTTCCACAGGGACCCAAATTAGCTCCTTTTCAGGGTGAAAGGACCTCAGCATCTTGGTCGCTGCCGTTCTCTCTGCCTGAAATGCTTTTGCTCTGGGTCTCCCCACTTCATTGTCTTTCTCAGGCTTTTCAGTGGTGTCCACCTCCGCACAGAGGCCCTTCCCCATCAATGCACCTAAAATGAGCCTGAAACAAGGTTCCCTGGCCCAGAACGCTGTGCCTTGTCTCCTCAGCTCCCATCACGTCTATACTTGCCGGCCCATCGATCCTCCGCACGTTATCACTGCCCTCAATGAATCACGGTTGTCAAGAACTTGAAGACACTGGCACAACATGGGCGATCACTTAGTAACGTTCTGGACCCCATTGAAAGCCTGTGGTGACCTTATCCAAGACGAGAGGTCTCGGGTGCTCATTTCAGACAGTGCATGCCCCTGGGTTCACACGCAGTCCCTTTGCTGTAGGCGGAACCCATGGGGCAGCCAGTGTTTCCAGGAGCTGGAAAAAAAATTGCCTGGCCAGGCTTTTCATAGAGCGGTCAGTCTGGGCCAAGAAGGAGGCAGGACTTTCAGGGTGGCTCAGTAGTAAAGAACCTGCCTGCCAATGCAGTAGACTCCAGTTCGATCTCTGGTCCAAAAAGATCCCACATGCTGGAACAACAAAGCCCGTGTGCCCCAGCTATGAACCTGTGCTCAGTAGAGCCTAGGAGCCACCGCTCCTGAAGCCCTCACATCAAGAGTCCATGCTCCGCAACAAGAGAAGTCACCACAATCAAAAGCCCACACACCGCCAAAGAGAGGAGCCCACACTCGCTGTAACTAGAGAAGAGCCTGTGAAGTACCAAAGATCCAGCACCAAAGACCCAGCACTAAATCTAATGTCAGAATCTAGAGCAGGTGGGCCCAAATCTTCC
Source organism: Tragulus kanchil (assembly GCA_022376925.1). Lineage (NCBI taxonomy): Eukaryota > Metazoa > Chordata > Mammalia > Artiodactyla > Tragulidae > Tragulus > Tragulus kanchil. The sequence continues at coordinate 36,853,191 of JAIOJX010000002.1, read as the reverse complement.
ACTCGAGAGCAAGCCTCTGAGAACATCAGTCCCAAGCCTTTTTTGGTACCAGGAACCAGTTTCCAGGCAGACCATTTTTCCACCACCGGGATTGGGGGATAATTTCAGGATGATTCAAGCACATTGCATTTATTGTGCACTTTTTTCTATTATTATCATATCAGCTCATCAGGCATTAAATCCCAGAGGTTGGGGACCCCAGTCTTAGAGAAAGGTAATTAACTAAAAGATAAGGCACTATCTTCCACAGGGACCCAAATTAGCTCCTTTTCAGGGTGAAAGGACCTCAGCATCTTGGTCGCTGCCGTTCTCTCTGCCTGAAATGCTTTTGCTCTGGGTCTCCCCACTTCATTGTCTTTCTCAGGCTTTTCAGTGGTGTCCACCTCCGCACAGAGGCCCTTCCCCATCAATGCACCTAAAATGAGCCTGAAACAAGGTTCCCTGGCCCAGAACGCTGTGCCTTGTCTCCTCAGCTCCCATCACGTCTATACTTCGTCGGCCCATCGATCCTCCGCACGTTATCACTGCCCTCAATGAATCACGGTTGTCAAGAACTTGAAGACACTGGCACAACATGGGCGATCACTTAGTAACGTTCTGGACCCCATTGAAAGCCTGTGGTGACCTTATCCAAGACGAGAGGTCTCGGGTGCTCATTTCAGACAGTGCATGCCCCTGGGTTCACACGCAGTCCCTTTGCTGTAGGCGGAACCCATGGGGCAGCCAGTGTTTCCAGGAGCTGGAAAAAAAATTGCCTGGCCAGGCTTTTCATAGAGCGGTCAGTCTGGGCCAAGAAGGAGGCAGGACTTTCAGGGTGGCTCAGTAGTAAAGAACCTGCCTGCCAATGCAGTAGACTCCAGTTCGATCTCTGGTCCAAAAAGATCCCACATGCTGGAACAACAAAGCCCGTGTGCCCCAGCTATGAACCTGTGCTCAGTAGAGCCTAGGAGCCACCGCTCCTGAAGCCCTCACATCAAGAGTCCATGCTCCGCAACAAGAGAAGTCACCACAATCAAAAGCCCACACACCGCCAAAGAGAGGAGCCCACACTCGCTGTAACTAGAGAAGAGCCTGTGAAGTACCAAAGATCCAGCACCAAAGACCCAGCACAGAAAAACAAATCAAAAAAAATTTTTTTAAAGAGAAGGGAACCTTAACTCAGGTCTGCTGTGTATTCCCCTGCTCCACTGCGAGCCAAAGAGAGCTCCTCAGAGAAGGAGTTCCCTTGGGAACCCTGGGGCTCTCTCCCAGCCAATGACACCCCAGCATTGCACACTTCAGAGCCTCCTGAACTTCAGATCCAACAAGTAAACACAAGGAGGTGAATACTATGTTTCACTTCAGTAAGTGGGTTATCCTTCCCTCCCCAGCTTATCTGGATCTCAGTCCACAATACATCTGGAGGAGGGCATGGCAACCCCCTCCAGTGTTCTTGACTGGAGAATCCCACAGACAGAGGAGCCCACAGGGTACAGTCCATGGGGTCCCAAAGGCATCGGTACAAGGCCCCTGACTAGAGCCTCCCAGGGCTAGACCTCTGGAACTGGGCGTGCTCTGAGGAGACTAACCAACTATTTTCCCCAGTGAAGTTTTATTCTATTTCATGTGTTTTGCACTAGAGTGAAAAAGACCTATGGGAAAAGAGACAAAATTGTGCCATTAGTTCCATAGGAACGTCATCCTTTCCCTCCCAAAAGAAGAATTACCCAAACAAGGAGGTGAGACAGGAACCCTTCTAAACACCGCCTTTGCATGGAAAAAAACAGGAGTAGGAAAATGGATACCAGCAGCAGTGCCTGCAGCTTGACAAGGGTGTGTAGGAGAGGTGGCTAGCAGCGCTGGAATGCCTTCAGGTATTTGCAGAACTTCTGAGCTCAAGTCAAAAGCTAAAATTATCAAGAAAAATACAAAGTATTTTTAACCCCACATAAATTAACAATGTGCCTATTTCAATTCCATTGCTTTGGGGATGACGAGGCCAGCTGGAAATTTTAAGCAACTTGAGATTTCCAATTTCAATTTCCTATTTCAGGGATTATGGGGTTTGGGGATTTTTTTTTTTTTTTTCACTACAGGATATCTTTCTAATGTTATCAAGAGTATTGTTTCCAGCCACTTCCAAAACTCAGTGGAAAGTTCCCATTTTATATTCTAAGCAGTTGGAGTATTTGTTAGTAATTGTACCTATTCCCTGCCATTGATATGGGCAAAATTTCAAAATACCTCGACAAGAAATAATATAAGGAAAATATGATTTCCCCTCCCAAGAGGAACTCCCATTAGCATGGTTTAAAATCCTCTATAATGTTGTTGGTTTTGCACTATAACTCCTTGAAACTAGTCTTTTTCCATAGATAAATTTTTAGAAAGTAAGACTCTTAAAAACACAAGCCACTTCAAGAAATTCCCTCATTGCTTTGTTAAATGAAGAGGAATTAATAAGAAAAAAAGAAGAGAAGGTTGCAGGCTGAAGGAATGGGAATGAGGGTGTGTAATGGACTGAGTTGTGTGACCCCTCCCCTAAAATATGCCTATTGAAGACCTAGCCCTCAGTGTTGAGGAACTCCGGAGGTAATTAGATTCAGATGAGACCATGGGGATTTGAAGAATGGTAGGATCAGTGTCCTTATAAGAAGAGAAACAGTTGGAACCTCCCTGGTGGTCCAGTGGTTAAAACCCCACCTTCCAGGGCAGAGAAAGCAGGTTTGATCCCTGGTCAGGGAACTGGAGAACTAGGGCTTCCTAGGCGGCTCAGTGGTAAAGAGTCTGCCTGCCAATGCAGAAGACGCAGGTTTGCCCCCTGGTTCAGGAAGATCCCCTGGAGCATGAAATGGCAGCCCACTCCAGTGCTCTTGCCCGGGAAAACCAATGGACAGAGCATACAGTCCATGGGGTCGCGAGGAGTCAGACCCAGCTGAGCACACAGTCTCAGGGCACTAAGACCCCATACGCCAAATGCAACTCAGCCCGTGTGCCTCAACTGCTGAGACGGAGCTCTCTAGAGCCTGTGTGCCACAATTAAAGAAGCCCAGGCCCCGCAACAAGAGAAACTCCCCGTTCACTGTAACAGAGACCCAGCACAGTGAAAGAAATGAAGAGACAGAGCTCTCTATCTCCAGGGCACAGAGAAGTCATACAGAAAGGCCGTAGATTTCTGTGAGTCAAGAAGATATCTCAGCAAAAACCGAGTGTGCTGGCACCTTCATTCAGGGCTTTTCGCCTCCAAAACTCTGAGAACCCAGCATCTCTTGTTTCAGTTACAGCAGCTGAAGCTAAGACAGGGTATCTGCTGGGAGAGCAAGAAAAGTATTTGAGGGAAATTTTAAATGCCCCCGGAAAGCAATGAACAGCTTCAGCCTTGTCACGGAAACAGAACCTTCACGGGAAGACTGCCCCATGTCACGGCTCCTGGACCCTTGGTGTCTCTTTAGGCTAAGCCCAGAGAGGCTCACAAGGCTACAGAGGGGCCTGGAGATGGCACTCCTTGAAACTAGTCTTTTTCCATAGATAAATTTTTAGAAAGTAAGACTCTTAAAAACACAAGCCACTTCAAGAAATTCCCTCATTGCTTTGTTAAATGAAGAGGAATTAATAAGAAGAAGAAGAGAAGGTTGCAGGCTGAAGGAATGGGAATGAGGGTGTGTAATGGACTGAGTTGTGTGACCCCTCCCCTAAAATATGCCTATTGAAGACCTAGCCCTCAGTGTTGAGGAACTCCGGAGGTAATTAGATTCAGATGAGACCATGGGGATTTGAAGAATGGTAGGATCAGTGTCCTTATAAGAAGAGAAACAGTTGGAACCTCCCTGGTGGTCCAGTGGTTAAAACCCCACCTTCCAGGGCAGAGAAAGCAGGTTTGATCCCTGGTCAGGGAACTGGAGAACTAGGGCTTCCTAGGCGGCTCAGTGGTAAAGAGTCTGCCTGCCAATGCAGAAGACGCAGGTTTGCCCCCTGGTTCAGGAAGATCCCCTGGAGCATGAAATGGCAGCCCACTCCAGTGCTCTTGCCCGGGAAAACCAATGGACAGAGCATACAGTCCATGGGGTCGCGAGAGTCAGACCCAGCTGAGCACACAGTCTCAGGGCACTAAGACCCCATACGCCAAATGCAACTCAGCCCGTGTGCCTCAACTGCTGAGACGGAGCTCTCTAGAGCCTGTGTGCCACAATTAAAGAAGCCCAGGCCCCGCAACAAGAGAAACTCCCCGTTCACTGTAACAGAGACCCAGCACAGTGAAAGAAATGAAGAGACAGAGCTCTCTATCTCCAGGGCACAGAGAAGTCATACAGAAAGGCCGTAGATTTCTGTGAGTCAAGAAGATATCTCAGCAAAAACCGAGTGTGCTGGCACCTTCATTCAGGGCTTTTCGCCTCCAAAACTCTGAGAACCCAGCATCTCTTGTTTCAGTTACAGCAGCTGAAGCTAAGACAGGGTATCTGCTGGGAGAGCAAGAAAAGTATTTGAGGGAAATTTTAAATGCCCCCGGAAAGCAATGAACAGCTTCAGCCTTGTCACGGAAACAGAACCTTCACGGGAAGACTGCCCCATGTCACGGCTCCTGGACCCTTGGTGTCTCTTTAGGCTAAGCCCAGAGAGGCTCACAAGGCTACAGAGGGGCCTGGAGATGGCAGTTCTCCCGTATCAGCCGACGTCAGAGCAGACCGTGGTTCTTGTTGTTGTTTAGTCGCTCGGTCGTGTACAACTCTGTGACCCCATGGACCATAGTCCGCCAGGCTGCTCACTCCATGGGATTCTCCAGGCAAGAATACTGGAGTGGGCTGCCACTTCCTCCTCCGGGGGATCCTCCAGGACCAGGGATCAAACACACATCTCCTGCATTGGCAGATGGATTCTTGGCCTCTGGGCCATCTGGTTCCAGACAGTAAGTGTTTAAAACATCTAGAATGAAATAGAACTTTCCTGTAATTTAGAGTCTAACAACATACAGACACTCTGATGGTTCTGGGTCTTAAATAACCCATGAAAAACCTAAGTAAAACATTTTATTAATTTACCTTAAAGGGAAATAAGTGGACACAAATCTCTGCCTAGACTATATTTTCATCATTTGATGATGCCTTCTATATGACACCATGGTCCACTGTCCAGATGTAACAGAGAATGTATTTGCAAAACAAGAAAATGGGTAACAGTTATTACAGTCAGAGAAGGTAGAATGATAGAGCAGATAGTTATTAGTATCTGTATGTAGAAATCTTATTATATCCTATAGCATCAACTTCTTATTACATTCTATAGCCTCCTTCTGTAGTTAAATTGTCACAAATGCTATGGAGGTGCTGGAAAAACCTCGGAAATACACTGTGGCAAATTCTAATAAAGTAAGTCTCTTAAACTTTTGAGACCCAGCACAGTGAAAGAAATGAAGAGACAGAGCTCTCTATCTCCAGGGCACAGAGAAGTCATACAGAAAGGCCGTAGATTTCTGTGAGTCAAGAAGATATCTCAGCAAAAACCGAGTGTGCTGGCACCTTCATTCAGGGCTTTTCGCCTCCAAAACTCTGAGAACCCAGCATCTCTTGTTTCAGTTACAGCAGCTGAAGCTAAGACAGGGTATCTGCTGGGAGAGCAAGAAAAGTATTTGAGGGAAATTTTAAATGCCCCCGGAAAGCAATGAACAGCTTCAGCCTTGTCACGGAAACAGAACCTTCACGGGAAGACTGCCCCATGTCACGGCTCCTGGACCCTTGGTGTCTCTTTAGGCTAAGCCCAGAGAGGCTCACAAGGCTACAGAGGGGCCTGGAGATGGCAGTTCTCCCGTATCAGCCGACGTCAGAGCAGACCGTGGTTCTTGTTGTTGTTTAGTCGCTCGGTCGTGTACAACTCTGTGACCCCATGGACCATAGTCCGCCAGGCTGCTCACTCCATGGGATTCTCCAGGCAAGAATACTGGAGTGGGCTGCCACTTCCTCCTCCGGGGGATCCTCCAGGACCAGGGATCAAACACACATCTCCTGCATTGGCAGATGGATTCTTGGCCTCTGGGCCATCTGGTTCCAGACAGTAAGTGTTTAAAACATCTAGAATGAAATAGAACTTTCCTGTAATTTAGAGTCTAACAACATACAGACACTCTGATGGTTCTGGGTCTTAAATAACCCATGAAAAACCTAAGTAAAACATTTTATTAATTTACCTTAAAGGGAAATAAGTGGACACAAATCTCTGCCTAGACTATATTTTCATCATTTGATGATGCCTTCTATATGACACCATGGTCCACTGTCCAGATGTAACAGAGAATGTATTTGCAAAACAAGAAAATGGGTAACAGTTATTACAGTCAGAGAAGGTAGAATGATAGAGCAGATAGTTATTAGTATCTGTATGTAGAAATCTTATTATATCCTATAGCATCAACTTCTTATTACATTCTATAGCCTCCTTCTGTAGTTAAATTGTCACAAATGCTATGGAGGTGCTGGAAAAACCTCGGAAATACACTGTGGCAAATTCTAATAAAGTAAGTCTCTTAAACTAAAAAGAAAATGATTATTTAAAAAATGGCTTCAAGCTGTCTCCTTTATTAAAGCCCTATTGAGCAGCTAATATCTTAATGCTTTGTTTGGAGGGTTATCACTCTACTAGAAAGAGGCTGTGTCTGGAGCTTGATGTCTTCACCTTAGCATTATCAAATCTGCAATTTCAAATGATCCAGGAGTTTTCTCTCTCTTTTTTTTTTTTTTTTTTTCAGTTTTGGACTCTTCTATTGTTTATTTAGTTACCTATTATTTTCATCCGTCTTTACTCTTTGGCCTGTGTGGGCCTCCCATTGCAGTGGCCTCTCTCAATGCAGAGCACTGGCTCTGGGCACATGTGCTCCAGAGCGCTGCCTCATAATTGGACACATCGGTCCAGTCGTTCCATGGCACGTGGGATCTTCCCGGGCCAGGGATCTAACTGGCACCCCTTGTATTGCAAGGCAGACTCTTTACCCGCTGGACCATCTGGGAAGCCCCGATCCAAGAGTTTTCTAAGGCTCCCCTCCTATCCTAGGTGCAATCAGTCTTCCCCTCCTTCATCACATCTTGAGAAACAGTAGCTCTAAGAGTGCAAGCTTGCCGGACTTCCCTGGACGTCCAGTAGTTGAGACTGTGCCTGCACTGCAGGGGGCAGGGGGTTCGATCCTTAATTGGGGAACTAAGATCCCATATGCCCTGCACTGGGGCCACAAAAAAAAAAAAAAAAGAATACAAAGTTGCTCAAGGTGCACTGAGAAAAATGCTTCTTCATCTTCTGTTTATTCCACAAATCTTTGCCTAGACTATATTTTCATCATTTGATGATGCCTTCTATATGACACCATGGTCCACTGTCCAGATGTAACAGAGAATGTATTTGCAAAACAAGAAAATGGGTAACAGTTATTACAGTCAGAGAAGGTAGAATGATAGAGCAGATAGTTATTAGTATCTGTATGTAGAAATCTTATTATATCCTATAGCATCAACTTCTTATTACATTCTATAGCCTCCTTCTGTAGTTAAATTGTCACAAATGCTATGGAGGTGCTGGAAAAACCTCGGAAATACACTGTGGCAAATTCTAATAAAGTAAGTCTCTTAAACTAAAAAGAAAATGATTATTTAAAAAATGGCTTCAAGCTGTCTCCTTTATTAAAGCCCTATTGAGCAGCTAATATCTTAATGCTTTGTTTGGAGGGTTATCACTCTACTAGAAAGAGGCTGTGTCTGGAGCTTGATGTCTTCACCTTAGCATTATCAAATCTGCAATTTCAAATGATCCAGGAGTTTTCTCTCTCTTTTTTTTTTTTTTTTTTTTCAGTTTTGGACTCTTCTATTGTTTATTTAGTTACCTATTATTTTCATCCGTCTTTACTCTTTGGCCTGTGTGGGCCTCCCATTGCAGTGGCCTCTCTCAATGCAGAGCACTGGCTCTGGGCACATGTGCTCCAGAGCGCTGCCTCATAATTGGACACATCGGTCCAGTCGTTCCATGGCACGTGGGATCTTCCCGGGCCAGGGATCTAACTGGCACCCCTTGTATTGCAAGGCAGACTCTTTACCCGCTGGACCATCTGGGAAGCCCCGATCCAAGAGTTTTCTAAGGCTCCCCTCCTATCCTAGGTGCAATCAGTCTTCCCCTCCTTCATCACATCTTGAGAAACAGTAGCTCTAAGAGTGCAAGCTTGCCGGACTTCCCTGGACGTCCAGTAGTTGAGACTGTGCCTGCACTGCAGGGGGCAGGGGGTTCGATCCTTAATTGGGGAACTAAGATCCCATATGCCCTGCACTGGGGCCACAAAAAAAAAAAAAAAGAATACAAAGTTGCTCAAGGTGCACTGAGAAAAATGCTTCTTCATCTTCTGTTTATTCCACAAATACCCACCCTAATGCCCTTACCTGTCTGAAGTTTCCAGCACATCTATCAAAAGACCACACTCTGTGTGTCTGTCCCTGGTGTTTGAGGTACATGATCCAAAAATAAGCGTGCTGGCAACAGTAGACCCCTAAAAAGGCGTCCAATCTGGTTTTGATTGAATCTATTGCCTCTTCTATTAGAACCAGTGGCAGATAACACTTTCAAGAGTCCCGTACTACTTCCCCTTTCAGAAAACGCGCAGTCACTCCCTACTAACCAGTCGCTCCAGCCACTGGGTTAGGATTCCTGACTCTCGTAATTCACAGCCCTCCTGTCTCTGCTTCTGTTCTGCCCACATTCTTCCTGTACTTCTCCAAATGAATTCTAAATGACAACCAGACCAAGCTTCTTACAGCTGTCCCATTCGTCAATGATGACCTTACCCTCAGTGCTCTTTGGTCCTCCCCACCCTCACACACAGCCCCAGCTTGGGGCCATGAAGACCTCAAAATTGAACTCAAGACCTTGAACTCCAGCTCCCCATTTGCTGGCTGTGGGAGCAAAGCCAATTCTGATTTCATTGACTTCATTCAAGGAAACAGCATGCCCAGAACTGAGGCAAGAAAGACCTCAGAGAACAGCCCCCTCTTGCCTCCATTTCCCAAAGCCGTAGCCATCCATGGGGCTTCCCAGGCAGCACTAGTGGTAAAGAATCCATCCGCCAATGCAGGAGACACAAGAGACATGGATTCAACCCCTGGATTGGGAAGATCCCCTGAAGGAGGAAATGGCAGCCCATGCCAATATTTTTGTTTGAAAAATCCCATGGACAGGCTAGTGATAACCTTCTTAACAAAGCGGTAAGATGGTAGCCACTCAAAGAATTGCACACGACTGAGTGAGCACGCATAACCATCCTATAGATGGATGGAAAATATAGCTGGAAAGTACTGTATCTTCAGTAACCCTGCTATGGCTTGAGATATAGTGAGACTTTCTCTGACAGAATTGTTTTCAAGACTGTTAGGAATCCATTCCTCTGCCAGTTACTGATAAGCAGGTGACAGATGCTTAACAATACACAAGCATACGCCACTCATGAGACAAGACGTCCAGAAGTGCAAAGTCCAGGGCCATGGTGATCATTCTGTGATGTTGTCAGGATCCCACCTCCTCTTGTCTTTCTGTCCAACCATCCTTAGGATGTGGCCTTTGACCTCAAGGTGCCCTCTTATCTGTAAATTGATTGATCCTGCCTCCAGAATTCCAGGTCTGGGGGGTGAGGAGGGGGATACACAGACATGGAAGAAGGCAAACGGACCAAAAACTTTCTCCACCCAAGGCTCTGCCTTTAGAACTGAGAATAGAACCCTTCTTGAAAACGGCCACCTACACAACCTCACAGGATGGTATTGCCTGGTTGCCAGGGGTGCAGGTGAAAGCCAGGAAATTGAGCATTTCAGCTTCCCAGCCTCTGTAATAAAGGAAGGCAAGGGACCAGGGGTGAACGGATATTGAATGCCAACCTGTGACACCTGTCACATCTCAAAATGAGTTTATAAGCCTATAAGTTTATCAGAGAATTAGCCCTAAACCTACCCTCAAAAATAAAAGTGTCAGCTGTGGATATTCAAGTAGATATGATATGGATTCTGCCACAGTTCCTAAAGCAGAAAATGCAAACACGCTTTGGACAATAGCAACAGCATTGGAATCATTAGACCATTTCCCAAAGGAATTTTTTCTAATCTTTGTTTAGCAAGGACAGTGGTTCATGCAGATAGGTGATTTCCCTTATGTTTGGGCTTTAAACAAAGTCACTACGTCACTGTTGAGGGGTATGCTTACCCTTTTATTCCCAAAGGATGTCACATGTACACATGTATCCTCACAGCAAGACAGGTGGCTCTTGGAGGTGGCCTGTATTGTTTGACTTCTCTCAATGCATGATCCAGCTTAAAAAACTGCCTGGTTGCTTGTCGTTGTTCAATTTTTGCCTTTGAAGAAATGTTTCCTCAACTTACTGACTCTCCTTCTCTTTCTTCTGTCCCTTCTTAGAGAAACAAGACTTGCCTGTTAGGAACCAGGTCTCTTCATGCAGTTTCAACCTCGGATAATATATTTTGCTAGATCAGAGTAGGGAAGGGCCAGTTACTGATAAGCAGTAATGCTTAACAATACACAAGCATACGCCACTCATGAGACAAGACGTCCAGAAGTGCAAAGTCCAGGGCCATGGTGATCATTCTGTGATGTTGTCAGGATCCCACCTCCTCTTGTCTTTCTGTCCAACCATCCTTAGGATGTGGCCTTTGACCTCAAGGTGCCCTCTTATCTGTAAATTGATTGATCCTGCCTCCAGAATTCCAGGTCTGGGGGTGAGGAGGATACACAGACATGGAAGAAGGCAAACGGCCCAAAAAACTTTCTCCACCCAAGGCTCTGCCTTTAGAACTGAGAATAGAACCCTTCTTGAAAACGGCCACCTACACAACCTCACAGGATGGTATTGCCTGGTTGCCAGGGGTGCAGGTGAAAGCCAGGAAATTGAGCATTTCAGCTTCCCAGCCTCTGTAATAAAGGAAGGCAAGGGACCGGGGGTGAACGGATATTGCAAGCCAACCTGAGACCCCTATCAAATCACAAAATGAGTTTATAAGCCTATAAGTTTATCAGAGAATTAGCCCTAAACCTACCCTCAAAAATAAAAGTGTCAGCTGTGGATATTCAAGTAGATATGATATGGATTCTGCCACAGTTCCTAAAGCAGAAAATGCAAACACGCTTTGGACAATAGCAACAGCATTGGAATCATTAGACCATTTCCCAAAGGAATTTTTTCTAATCTTTGTTTAGCAAGGACAGTGGTTCATGCAGATAGGTGATTTCCCTTATGTTTGGGCTTTAAACAAAGTCACTACGTCACTGTTGAGGGGTATGCTTACCCTTTTATTCCCAAAGGATGTCACATGTACACATGTATCCTCACAGCAAGACAGGTGGCTCTTGGAGGTGGCCTGTATTGTTTGACTTCTCTCAATGCATGATCCAGCTTAAAAAACTGCCTGGTTGCTTGTCGTTGTTCAATTTTTGCCTTTGAAGAAATGTTTCCTCAACTTACTGACTCTCCTTCTCTTTCTTCTGTCCCTTCTTAGAGAAAACAAGACTTGCCTGTTAGGAACCAGGTCTCTTCATGCAGTTTCAACCTCGGATAATATATTTTGCTAGATCAGAGTAGTGTTCTCTCCCTGTCAGTTAAAGTGGAGCCTTTGAAAATCTGCTTAAACTGAAACCATCCAGATGAAGCTTGTCACAGAGTCACGGCGAGTCCCTCTGGGGAGATGAAAGGCAGGCCTTCTGGGGGCAGAGGGCACCATGAGGGAGAGAGCTGAATACCAAGGCCCAGAGGAGACCAGGAGGGCACATGCAGATTGCCCCCTTGAAATCACAGACCTAACAGCCAGATGCTTATTAAGCTCCTGCTTGCCAGGTGCTTGGTCACTGTTCAAAGATGAGCCACAGCCCAGAAGAGAAGAGGGACCGAGGGTGGACCAGCGGAGCCAAGACTAAGTAAGACAGCTGCAACATGACAGGCACATACTCCATGGGCCCCCTGCCAGCCCCGTGCTCTGTGCAGACTCCATGCCAGCTGCACCCCAGCAGGGAGCGTGGGCTGCTCTGACCAGGATGGTCCAGGGAGAAGCCCTGCTCAACCTCAGTCCCCCTGGGTTCTTCTGGAATTCTCATCTCTTAAGTGGCTCATATTTGAAACCCTCAATAGAATTCCAAAATACCCATATCCATTTAACTTACTAAATCCCTAGAGTTAGATTCTTAGCGATGAGATGCTTGGAAATACAGGACCTTATTTCAAGGCATCTGGGTACATCCCATATAAGACTGATATCAACACTCTTGAATTAACTTGAAAAGCATGCATTTATAATGTGAGGTTTGTTTTTTTTTAAATTATCTTATGATTTGCACTGCCCATTTCACAAATAAGTTTGCATACTTTGCCAAAGTGGTTGAAAAGACCGAAGGATAACAGAGAACTCACCGTGGACCTCGGTTCCACCTCAGTTATTAACCCCATTTGGAGAGGACAATGAGCAACCAAAATTAGGTTAGGAGGGAAAATAAATACAGCCATAAACTGATCTCTTGGATCGTCATATGGTGATGATGTTGTTAAAAGAGTAAGGAAGCAACAAAGCTTATGGTCCAAACTGGTGCGGGGGCAGTTAATGCGTCAAAACAACCTAGACTTAAACCTCTCACAAGGTGATAGAATTTCTTCTGTCCCTTCTAAAAAATGCCTGTTAGGAACCAGGTCTCTTCATGCAGTTTCAACCTCGGATAATATATTTTGCTAGATCAGAGTAGTGTTCTCTCCCTGTCAGTTAAAGTGGAGCCTTTGAAAATCTGCTTAAACTGAAACCATCCAGATGAAGCTTGTCACAGAGTCACGGCGAGTCCCTCTGGGGAGATGAAAGGCAGGCCTTCTGGGGGCAGAGGGCACCATGAGGGAGAGAGCTGAATACCAAGGCCCAGAGGAGACCAGGAGGGCACATGCAGATTGCCCCCTTGAAATCACAGACCTAACAGCCAGATGCTTATTAAGCTCCTGCTTGCCAGGTGCTTGGTCACTGTTCAAAGATGAGCCACAGCCCAGAAGAGAAGAGGGACCGAGGGTGGACCAGCGGAGCCAAGACTAAGTAAGACAGCTGCAACATGACAGGCACATACTCCATGGGCCCCCTGCCAGCCCCGTGCTCTGTGCAGACTCCATGCCAGCTGCACCCCAGCAGGGAGCGTGGGCTGCTCTGACCAGGATGGTCCAGGGAGAAGCCCTGCTCAACCTCAGTCCCCCTGGGTTCTTCTGGAATTCTCATCTCTTAAGTGGCTCATATTTGAAACCCTCAATAGAATTCCAAAATACCCATATCCATTTAACTTACTAAATCCCTAGAGTTAGATTCTTAGCGATGAGATGCTTGGAAATACAGGACCTTATTTCAAGGCATCTGGGTACATCCCATATAAGACTGATATCAACACTCTTGAATTAACTTGAAAAGCATGCATTTATAATGTGAGGTTTGTTTTTTTTTAAATTATCTTATGATTTGCACTGCCCATTTCACAAATAAGTTTGCATACTTTGCCAAAGTGGTTGAAAAGACCGAAGGATAACAGAGAACTCACCGTGGACCTCGGTTCCACCTCAGTTATTAACCCCATTTGGAGAGGACAATGAGCAACCAAAATTAGGTTAGGAGGGAAAATAAATACAGCCATAAACTGATCTCTTTCACACGAGCAGTACGTCATATGGTGATGATGTTGTTAAAAAGAGTAAGGAAGCAACAAAGCTTATGGTCCAAACTGGTGCAGTTTTGATGGTGAGAAACAACCCTGTTAATGGCTATGTCAAAACAACCTAGACTTAAACCTCTCACAAGAAAGTGAGTAGAATGTGGAGGAAGCCATGTGAAAATAGGTGTGTATAACTGAGAAAAAAGCTCTGGAAGAGGAAAGAGATCCCATGACCGGAAAATTAAGAGCATGAGAAGACTTGTGGCCCAAACTCACAAAAAGAAAAAAGGTTCTTCATCAAGCTGCCTCTAGACAGAGGAGAAGGTGACTGGAAGCTGGCAAAGCTCAAACTTTAGGAGCCCTTCTAGATTCTAGCCCTGTGTTCCTGTGATCCTGTCTTTTGTAAAACAAGAAAAAAGTAAGAAATGTTCATGGAGTTTTACTGAAAAAAGTGCCGTCGAGTTGTAGGTGCATCAGAGTTTGGGGTTTTGAGCACAAGCCACCCCTTCTCCTTGTGTGGTCCTGCAATAAACCTTTCTTAAAAGAACCAGTTTCATGAGCATCAGAGCCACAGCACCTAGATCCTCCTGTGCAGCCACCTCCAGACGCTGAGGTCTCAATGCCAGGCTGAGCCCCTGGAGGAACAAAAGGTTTTCCAAAAGGTCAATGTCACTCCTTGAATTCTTGACTTTTCTCAGTCACAATTATCAGGAGTGGCAGCAGCCTCCCCCCTCAGCCCAGAGTGGTGGAACCCACATTAGACAGTGAATGAGAGAGTCCACCAACTGGGCTGTACTAAACCAGCCATTTAAACATCATTAAACGGTCCATGGAGAAAGGTACATGCTGAGCTTCAAAGTGAAGACTGCTGGAGCTGTAGACACGTATGGATCGTGGCCCGACCCAGGAGTGAGTTTGCATGTCTGCTCTGCGGAGGAAGCCAGGTCACATCTGTTTTGCAAATTCTCACAAACCGTGCATGAGGACAGATGCTCCTCATAGTTAAGTGTCAGTTTGTCTGCTCCATTCCCCTGGGACACAGCAATCACCCTGTTACCACCATGCACACGTGCGCGTGTGCACACACACACACACACACACAAACACACACACACACACACACACAGGCTACAAAGACTGAAGAGCAGCTGAGCTGACTTTCTAAGACAGGACTCAGGACACGCCAGAACCCAAAGCCAGCCTGTGCTGAAGCACGTATAAAAGATGCTTTATCTCCCTCACTTTCTTGAACTGCACCCACAGAGGAAAGCAAGGAGGTGACAATTTCTTCCTCAGAACAATGAACGTCTGGGAGCTGAGTGGGAGATATTAGTGATGATAACGAGATGTCTGTCAACTTTTGAAAAATTAGAGTCAGGAAACCCAAAAGGAAAGTTGAAAGGAGACAATTTAGGTTATATCAAGATTTGACACATCACTGAATACCTGCTAATGAAAAAGATTTTATTTTAACTTTTTAATTGTCTTTATGAATAATACTTGTTAAAATCACATAACGTTTTCATAAAAGCATGAAGAGTGTTAAAAAATAACCTTTTTTTAAAGATGAAAGAGAGTATGACAGGCATATTCATGCTCTAAAAGAGGCAGAGGTTATGGTTGCATATAGATATAGATATCTAATATATAGATATATACATTTAATTTTCTAAAGCTTTACTGTACATAATTCAAATAGAAGCATAGAGAGAAGCTTTAAAACATGCGAACTGTTGCTGTTCTGTCAGAAGGTTTAAGAACCGAGTTGCAGTAAACCAGAGAGATACCTTTGGAGCCAAAGTAAGGATGATTTTCTGATTTGAATACCCTCCTCGAGGGACTGAAATGCAATTTGTCAGGCTAACAGACTGTGGCATTTTCTGTGGTCAGCAGATGTGACAAAGCCACACAGCCACATGGCTTCTTAAACTGAACAGGATATTTAATAATACTAATGCCGATGGTCATTTGGAAATAAGTGATGATTATTTTACAGGCAGCCGTGAAATCTCCACATCCTAGAAAATGTGCTCAAAATCTTCATTGTGGTGCATATTTCTACCCAAGCCAGGGGCACAGCTTGGAGCACTGGCCTCCAGGAGGCAGCCTAGGCTCCAGTGGTCCTGAGTTTCAATTCCATCTCCACCTCTTGTGAGTTATATAACTTTGAGCACTTACATACCTTCTCCAGGCCAGTTTGTTATCTTACAGACGAAATTAGTATTGGCTTGGCAGCTGAGCTGACTTTCTAAGACAGGACTCAGGACACGCCAGAACCCAAAGCCAGCCTGTGCTGAAGCACGTATAAAAGATGCTTTATCTCCCTCACTTTCTTGAACTGCACCCACAGAGGAAAGCAAGGAGGTGACAATTTCTTCCTCAGAACAATGAACGTCTGGGAGCTGAGTGGGAGATATTAGTGATGATAACGAGATGTCTGTCAACTTTTGAAAAATTAGAGTCAGGAAACCCAAAAGGAAAGTTGAAAGGAGACAATTTAGGTTATATCAAGATTTGACACATCACTGAATACCTGCTAATGAAAAAGATTTTATTTTAACTTTTTAATTGTCTTTATGAATAATACTTGTTAAAATCACATAACGTTTTCATAAAAGCATGAAGAGTGTTAAAAAATAACCTTTTTTTAAAGATGAAAGAGAGTATGACAGGCATATTCATGCTCTAAAAGAGGCAGAGGTTATGGTTGCATATAGATATAGATATCTAATATATAGATATATACATTTAATTTTCTAAAGCTTTACTGTACATAATTCAAATAGAAGCATAGAGAGAAGCTTTAAAACATGCGAACTGTTGCTGTTCTGTCAGAAGGTTTAAGAACCGAGTTGCAGTAAACCAGAGAGATACCTTTGGAGCCAAAGTAAGGATGATTTTCTGATTTGAATACCCTCCTCGAGGGACTGAAATGCAATTTGTCAGGCTAACAGACTGTGGCATTTTCTGTGGTCAGCAGATGTGACAAAGCCACACAGCCACATGGCTTCTTAAACTGAACAGGATATTTAATAATACTAATGCCGATGGTCATTTGGAAATAAGTGATGATTATTTTACAGGCAGCCGTGAAATCTCCACATCCTAGAAAATGTGCTCAAAATCTTCATTGTGGTGCATATTTCTACCCAAGCCAGGGGCACAGCTTGGAGCACTGGCCTCCAGGAGGCAGCCTAGGCTCCAGTGGTCCTGAGTTTCAATTCCATCTCCACCTCTTGTGAGTTATATAACTTTGAGCACTTACATACCTTCTCCAGGCCTCAGTTTGGTGTGTGATGCTTAACAAAGAAACGAAACACTTAGTATTGGACTTGGCATCTTACACATCAGCCAAGGGAGAATTTATATATTTACAGCCCTGAGTTTTCCTATCAAGGCAAACTGCTGGTCATTTCATTTTTTCAGTTATGTGAAACTCTCAATAAATATTCGGAGAACTTTAGGGCAATGACTTCTGGCTTTGGCAGAAGATGTGACAAGAAGTCTTTCTTATCCAAACTGTGGTCTCTACCCAGCCTTTGTGTTAAGCTGGCAAAAGAAATCACTCAGGTTAAGCATCTCCATAAACAGACAGGCTCTGGATGACAAGGGACCAATTAGCTCAGCAGCTCCCAAACAAGTGAAGCATCAAAATGCTGGCGATTAAATGATACATTTCATGGGAACTATAGCTGTCCCCAGGCCTGAGTTTCTGACGGTGCATGATCCAGCTCCCTCGATTCCCTTTGTCTCCCTCCGGCTCCACACTGGGAACTCTGCTGTCACCACACGTCTACTCAGAGGAGAGCCAAAGAAAACACAGACAGAGGGTCACCCAGTGAGCCTCATCCTCTGTGAACCACTTTAAATAGCACTGGAGCTACTGTTGAAGGTTGTGTTGATGATTTGGACCAAATTAATAAAATAAGAGAAAGCAAACAGTGACATGAGAGTTAAAAAGTAAGAAGTACATCTATGCGATAACATTATATGCCCATGACAGAATTATGCATCTGTGATATTCTCCTCCCAAATAAACCAATGGAAAACCACTGCTGACAATAACAGTGGAGCACAATAGTTTTAGATGGAAATTTTCTTAAATAACCTTTGCATATAAAGGGCTTCCCAGGTGGCGCTAGTGGCAAACAGTGGAGCACAATAGTTTCAGATTTTAACCATTAGCACCTCCTTTTGTGAGTTTTTTACAGGCAGTGAAATCTTTAAAATGCTCAAAATCTTCATTGTGGTGCATATTTCTACCCAAGCCAGGGGCACAGCTTGGAGCACTGGCCTCCAGGAGGCAGCCTAGGCTCCAGTGGTCCTGAGTTTCAATTCCATCTCCACCTCTTGTGAGTTATATAACTTTGAGCACTTACATACCTTCTCCAGGCCTCAGTTTGGTGTGTGATGCTTAACAAAGAAACGAAACACTTAGTATTGGACTTGGCATCTTACACATCAGCCAAGGGAGAATTTATATATTTACAGCCCTGAGTTTTCCTATCAAGGCAAACTGCTGGTCATTTCATTTTTTCAGTTATGTGAAACTCTCAATAAATATTCGGAGAACTTTAGGGCAATGACTTCTGGCTTTGGCAGAAGATGTGACAAGAAGTCTTTCTTATCCAAACTGTGGTCTCTACCCAGCCTTTGTGTTAAGCTGGCAAAAGAAATCACTCAGGTTAAGCATCTCCATAAACAGACAGGCTCTGGATGACAAGGGACCAATTAGCTCAGCAGCTCCCAAACAAGTGAAGCATCAAAATGCTGGCGATTAAATGATACATTTCATGGGAACTATAGCTGTCCCCAGGCCTGAGTTTCTGACGGTGCATGATCCAGCTCCCTCGATTCCCTTTGTCTCCCTCCGGCTCCACACTGGGAACTCTGCTGTCACCACACGTCTACTCAGAGGAGAGCCAAAGAAAACACAGACAGAGGGTCACCCAGTGAGCCTCATCCTCTGTGAACCACTTTAAATAGCACTGGAGCTACTGTTGAAGGTTGTGTTGATGATTTGGACCAAATTAATAAAATAAGAGAAAGCAAACAGTGACATGAGAGTTAAAAAGTAAGAAGTACATCTATGCGATAACATTATATGCCCATGACAGAATTATGCATCTGTGATATTCTCCTCCCAAATAAACCAATGGAAAACCACTGCTGACAATAACAGTGGAGCACAATAGTTTTAGATGGAAATTTTCTTAAATAACCTTTGCATATAAAGGGGCTTCCCAGGTGGCGCTAGTGGCAAAGAACCCACCTGCCAATGCAGGAGACACAAGAGACTTGGGTTCGATCCCTGGGTCAGGAAGATCTCCTGGAGGAGGGCATGGCAACCCACTCCAGTATTCTTGCCTGGAGAATTCCATGGATAGAGGAGCCTGGTGGGCTACAGTCCATATGGGTCACAAAGAGTCAGACACAACTGAAGTGACTTAGCATAGCATGCATCACATATAAAACAAAACTCAACTATAATATGTAACAGAAAAGAAGATCTAATTTACACTTAGAAAAAAAAATTGAGCATAACCCTAACAAGATTTAAAAAAACATAAAACCCATATGAGGAAAATCATAAAATACTCCTAAGAACTGTAAAGTTTTAACTGAAAGATAGAAAGACCAGCAGGATGCCTCAATAGGAAAACAGGCTGGGGCTTCCCTGGTGGTCCAGTGGGTAAGGACACTGCCTTGCAGTGCAAAGGGCGCCGGTTCGATCCCTGGTCTGGGAAGATCCTATGTGTCGTGGAGCGGCTGGACCGATGTGTCCAATTACCGGGCCGGAGCTCTGGAGTGCATGCGCCCAGAGCCGGTGCTCTGTGACAACAGAGGCCACTGCGATGGGAGGACCACCCGGGCCAAAGAACAAAGATGGATGAAAATAAATGAAAGACCAATAGAAGTGGCCCGCCCACCCCCTCTCCCTCCCCAACCCACAAAAACAAACAAACAAAAAAAGAAAACACAGGCTGTAAACATGTCAGTTCTCCCTTGGCTGATTTCTCAGCTTCATCCGTCTCTGTAAAGTACCAACAGACATTTTTTCCTGAAACTAGACAAGGCGGGTGTCAAGTTCATATGGAGAAAAAGCAAACAAGAATAACTGTAAAACCCTGGGAAAGGAGCACATAACTCAGGAAGAGTGGGAAGACCGTTCTTACCATAGATGAGCTGACGTCATAAATTATTGCAGCGGTATAAATGCTAAAATCTATCTAACAAAAACAGCAGGATGTTGGATCATGAATGTTCATACTGACTAAACGAACAAAATAGAAAGCCCACACAAGGACACAGCTGGATGTGGAAATGCAGCATGTATATAGGAAACATAGAATCTTGGGTCAGTGGGAAAAGAATGTATTTCTTAACAAAGTGATAGTGAACTAGCTGAATAGTGCGATGGAAAATGATAAAATAGTATCTATTTCTTACATTGGACACCAGGAAAATTCCAAGCAGTTTAGATATTTCAATGTGGGAAGTAAAACCACACATAAGATGAAAAGCATGGATTTCTTCATTGCCTGAAAGTGCACAACGCTTCCCTAACTGAGATTCAAAACAACAGAAGCAACAAGGAGAAATACTGATAAACTTAGTTACCTACAATTAAACCACATTTGCAGAAGCAAAGTTGAGAACAAATGACAAAGCAGGGAAATAGATTTACAGCACATATCACAGCCAAAGATGAAGCGCAAATAGTTCAAATGCATAAAGAGCTTCTAAAAGTAGAAAAGACCGAGAATCTGACTGAAAAATGGGCAAGAGGTAATGACCAAAAACTCTGGACAGAAATACAGATGATCCTTAAACATAGACCAAGATGCTCAACCTTGCATTTAGAAAATAAATGTAAATTAAAATCTACTCTCCTGGCAGATAGGATGAAGTCCAAATACTGGACAGTACCCACCACCACCTTGCCCCCTCCACCATTCCACCGGGAACTACATCGGGTCCAACAAGAAACAAACAGGTACAGAGACCTATGGAAATGCTACACGTGTTCTTTACATCCCAGATGAATTCCAAATTTGAATGAATTCAGAAACTGGCCAATTTCAAGTCCGCACTGGCTTCCTGAAGTCCTACCTGTGGACTTCTCTGTCAGTGTGCTCAAACATGGTTGGAAATCTAGGAGAATCCCTGATTAAAATTCTTCCATGGTTGTTTCTTTCTCTCAGCCTTTCTACAACTGAGATTGTTACTGTACCTTTCTGGTTTATTCTGTACTACAGCTAGAGTTTTTAGGCTTGTAGTCCTGACATCCAACCCTGCCAGTAACCACAGAGTTTAGGGCTCCATCAACCCTGCTCCACAAATGGCTCTGTTTGGAGCAGAAACACTTTTCGCCTAGGTCTTGTCTACACTCTAGTGGCACTATACAATCGTACAGCCAGCCACAGGTGCTATGTCCGTGTGTCTTCCATCAGTAAGTCAGGTAAGGCTGGTGGGGGAATTTGCTGATTCTGGTTGAAGGTGCACCCAGGACCCCCTCCCTTCCATTGCCAATGTGAAAGGCATTGTCAGCTAAGTGCTCAGAAATTGGCCAGTACAAAAAGGCAAGAGGAAGTATGTTCACCGTAAACATCCTCCCCAACGGGACAAATTAGGAATGCAAAGGCCATTTCCTGAAATGACTTCTGTTATTCTATCGAGAATACCTAATTGGAGATTTTCAGGACAATTGGCTCTTTGGGATATTTAAAAGCAAATAGCCAGCCCTGTTCATGGAAGATCAGGTGCTGGGCCTTTCAAACTATTATTCACAGTCATTAAAAAAAAAACAAAAAAGCAAAAAAATGACAAAGCAGGAAATAGATTTACAGCACATATCACAGCCAAAGATGAAGCGCAAATAGTTCAAATGCATAAAGAGCTTCTAAAAGTAGAAAAGACCGAGAATCTGACTGAAAAATGGGCAAGAGGTAATGACCAAAAACTCTGGACAGAAATACAGATGATCCTTAAACATAGACCAAGATGCTCAACCTTGCATTTAGAAAATAAATGTAAATTAAAATCTACTCTCCTGGCAGATAGGATGAAGTCCAAATACTGGACAGTACCCACCACCACCTTGCCCCCTCCACCATTCCACCGGGAACTACATCGGGTCCAACAAGAAACAAACAGGTACAGAGACCTATGGAAATGCTACACGTGTTCTTTACATCCCAGATGAATTCCAAATTTGAATGAATTCAGAAACTGGCCAATTTCAAGTCCGCACTGGCTTCCTGAAGTCCTACCTGTGGACTTCTCTGTCAGTGTGCTCAAACATGGTTGGAAATCTAGGAGAATCCCTGATTAAAATTCTTCCATGGTTGTTTCTTTCTCTCAGCCTTTCTACAACTGAGATTGTTACTGTACCTTTCTGGTTTATTCTGTACTACAGCTAGAGTTTTTAGGCTTGTAGTCCTGACATCCAACCCTGCCAGTAACCACAGAGTTTAGGGCTCCATCAACCCTGCTCCACAAATGGCTCTGTTTGGAGCAGAAACACTTTTCGCCTAGGTCTTGTCTACACTCTAGTGGCACTATACAATCGTACAGCCAGCCACAGGTGCTATGTCCGTGTGTCTTCCATCAGTAAGTCAGGTAAGGCTGGTGGGGGAATTTGCTGATTCTGGTTGAAGGTGCACCCAGGACCCCCTCCCTTCCATTGCCAATGTGAAAGGCATTGTCAGCTAAGTGCTCAGAAATTGGCCAGTACAAAAAGGCAAGAGGAAGTATGTTCACCGTAAACATCCTCCCCAACGGGACAAATTAGGAATGCAAAGGCCATTTCCTGAAATGACTTCTGTTATTCTATCGAGAATACCTAATTGGAGATTTTCAGGACAATTGGCTCTTTGGGATATTTAAAAGCAAATAGCCAGCCCTGTTCATGGAAGATCAGGTGCTGGGCCTTTCAAACTATTATTCACAGTCATTAAGACAGTCCCAGGAAGAGCACCAGGGGACAAAGTGGTGCCTGTGAACCGGAGCGGCAAGATGGAGCTGACAGCCGTGGCGCTACAGGGTCCCCCAGCTGCCACCACCAGGACGATGCTTCCAGCATCTCCACAGGCTTTTCCAGAACCCCTGTCCGGGGCTCAGTCCTGGGACCCAGAAAGAGAAAGTGAATGTGTTGGTCGCTCAGTTGTGTCCAGCTCTTTGTGACCCCCATGGACCATAGCCCAGCAGGCTCCTCTGTCTAAGGGATTCTCCAGCCAGTAATACTGGAGTGGGTTGCCATGCCCTTCTCCAGGGGATCTTCCCTACCCAGGGATCAAACCCAGGTCTCTTGTGTGACAGGTAGATTCTTTACTGTCTGAGTCACCAGGGAAGCCCCCGAAAGAGAAAGAGGAAATAAGATTTTATGTGAACTCAGGGATAGTCTGATAGTTCCCAGCTAATGCTGGGAAAGATTGAGGATAGGAGGAGAAGGGGATGACAGAGCATGAGAAGGTCAAATAGTATCCCTGACTCAATGGACAAAAGTTTGAGCAAACTCCAGGAGATGGTGAAGGACAGGGAAGCCTGGCATGCTGCAGTCCCTGGGGTCGCAAAAAGTCAGACACCACTGAGCAACTGAACAACAACAACCCCAGCTAGGTGTGTTTGTCACTTTAGAATTTCTTCTTCTGTTTCCGAGCCTGAAATCTTTCAACTGTGCGATCCCCTAGGGGTGGAAGGAAGTGGACTTAAACCCACCTGAACAATGAGATGAAGAAACAGATTGCCGGATGGCCTCCTGCTCAGCAGCCAAGAACAAAAGCTTTTTTATATTCTCTATTGATCGTTAACCACATTTGTTCTTGATCAATCCCAAAAGCTTTCTTATCTTCTCACCGGGATATTTACTTTCATCCAAACACCGCGGTACACTTTAGCCCCACGGTGGGACAGCGGGATTAAGAGAGCAAACTGTGACTGGAAGCTGGGCATCCTGCAGACCTGGAGGCTGACGGCCATGGAAGTAACAAAGGGACAAAGGCAACAGCCTTGTTCTTCCTCTGGGGAGCAAACACCAGACAGACCCGTGGTGAGAAAAGCCCAAGCAAACCTTTCTTCGGAAACACATTTTATTTATGTAAAGATGTAGTGTTAGAATTGTTCATAACATATTTTGACAGTTCTTCCTGACTTTCCTCAGAGAGCTTGTTTTGAATCTTCAGAAATTCCTTCCAGGGCTTTTGTGCAGCAAGAGGTAAAACATGGTCACATCAAGAATGTTGTCGAACTTGGGGCAGGGAAGTCCCTCATGGGGCTACAGGCCACAACTGGCGCAACTGGTGAAAAATCTGCTTCCCAGGCAGAAGATGCAGGTTTGATCCCTCAGTCGGGAAGATCTCCTGGAGAAGGAAGTTACAACCCGTTCCAGTATTCTTGCGTGGAGAATCCCATGGACAGAGGAGCCTGGCAGGCTGCAGTCCTTGGGGTTGCAAGAGTCGAATACCACTGAGCACACACGCACACATCCTGCATGGAAATTCTCAGTTCCCTGTCACTTCCAACGACACTGTGTCCCTCCTGCTTCGCCAGTGTGTAGGTAGGCACACTTCCTTCTGAGCCATAATGAGAGCTGTCAGGAATCTGATGCAATCACCTTGCCTCTAAGGAGCTAGGCTAGTTTTCCTTAAAGTGTGATGGGGCTCTTCTTTCGTTCATGTAACATTTTTCTAGTGATAGCTATGATCTGTATTCCCTGTTCTTATCTACATACCATCCCTGATTGAACTGGAGGTCTGCTGAGGCACTGCCATGGAGAATTAGAGGAGGTCTAAACAGAGATTACAAATGGTTATTGAAAGAATAGGTGGGAGGGAGATGGGCAGAAGAGAGAGAGAAGGAGAGACACGGCTGGATTAGAGAAAGCAAAGTTTAATTGGGAAACCAGCTCGGCAATCTTGAGAAGTGAGAGCAGTCCCTGATAAACTTAACAACAGAGGTTATATACCCGAGGTTTAGGGCAGGGCAAAAATTTCAACTAAGTGGCACATCTCAGGAAGGGGGTCTTCTCAGACTCAGGAACTCGGAGTGCTGAATCTGCAGGATGCATGTCAAGGATGTATGTCAACGGCTTGATTGTAATGGGAGTTATTCTCAGCAAACATGTTGTCTCCCTCCTTATCGGCCTTTTGCAGAGGATTCAGTTCTGCAAGAAGGGATGGGACCTTTGTAAGGGGAAATGGAACCCTAGCAGGTGCATACAAGTTTTTCAAGGGTAATAGTGGGGGTGCCTCCTGGCAACCCTGACAGGTATAATACAACAGTTTTACAAAATGTGCCTCGCTTGGGGTTTGTACCTGATATGAGGCTCAGGAAGGCACAAACTGGGTAGTCATTCTACCACATTTAAGAACGGGAAAAGCAGATGTAGATGAAAAACAATTCCAAGGGACATTGGGTATATTTCCAGCTTTATGTCCAGTGTGATTTCTAGTGATCAGCATATCATCTTATTTGGAGATGCAGTATATACTTCCCTGTCTAGACACTCTAGTTTAAGTTTCCTTATAGAGATTTTTTCTTACTTAAAAAAGTCAGTGCTTTGTCCTTTTATTGAAAGATACACAGTACAAAGAACAACTGGCCCTAACTCCAGACACATTCATCGGAAACATGATCAGGTTATTATTTCAAAGACAAAGCTGAAATCCAAACAGATGTTCTATAGACTGATGCTTGCCCAGACGTGTTGAAGCTCCTCAGAAAATTATTCAGGACTGGAGTAGCAATGCCTGTGCTTGTCAGAAAGACAGAAAGTGTCTAAAGGTGCATTTTCATTGGAATATTTCCTAAAAACCAGTAGTAAAATGATTCTGTCCTGTGCTAAGTCAAGTCTGACTCTTTGTGACCACATGGGCTGTAGCCCGTCAGGCTCCTCTCTGTCCATGGGATTCTCCAGGCAAGAACACTGGAGTGGGCTGCCATGCCCTCCTCCAGGGGATCTTTCTGACCCTGGGATTGAGCCCAGGTCTCCTGCATGGGCAGGTGTGTTCTTCTCTACTGACATGCCCACAAGTGTATTTAATACACTCTAAACTCCTTGGTAGGGAAAAACCCAGTTCAGTATGACTTAGAATATGTAAGAAAAAAAAGTGAGAACGTTGTGGCTAGAGACGCTTCCAGGTTGACAGCAGTAAACAGCATGCTCATCAGCTAGTTTCCGCTTTTAGGAAACAAGACGTAGCTGTCTATTCATCCACCTGTAAAAGCACCCATTACGTTCACCTCAGGAGAAGCACTGAGTTACTTTGCGAAAGTGGTTTCCTTGGGTATCATTTCCCTTCTGGAGCTCCAGTGAGGATGGTTTCAGCCCCTTTACGGAGCTTTCGTGTTCCCTACACACTGTATTTTGATGGGGCTCTTGCCCTGCTGGAGGGCTTCCCTGGCAGCTCTGTGCTATAGAATCTACCTGCTAATGCAGGAGACGCGGGTTCAATCCCCGGGTCAGGAAGATCCCTTGGAGGAGGAAATGGCAAACTAGTCCAGTGTTCTTGCCTGGGAAAGCCCCTGGACAGAAGAGCCTGGAGGGCTCCAGTCCACAGTGTCACAATGAATCAGACACGAGCGACTAAACGACAACAAGAACTTTCCCTGCTGGAACCGCTGCTCCTCCCTGTCCTTCAGGATCTAAGTAGGGCTTCTGGAGACCCTTGCCCAACCTCTTTCCCCCAAAGGGTCATCCCCTGACTCTGGGTACTTCATGTTCACTGTGTGAGCACTAGATGACATGGTGTCTCATGTTATTGCCAAATTCTTTCTTTTAAAATGCCTATAGACTTGTTTTCCCAGACGTGTTGAAGCTCCTCAGAAAATTATTCAGGACTGGAGTAGCAATGCCTGTGCTTGTCAGAAAGACAGAAAGTGTCTAAAGGTGCATTTTCATTGGAATATTTCCTAAAAACCAGTAGTAAAATGATTCTGTCCTGTGCTAAGTCAAGTCTGACTCTTTGTGACCACATGGGCTGTAGCCCGTCAGGCTCCTCTCTGTCCATGGGATTCTCCAGGCAAGAACACTGGAGTGGGCTGCCATGCCCTCCTCCAGGGGATCTTTCTGACCCTGGGATTGAGCCCAGGTCTCCTGCATGGGCAGGTGTGTTCTTCTCTACTGACATGCCCACAAGTGTATTTAATACACTCTAAACTCCTTGGTAGGGAAAAACCCAGTTCAGTATGACTTAGAATATGTAAGAAAAAAAAGTGAGAACGTTGTGGCTAGAGACGCTTCCAGGTTGACAGCAGTAAACAGCATGCTCATCAGCTAGTTTCCGCTTTTAGGAAACAAGACGTAGCTGTCTATTCATCCACCTGTAAAAGCACCCATTACGTTCACCTCAGGAGAAGCACTGAGTTACTTTGCAAAGTGGTTTCCTTGGGTATCATTTCCCTTCTGGAGCTCCAGTGAGGATGGTTTCAGCCCCTTTACGGAGCTTTCGTGTTCCCTACACACTGTATTTTGATGGGGCTCTTGCCCTGCTGGAGGGCTTCCCTGGCAGCTCTGTGCTATAGAATCTGCCTGCTAATGCAGGAGACGCGGGTTCAATCCCCGGGTCAGGAAGATCCCTTGGAGGAGGAAATGGCAAACTAGTCCAGTGTTCTTGCCTGGGAAAGCCCCTGGACAGAAGAGCCTGGAGGGCTCCAGTCCACAGTGTCACAATGAATCAGACACGAGCGACTAAACGACAACAAGAACTTTCCCTGCTGGAACCGCTGCTCCTCCCTGTCCTTCAGGATCTAAGTAGGGCTTCTGGAGACCCTTGCCCAACCTCTTTCCCCCAAAGGGTCATCCCCTGACTCTGGGTACTTCATGTTCACTGTGTGAGCACTAGATGACATGGTGTCTCATGTTATTGCCAAATTCTTTCTTTTAAAATTCTAACCCCTTCAACCACGTGGTAAGATTCTTGCAGATGAAAGCACGTTGCATACTCCCCACATCTCTCCAGACCTAAAATGGAAGCAGATGGACAAGAAGCTCTCACGCGAAAGTGTCTGTCCTCTGCAGATCTCCACAGGCATAGTGGTACAGCTATGCAGATGATCATACTGTCTCCACACTAATCACTAAGATGAGGGAGGAAGAGGAAAACAAGCAACAGAAGAGAAAGTCTGTGCTAACTTGTCAGTGACACTTAAAGGGGCACAGACCCCCACACCCTGGTTACCGAAGGTATGTTTCTTAGGAGACTCAGGAAACTTGAGCAGTGAGATACCTCCAGGAACATTTCTGCAGCCCTAAAATGAAAATAACTTAAACGCTCCTAACAAGTAGGTCAAAAAAATCCTAAATTGTGATTTAATCATTCCATAAAGCGATTAAAGTGATAAGCTAGAAATACATGTCTTCATGTGGATATATGTGTGTGTATGACTGAGTCGCTTTGCTGTCCACCTGAAACTATTAGAGCACTGTTTCAATCACCTAGATCCAATATGAAGTACAGAGTTTTAAGAAAGCCATTGAAGGGGCTTTCCTCATAGCTCAGTGGTTAAGAGCTTGCCTGCCAATGCAGGGGACACGAGTCTGATCCCTAATCCAGGAAGATCCCATGTGCTGCAGAGCAACTAAGCCTGTGAGCTACGATTATGGAGCCTGTGCTCTAGGGCCTCAGAGCTGCAACTACTGAGCCCATGTGCAGCAACTACTGAGGCCCGTGTGCCCTAGAGCCTGAGTTCCACAATGGGAGAAGTCACAGCAACAAGAAACCTGCTCACCTCAACTAGAGAGCAGCCCCCACTCCCTGCAACTAGAGAAGAGTCTGCAGCAGCAGTGAAAACCCAGGATACTACAGATGATAAATGCTGGAGAGGGTGCAGAGAAAAAAAAGAAAGCCATTGAATAGTCCATTTTATGTGAGTGAATTAGGGGCACACTAATATAGGAGGCATGGGTTCCATCCCTGGTCCAGGAGGATCCTTTGGAGAAGGAAATGGCAACCCACTCCAGTACTCTTGCCTGGAGAGTCCCATGGTTAGAGGAGCCTGATGGGCAACAATTCATCAGGTGGCAAAGAGTCAGACACGACTTAGCAACTAAAACAACAACAACAACAACAAATGAGTGAATTATATAGTTAATTACATTTAAGTAAAGCTGTTAAACTAGGAAAAAACATGAATAAATCCCCAAAATATGATTAATGTCAGAAGTGTATGTGAAGCATGATATCCTTACATGTGATTTTAAAGACATCCAACACAATCCTGTAGATTTTATGAATCCAGAAAGATGAAATAAGAGTATAGTACAACCAGATAAGAACACCCCCACTCAAAGCTGAGGCGCCCTGAAGAGAGCGCCACAGTCTGGAAAAGGAGCAGGACAAACAGTGCATCATCACCTCTTAGCAATGTGGTGCCTTAAAACCAGGAGCACTCCGGTGGTGTTCATTACAGAGCTTCCATCTAGGGGGTGGGCATCTGTGCATTTGTCTTCCGTTCTCTGTATTTTTCTGTGCTACTTACACCTGTGTGCATGCTTATCGTGTCCAACTCTTTGCGACCTCATGAATGGTAGCCTGCCAGGCTCCTCTGTCCATGGGGTTTTCTAGACAAGGATACTGGAATGAGTTGCCATTTCCTGCTTCAGAGGATCTTCTCAACCAGGGATCGAACCCATGTCTCTTGTCTGATCCCTAATCCAGGAAGATCCCATGTGCTGCAGAGCAACTAAGCCTGTGAGCTACGATTATGGAGCCTGTGCTCTAGGGCCTCAGAGCTGCAACTACTGAGCCCATGTGCAGCAACTACTGAGGCCCGTGTGCCCTAGAGCCTGAGTTCCACAATGGGAGAAGTCACAGCAACAAGAAACCTGCTCACCTCAACTAGAGAGCAGCCCCCACTCCCTGCAACTAGAGAAGAGTCTGCAGCAGCAGTGAAAACCCAGGATACTACAGATGATAAATGCTGGAGAGGGTGCAGAGAAAAAAAAGAAAGCCATTGAATAGTCCATTTTATGTGAGTGAATTAGGGGCACACTAATATAGGAGGCATGGGTTCCATCCCTGGTCCAGGAGGATCCTTTGGAGAAGGAAATGGCAACCCACTCCAGTACTCTTGCCTGGAGAGTCCCATGGTTAGAGGAGCCTGATGGGCAACAATTCATCAGGTGGCAAAGAGTCAGACACGACTTAGCAACTAAAACAACAACAACAACAACAAATGAGTGAATTATATAGTTAATTACATTTAAGTAAAGCTGTTAAACTAGGAAAAAACATGAATAAATCCCCAAAATATGATTAATGTCAGAAGTGTATGTGAAGCATGATATCCTTACATGTGATTTTAAAGACATCCAACACAATCCTGTAGATTTTATGAATCCAGAAAGATGAAATAAGAGTATAGTACAACCAGATAAGAACACCCCCACTCAAAGCTGAGGCGCCCTGAAGAGAGCGCCACAGTCTGGAAAAGGAGCAGGACAAACAGTGCATCATCACCTCTTAGCAATGTGGTGCCTTAAAACCAGGAGCACTCCGGTGGTGTTCATTACAGAGCTTCCATCTAGGGGGTGGGCATCTGTGCATTTGTCTTCCGTTCTCTGTATTTTTCTGTGCTACTTACACCTGTGTGCATGCTTATCGTGTCCAACTCTTTGCGACCTCATGAATGGTAGCCTGCCAGGCTCCTCTGTCCATGGGGTTTTCTAGACAAGGATACTGGAATGAGTTGCCATTTCCTGCTTCAGAGGATCTTCTCAACCAGGGATCGAACCCATGTCTCTTGTGTCTCCTCCGTTGAGCAAGTGCCCATTCTTTACATGAGGCACCAGACATGAGTGGATGAAAGAGGCTTTTAAATCCACTACAATTCCATAAAAATGGTTCCATCTCATTTTAATACGCTCTGAGTCATTCATTTCCTAGGGAAATAAGCTATAACACTTAGAAATTCAAATTGTTTTCCTATCATTGCTTTCCTCTGCTGCTTACACACTTTAAATATTTTATTTGCACTACACACAAACTCATAGACACAGAGTTTACTATAAGTATCACTTAAGAGAAAGAACCTCAATCATAAAACTACATTTTCTCACTCATTTTGGCAGCTTGGTTTCTGGGAAGCGATCTCATCTGGGCTGGCTAATTACATGTCCCAAAGTATTTAGCATAAGATAATTGTGTTTTTCTGGTGTGTGGAAGGAAATCTAATCTTTAGGACAGCAGTCTCTCACACTCCCTGTAAATCTGAATGCCAAGCTTGCTACCAATTCATCTACTCACTCAACACATGCTCACTGAAAGCCTACAGCCTACTGGCTCCCGGGCACAAAAATGAAATTGAGTACCAAGTACTGTGATCCAAATACTATGAAGGAAGCCTGACAGGGAGGAGACGGTTGAGATGACTCTGTGACTAAGGGCTTCTCTTAGAGGGGCTGGCTCTGAACCCTTCCAGCATGTGAGTGCTTCAGAGACAAAGCGAGGGGCTTCCCTGGTGGTCCAGCAGTTAAGACTCCATGCTCCCAATCCAGGGAGATGGGGTTTGATTTCTGGTCAGGGAACCAGATTCCAACATGCTGCAACTAAGATCCCACACCACCCCCAAAAGGTGAGGAGTCAAGATGGCTGAGACCATGGGAGAGCAGAGAAGGTGCACAAGGGGAGCAGGCCCTCTTTGTCCAGTCTGTCGCTGCCACTGAGGAACCAAGGCCATGGCCTCCCGTACCTTCCTACTTCCAAGACAAGCCCAGACACCTCAACTTTCCTACAAAAAAACTCTAAATTTAAAATCAGGAAAGTTAGGTTTTAATGACCTGTTCATTTTCATTTTAAAATTTGGATTTTTTAAAATTTAGAATTACCATATCAACAAAATAAAATCATGGTTAGCGAGGATCTGGACACAGCCTGTAGCTTCAAGTTCTGAGTCTCCAACAGAGATGGTGATGCAGCTCCACAGGATAAGAAAGCCTCCACGCTCAAGTTGATGGGTTCTAGACACCTCTAATTCTTCTCTCCTGCCTCTAAGACTGGCAGCCCTGAGAGCTGCTTGCACTGTGGCTACTGTCACAGCCCTGAGCTGCGCCGCTCCTTACCCTCCACATCTGTGATCACACTTAAGCTATAACACTTAGAAATTCAAATTGTTTTCCTATCATTGCTTTCCTCTGCTGCTTACACACTTTAAATATTTTATTTGCACGACACACAAACTCATAGACACAGAGTTTACTATAAGTATCACTTAAGAGAAAGAACCTCAATCATAAAACTACATTTTCTCACTCATTTTGGCAGCTTGGTTTCTGGGAAGCGATCTCATCTGGGCTGGCTAATTACATGTCCCAAAGTATTTAGCATAAGATAATTGTGTTTTTCTGGTGTGTGGAAGGAAATCTAATCTTTAGGACAGCAGTCTCTCACACTCCCTGTAAATCTGAATGCCAAGCTTGCTACCAATTCATCTACTCACTCAACACATGCTCACTGAAAGCCTACAGCCTACTGGCTCCCGGGCACAAAAATGAAATTGAGTACCAAGTACTGTGATCCAAATACTATGAAGGAAGCCTGACAGGGAGGAGACGGTTGAGATGACTCTGTGACTAAGGGCTTCTCTTAGAGGGGCTGGCTCTGAACCCTTCCAGCATGTGAGTGCTTCAGAGACAAAGCGAGGGGCTTCCCTGGTGGTCCAGCAGTTAAGACTCCATGCTCCCAATCCAGGGAGATGGGGTTTGATTTCTGGTCAGGGAACCAGATTCCAACATGCTGCAACTAAGATCCCACACCACCCCCAAAAGGTGAGGAGTCAAGATGGCTGAGACCATGGGAGAGCAGAGAAGGTGCACAAGGGGAGCAGGCCCTCTTTGTCCAGTCTGTCGCTGCCACTGAGGAACCAAGGCCATGGCCTCCCGTACCTTCCTACTTCCAAGACAAGCCCAGACACCTCAACTTTCCTACAAAAAAACTCTAAATTTAAAATCAGGAAAGTTAGGTTTTAATGACCTGTTCATTTTCATTTTAAAATTTGGATTTTTTAAAATTTAGAATTACCATATCAACAAAATAAAATCATGGTTAGCGAGGATCTGGACACAGCCTGTAGCTTCAAGTTCTGAGTCTCCAACAGAGATGGTGATGCAGCTCCACAGGATAAGAAAGCCTCCACGCTCAAGTTGATGGGTTCTAGACACCTCTAATTCTTCTCTCCTGCCTCTAAGACTGGCAGCCCTGAGAGCTGCTTGCACTGTGGCTACTGTCACAGCCCTGAGCTGCGTCCGCTCCTTACCCTCCACATCTGTGTGCCATTCTGTGGCTTTAGAACCAGCCATTCCCTCTCCTTTTTCTCTTCTTATTAGACTTCTCTCCTGAGATAACATAATCTAGGATGTGATTTGACATTTATCTTGTTAAGATGAACAATGACTAATTTGGATGCCAATCAAGTGTAGAAAAAGTCCACATTTTAAAAATCAGTCAAGGAACTGTCAAATCACTTCATTCTACTTTTCAGATATAGTGCAAGCTATGAGATCCCCGGAGTTCTAAATTCTGAGTGCCTTTTAATGGTCTTTTGAAAGTGAAACCAAAGTGAACTTGATCTTGGAAGTGATACTCTTACCCAAAGACCTTCTCTGGAGGCCTATTGAACACAAGTCCCTGTGCCTGCAATAGGGACTGAACAATGTAAAGTCACCTAAAAGCAGAGACACACACCATCAGTAATCATCTAAAGTAAAATAACATCAGGTTAGAACCAATAAGGAACACAGCTCAGTGGTGAAGAATGTGCTTGCCCGTGCAGGAGACACAGGCTCTGGAGGAGGAAACAGCAACCCACTCCAGGATTCTTGGCTGGGAAATCCCAGGGACAGAGGAGCCTGGGGGGCTGCAGGTCACAGGACTGCAGAGTCAGACACAATCGAGAACTGAGCACAGCACAGAACCTACAAGAGTTTGTTCCTCTATGGGAAAAGAATCTTAAAAACAGTGCAATTAGTTCACCATGCTGCCCACCTAAAACAACACCACATTGTGAATCAACTCTACTCCAGTGAAAATACAAAATAAAAAGAGTTTTCTCTTCTTTAAGAAAAATCAAACAATTGGAAAAATAAACTTTAAAATAATACCATTTGAGGGCTTCCCTTGTAGTCCAGTGGGAAAAGAGTCCGCCTTGCAGTGCAGGGGGCACTGGTTTTACCCCTAGCATGGGAAGAACCCATGTGCTGCGGAGCGGCTGGACTGGTGCGTAAAATTACGGAGCGGCTGGGCGGGTGTGTCCAGTTACGAGCCTCTGGAGTGCATGTGCCCAGAGAAAGTGCTCTGCAATGAGAGAGGCCCCTGCAATGGGAGGCCCACCCAGGCCAAAGAATGAAGATGGATGAAAATAAACAAATAAAAAACCAATAAAAGAGGCCAAAATTTAAAAAAATATATACCATTTGAAAAAGATCAAAATGTATGAACTCCTTAGAAATAAATTTTACAAAATGTATATAATATCTATACACTTAGAATAATACTGGTAAAAAGGAAAGAGGGCCTGAATAAGTAGAAAGATATTCTGTGCTCATGGAATGAGAGACACGGTTGTTAAGATATCACTTCTCCCAAAACTAGTCTACAGATTCAGTCAGTCTAATCAAAATCTCAACAAGCTTTTATGTAGAAATTGATAACCTGATTCTAAAATGTACAGGGAAATGCAAAGAACTGTAATGGCTAAAACAATCACAAAGCAGAAGAAGAAAGTCGGAGGATTTGTTGTTTGATTTCAAGATTTAATATAAAGCTATAGTCATCAAGACAGTGTGGAATGCTAGCACCATATTTATCAGTGGAACAAAGACTTGAACAGAGAATTCAGAAATAGAGCCACAATTTTATGGTCAATTGATTTTGGACCAAGTTTCCAGAATAATACAAGGGGAAAAGAATAGTTTTTTCAATAACTAGTGCTGGAATACTGGATATGTAGTTTGAAAAAAGTTTTTACTTTAAACTTTATTACAGACACAAACGTTAACTTAATATATAGCAAAGACCTAAATGTATTAACCAAAATGATAAAACTGGTACAAGAAAACAGGAGAGTCTTTTCACAACCTTGGGGTAGGCAAAGATTTCTTAAAGAAGGTACACATCTTTGGTTTTTTCAAAAGACATGGTTAAGAAAATAAGAAGGTATTACTGACAGTGGGAGAAAATATTCACAACATGTATTTAAGACAAAGAACCTGTAGCGAGAATATAGAGCTCTGACAGTTCAATCATAAAAAGACAAACAACCCAATAAAAATGGGCAAAATATCTGAACTGACACATCACGAAAGATACATCCGATCAAAACCTTGTGAAAACAGTCACAGCATTAACAACCATCAAAGAAATACAGATTAAAGTTACAAGATGTCACTACATATCCATTGGAATGGCTAAACTTAGAGGAATAAAGAATAATGTTAGTTGTCTGCCAGTCATGGAGAGTGAACACAGATGGGTTTTTAATTAAAATTTTCATTTTTAATTTAAAATCCTTTTTTTTTAATCTGCAAAGGCAGATTTTTGAAGAAAGATCAAAATGTATGAACTCCTTAGAAATAAATTTTACAAAATGTATATAATATCTATACACTTAGAATAATACTGGTAAAAAGGAAAGAGGGCCTGAATAAGTAGAAAGATATTCTGTGCTCATGGAATGAGAGACACGGTTGTTAAGATATCACTTCTCCCAAAACTAGTCTACAGATTCAGTCAGTCTAATCAAAATCTCAACAAGCTTTTATGTAGAAATTGATAACCTGATTCTAAAATGTACAGGGAAATGCAAAGAACTGTAATGGCTAAAACAATCACAAAGCAGAAGAAGAAAGTCGGAGGATTTGTTGTTTGATTTCAAGATTTAATATAAAGCTATAGTCATCAAGACAGTGTGGAATGCTAGCACCATATTTATCAGTGGAACAAAGACTTGAACAGAGAATTCAGAAATAGAGCCACAATTTTATGGTCAATTGATTTTGGACCAAGTTTCCAGAATAATACAAGGGGAAAAGAATAGTTTTTTCAATAACTAGTGCTGGAATACTGGATATGTAGTTTGAAAAAAGTTTTTACTTTAAACTTTATTACAGACACAAACGTTAACTTAATATATAGCAAAGACCTAAATGTATTAACCAAAATGATAAAACTGGTACAAGAAAACAGGAGAGTCTTTTCACAACCTTGGGGTAGGCAAAGATTTCTTAAAGAAGGTACACATCTTTGGTTTTTTCAAAAGACATGGTTAAGAAAATAAGAAGGTATTACTGACAGTGGGAGAAAATATTCACAACATGTATTTAAGACAAAGAACCTGTAGCGAGAATATAGAGCTCTGACAGTTCAATCATAAAAAGACAAACAACCCAATAAAAATGGGCAAAATATCTGAACTGACACATCACGAAAGATACATCCGATCAAAACCTTGTGAAAACAGTCACAGCATTAACAACCATCAAAGAAATACAGATTAAAGTTACAAGATGTCACTACATATCCATTGGAATGGCTAAACTTAGAGGAATAAAGAATAATGTTAGTTGTCTGCCAGTCATGGAGAGTGAACACAGATGGGTTTTTAATTAAAATTTTCATTTTTAATTTAAAATCCTTTTTTTTTAATCTGCAAAGGCAGATTTTTGAAGAAAGAGATAACTGAAACTGTTGAACAATGATACATTTGAGGTTCCTGGGGCCCACCCACATGAGTTAGTCACATGGCGACAAAGGAGGCGCCGGAACTGGAGACAGAAACTCAGGAATAACGGATACCCAGATGAGAGGTGACGTCCTCAGGGGATGAGTTTTCCCAAGCAGAGCACATATCTTGAGAAGAGAGGAGACGAAGCCCAGGACAAAGCCATAGGGAACATCATCATGTAAGGGACAGATGGAGAAAGAGAAGCCCAGGAGACAGAGTACGAAGGCACAATCCAAAAAAGGAAGGGAACAGTTTTAGGGAGACATCTTAGAGGGACCAATACTGTAGACACAACACGTAGTATGAGAGCTGAAAAGAGTTCCTTGGATTTTCATCTAAAAGTTACTACTGACCTTAACAGGTATGATTTCATGGGAGTGGTAAGAGTCACAGAACAGCAGTAGAATAAGAAATTCATAGAGATGAGGAAGGGCCAGGCCATTTTTCAACAGTCTTCACTACCAAGACAGATAGAAACTGAGCATGGAGGAGAATGATTATGGATTTAATAAAGTGCTCTTCTTTTAATGTTTTTTTAATGAGATAAAATTCACATAAAACCTACTATTTAAACAGTATGCCACCACACAAGTCAGTGGCACTGAGTCCATTTACACTGCTGTGCAATTCCTGCCATATCCGTCTCCTGAAAAATCTCCCCTTCCTAAACAGAAATTCTGTCCCCCTTAAACATTAGCTCTTCATTCCTCCTCCTAGCTCCCACACTCCCTGGCCTCTGGTATCTACCAATGTACTGAGAATATGCTTAAAAAAATAAGAAAAATTAGCAAGTTTTTTATGCTTATGGCAGTCTATGAGGACTAAGTAACAACTAATAATAAAGAGAGAAAGAACTGATCAATGACATGAGCGTCCTGTGGGGAACATGCCCATGCCAAATGAGAGGCAATTGACATAGAAGAGACCAGTTGGAGGATGCATGGCAAGAAGCTAAAGGAGAACTTGCCTTGGAGGATGTCCGCTAATTAGTGAAGCATGTGTGGTCCTCTATGGAAGGATGATGGACCGGGTCAATGATGAGGGATGATCTTGGAGGCTCACGTTGTCTTATTCTCACATCTTCTCTGGGGGATATAAAGTTAACAACACAAATGTGTTTACACATGACAGAATAACTTCTTCTCACCCCCCATATCTGAGCAGTTCTCCTTGTGTGTGTGTGTGTGTGGGGGGGGTCATCTAACTCCCTAGGGAGCTAAGCGTGGGTGTGATCATGGCAGAGAATGTGATGGGCTCATGAGAGCCCGTGCTCAAGCCATCAGGCAGTTGACTGAGAAGATGGCAGGAAAAGCGCTTGAAAATAAGCCACCTTATTGGGGTTTGGATACCTGGTTCTTTTATAGATCAGAGATGATGGAAGGTGAGGAAGCAAAGCAAAAAGGCCATTAATCTTGCAACCATCTCCTAGAATGGCAAGCCTCAGGCAGGGGATGTGTTCATTTCTCCCATCCTGCCATCTACAGGTGGTCAGGGTTCAGAACAAAGGCATTTTCCTTTAACAGTCAAGTAGAGGGTCAGGGTCCATGAGTTAAGTCATTAAGTATGATTATAATAAAGAAGAAGCAGAAAGCAAGTCAAAGAAACAGTTTGCAATGTGGAGCCAGAATCGGTTTCCTCCCTACAACACAACTACGTCTTACCTCCTCTAATCAGTTCTGCCACACACAAAACTGAAGATTAATCGACATAATCTGTACAAAATAAAATAACAGTTGGTAAGTCTGTGCACATCATGCCCAAGTCCTCTTTACTAGCAGGATCTTACAATGCCATAAAGCAGCTTGCTACCTGCGGTTATTATAAATCACTCTATCACTGTGACTTTTAATTTGGAACACTGTATCCAGGTAGATATAGCCTGTTCCCTTCAATCATTACCAAAATACTTATTTTCATTATCTGAATGCTCCACTGAGGCAACCAAATTATAGCTCTAAGAATAGGAGGACAAGAACACGACCATCCAGAAACTGAGCAAAAATATTCTACCTCAGAAATTCAAGTCTAAAGAGAGAAAGAACTGATCAATGCATGGGGGCCAAATGAGAGGCAATTGACATAGAAGAGACCAGTTGGAGGATGCATGGCAAGAAGCTAAAGGAGAACTTGCCTTGGAGGATGTCCGCTAATTAGTGAAGCATGTGTGGTCCTCTATGGAAGGATGATGGACCGGGTCAATGATGAGGGATGATCTTGGAGGCTCACGTTGTCTTATTCTCACATCTTCTCTGGGGGATATAAAGTTAACAACACAAATGTGTTTACACATGACAGAATAACTTCTTCTCACCCCCCATATCTGAGCAGTTCTCCTTGTGTGTGTGTGGGGGGGGGGTCATCTAACTCCCTAGGGAGCTAAGCGTGGGTGTGATCATGGCAGAGAATGTGATGGGCTCATGAGAGCCCGTGCTCAAGCCATCAGGCAGTTGACTGAGAAGATGGCAGGAAAAGCGCTTGAAAATAAGCCACCTTATTGGGGTTTGGATACCTGGTTCTTTTATAGATCAGAGATGATGGAAGGTGAGGAAGCAAAGCAAAAAGGCCATTAATCTTGCAACCATCTCCTAGAATGGCAAGCCTCAGGCAGGGGATGTGTTCATTTCTCCCATCCTGCCATCTACAGGTGGTCAGGGTTCAGAACAAAGGCATTTTCCTTTAACAGTCAAGTAGAGGGTCAGGGTCCATGAGTTAAGTCATTAAGTATGATTATAATAAAGAAGAAGCAGAAAGCAAGTCAAAGAAACAGTTTGCAATGTGGAGCCAGAATCGGTTTCCTCCCTACAACACAACTACGTCTTACCTCCTCTAATCAGTTCTGCCACACACAAAACTGAAGATTAATCGACATAATCTGTACAAAATAAAATAACAGTTGGTAAGTCTGTGCACATCATGCCCAAGTCCTCTTTACTAGCAGGATCTTACAATGCCATAAAGCAGCTTGCTACCTGCGGTTATTATAAATCACTCTATCACTGTGACTTTTAATTTGGAACACTGTATCCAGGTAGATATAGCCTGTTCCCTTCAATCATTACCAAAATACTTATTTTCATTATCTGAATGCTCCACTGAGGCAACCAAATTATAGCTCTAAGAATAGGAGGACAAGAACACGACCATCCAGAAACTGAGCAAAAATATTCTACCTCAGAAATTCAAGTCTAACACAATACAATCAGAAAATAGGGGTCATTAATAAAAACGGAGTCCCTACCTAGCATGTATGCACATACATATTTGCTTTCCATTTAATCCATGTCACATGCTGGTATGGCTGTTTTTGTTTTCCCCATCGTGCAGATGAGAAAAAGGAGGTTTAGAGACTGACTTTCTGAAGTTGATACACTTGATAACAAAACGGAAATTAAAATTAGCATTTTCTGATCCTAAACTCTTAACAGCAAAACACTGGTTTTCCTGTGTGAAACTATGTATCTTGTCAGGTTCTAGGGCAGCCACTGAGATATTTCTTGGCGTTGCTTTTCCACTAAATGTATAACAGCTTCAGAGTAGAGAAAAGGCATGTATTTTGATGCTACTATTCTCCTCTGATTCCATTTTGTGCCACACAAGATCTCTTCTTCTAGACTGACTTTCACGAGATCCACACACATAAAAATCATATTCTTGTCTAAGCTCTAATGTCTGAGAAATGGAGTATTTCCTGCTATGTCAATAAACAAGAATGTCACACTCATCATTGATTCCAGCCCTCTGGGGCACTCAGGGAAGAAGAAAATACCTGGGCTCTAGCAGCCATCAGATTACAGCCACTTCCTACAGGGGGTGAGTGGAAGCTCAGGATGTAGGAAAGAAACCACACAGGATCCTGGCCCCAGAGAACTGAGATGCATATGAAGGGAATGATTGCAGTGAGCCCAGACTCTTGCATCTTCCCATACATACGGCACTAAATCCCTTCACTTGGGTTATCTGGTTTCCTTTAAGCCACCTGCCCTTAGGTGCAGATAGTTCAGACTACTTGCCCTTTGCTGCATACCTTCTAGCACATCATGCCCAGTCCTCTTTACTAGCAGGATCTTACAATGCCATAAAGCAGCTTGCTACCTGGTTATTATAAATCACTCTATCACTGTGACTTTTAATTTGGAACACTGTATCCAGGTAGATATAGCCTGTTCCCTTCAATCATTACCAAAATACTTATTTTCATTATCTGAATGCTCCACTGAGGCAACCAAATTATAGCTCTAAGAATAGGAGGACAAGAACACGACCATCCAGAAACTGAGCAAAAATATTCTACCTCAGAAATTCAAGTCTAACACAATACAATCAGAAAATAGGGGTCATTAATAAAACGGAGTCCCTGCCTAGCATGTATGCACATACATATTTGCTTTCCATTTAATCCATGTCACATGCTGGTATGGCTGTTTTTGTTTTCCCCATCGTGCAGATGAGAAAAAGGAGGTTTAGAGACTGACTTTCTGAAGTTGATACACTTGATAACAAAACGGAAATTAAAATTAGCATTTTCTGATCCTAAACTCTTAACAGCAAAACACTGGTTTTCCTGTGTGAAACTATGTATCTTGTCAGGTTCTAGGGCAGCCACTGAGATATTTCTTGGCGTTGCTTTTCCACTAAATGTATAACAGCTTCAGAGTAGAGAAAAGGCATGTATTTTGATGCTACTATTCTCCTCTGATTCCATTTTGTGCCACACAAGATCTCTTCTTCTAGACTGACTTTCACGAGATCCACACACATAAAAATCATATTCTTGTCTAAGCTCTAATGTCTGAGAAATGGAGTATTTCCTGCTATGTCAATAAACAAGAATGTCACACTCATCATTGATTCCAGCCCTCTGGGGCACTCAGGGAAGAAGAAAATACCTGGGCTCTAGCAGCCATCAGATTACAGCCACTTCCTACAGGGGGTGAGTGGAAGCTCAGGATGTAGGAAAGAAACCACACAGGATCCTGGCCCCAGAGAACTGAGATGCATATGAAGGGAATGATTGCAGTGAGCCCAGACTCTTGCATCTTCCCATACATACGGCACTAAATCCCTTCACTTGGGTTATCTGGTTTCCTTTAAGCCACCTGCCCTTAGGTGCAGATAGTTCAGACTACTTGCCCTTTGCTGCATAACTTCTATATAGCCTGGCTCTTCTCCTCACCGCCTTGGAGCAGTTCCCTAGGGGCTCCTTGAGAAGCTGTCTTCTGGGCTTGAAGTCCTCAGAATATTGTTCAGTCACCAAGTTGTGTCTGACGCTTCGCGAGCCCAGGGACTGCAGCACACCAGGCCTCCCTGTCCCCCATTATTTCCTGGAATTTGCCCAACTTCATGTCCATTACACCAGGGATGCCATTCCACCGTCTCATCCTCTCTTGCCCTCTTCTCCTTGTGGCTTCACTCTTTCCCAGCATCAGGGTCTCTTCCAATGCCCAGGGAATAAAACATAACTCTAGACTTTAAGGTTGCGAATATATATGTGTATGTATATATATATATATATATATATATGTCTACAAGTGTCATTTCTTAGACTTCCTTTCTGCTTTAAACAGATTCAATCTGTGCCCAAATTTGGTTGATCCTGCCCTTCCCCCTCCAGGCATGTTTGTCTCGCTTTCAGTTGGCCACCTCCCTAGCCTAGACCTTCACTACATCTTGCTGCTCCAAATACATCAGCCTCCTGACCAGGCTCTGCATCTCTTGTCTGTCCCCTTCCTATTCCAGTCACCACATTTCTTCCTAAAACTGCTCCTCGACTTAAGTATGCGACAGATGTCCACAGCCTATAAAGTAAATTCCAAACCTTTTCCTTTGATACTTAGTGTGTTGACTCCAACCAAAATGTCTAGCTTTCTGTCCATCACTCATACAGCCCCTGAAGTCCGATAATACCTCTCTACTTGATGTTTCCTGAAACAAACACCCTAGTTTTCTGTGTCACCTATAAAACATTCACAACTCAAAAGTGGAGAGTTATGTTTTATTCAGTGCCAGTTTCTAGCCCAGTAGGCTGCAGGAAAAAAGTAAATGATGAGAAAACAGCTCTGAGGACGTGAATGGGGAGCTAAGATATAGAGGAGTTTTGTAATCAAGGACAGGTATTAGAAACAAAAGATTACTGTTAACAAAAGAAAGCTAGCTATCTCAAGTTAAGGACTTTACTACTATTCTATGTGTGGAAAGACTCAAGAGTCTGGGCTTAGAGCATTAACCACTCCTTTGATGTGCACCTCATCTGTCTGTATTTCCTGTATTTCCTCATCCCCGGGGCCTCCTTGGAGGGAGTGGGTGCAGTCGGATGCTGCTAGACTGGTAGGCAGTCTTTATTTCCTTCCTGAGCTCCATCCCTGAATTCCTTCGTGGCTCACCGGTTCTCCACTGTCTGTGGTTGCAATGGCCCATGACTGAGACATCCTTTGTTTACTGATACAGCAGGAAATACTCCATCTCTCAACTGCTTTTTTTTTCCAGACTACTCTTTCTGCCTCGAAGGCCATCCTCCTTTCCCATGACACATGCATCTGAATGTACCAGTGAAGCCCAGCGCACTGGAAGGGGGCTATTCCATCCTGACTCCTTGCCAGTCTCAGTTACTCTCAGGGCTGACAGGAAGGAGGAGGTTAGTAGATGATTATTCCATCGAACGTAAGGTGAACAAAAGGCAAGTGAACACGAAAGGCATTCACTTCTACCGTGGTAGGGTATCTTCTGTCAAAGGACAACAATTTTAACTTCAGAAGAGTAGAAGCGCTAACCAAAAAGCAGTCATGAATTCAGGTAAATCCACTGGGGGCAGAATCATTCTAAGCTCTAGAACCATACAGCCCAACAGACTCAGGCCAAACGATTTTCAACCTGAATGAACATTTCTGTTTCAGAATTTTAATCTAATCAAACAGAGTAAATTAGTCCGGAGCGTCTGCCTTGTCTCAAGAAATGCCTGATCCTTAAACCAAGTTTTAATGAGACAAGCAACTAATTCTATTATCCCGGTAACAGAAGATAGGGAAAGGTTAGGGTAGAGGAGGACTAGAGTGCGTTCCTGTAAGAAAACACGGATAACGTGCAATGATCATCCAACCAGCTAAGGATCCATAGACGACCTTTGTAATAAAAGGTGTTCCTCTTTTTATTAAACTTGAGTTTTTCTTTTATTAAAAGAAAAAAGCAGAACAGATCTATGGACATTGGAGGGAAGGAAGATTGGGCAAGAGGTATGGAAAGAGCAACAAGGAAACCTACACTATCATATGTAATAGAGATTACCACTGTGATTAAGCTGCAAGACTAAAGAAACCTACATGGGGACTAAGCATCAACCTGGGGGGATATGGAAAGGGCAAAAAGGGAGGGAGGCTCAGGTGGGAGGGGTCAGGGATATATCTATGACTATTTGGGGATGATGTATACCTGTAAATAAGAAAACTCTATAAAAATGTATAACAATAACTTTGTCGTACACCTGAAGCTAATGCAACATTGTAAAACAAATATACCCCAATTAAAAAAAAAAGCCCTTATGGTTGCCAAGAGGGTAGAGAGAGGGATGAACTGGAAGACTGACATATACACACTGCTATGTGTAAAACAGATCTCTAACAAGGACCCACGTACATCCTACTTGACACTCTGTGATGATCCATATGGGAATAGACTCTAAAAAGGATATGTGTATATGTATAGCTGAGTCACTTTGCTGTACAGCAGAAAGTAGCACTGTAAATCAGCTCTACTCCAACAGAGATTAAAAAACAAAGCCAACTTTTTTCAGTAGAAATTCTGTAAAGTGCAAGTAAGTGAAACCAACAATAATGACACCTCCTAAAAGAAAATCATTGTCGACATTTTGTTGTGAACATTTTCATCATGGTTCTTCTTTGCCCTGTATGTTTGTGTGTGTGTGTGTGTGTGTAAGGTCATATATTTTTCTTTGTGTATAATAAAATATTGATCATGGTACACATACTATTTTACTTCTTTTTTCACAATATGTCAAACACATTTTCTCACGTAATGAAGTGTTCTCCTGCAACATTACTTTTTACATGTGAGGAGTTATCCATCTCATCATGGTGCTATAGCCAACAAGTTGTCAGTCTTTCACTTTTATAAATAGAGTTTAGAAAGGAGTCTTATGCTTTATTTTATATGGACAGCATTTTTAAATTTTTCTTAATGTCCATTCCTCTGTGTGGAATTACAAGACCAGAGACATGTAAGATATGAAAATTTTAATAAGAATGGTTAAACTTTT
The DNA here is from genome assembly GCA_022376925.1 of Tragulus kanchil. Classification (NCBI taxonomy): domain Eukaryota; kingdom Metazoa; phylum Chordata; class Mammalia; order Artiodactyla; family Tragulidae; genus Tragulus; species Tragulus kanchil. The sequence goes on along the minus strand of JAIOJX010000002.1, from coordinate 36,808,544 downwards.
CCCAAGATTTTTTAAATATAAAATTACATTGAAATTGACATTCCATGGGTAGGTCTACATTCTCACAATCTTATGAAAAATGAATAGTTACATTTTACAAGTAAGAGTGAGTTATTTAATATGCTTATTCATCATTTGCTTTTCTTCTTTTGTGAACTTATTTGCATATCATTCAAACATGTTTCAATTGGGGATATTTTTATTTTCCTCTTTAAGAAGAGCAATTAATATTATTCTTATTATGAAATACTTCAAATAGAGTATAAAGGCTAATGTAAAACACATTTCACTCTATATCTTGCTCTATTAAATCTCAAGGATTTGGAATACTTATTCCAGTCTTCCTGTTTTCCAAACTATAATACATTACCCACAAAGTCAAGGCCTTGTTTGCCTCTGATCTTCCCATCTGAAGGAGCTAATATTATGCTCTTGCACCCAAGTGATTTTGATACTAACACTACACTTATAAGTATTTATCTACTTAGAAAGCATAAGGTTCAGGCTGATAACATATAAATACATAATCATTAATAGATTTGAGTCCTTAGTGTCTAATCTAAGATGGTGCATCTATATTTGTCTTTTCTTTGGCTTTCATTTTTGCATCAAATATTTTCTTATGCTTCTTTTTTTTGTTTGTTTTGGGGACTAATCTCAAAATTACCTTGACTGTGGCTCCTCCCCTTTTCTCTGTAAAATATATTGTTTAAGAAATGGACTATCTGTTCTTTGAAGGTTTGACAGAAATGGACTTATACCATTCTTGCTGTTTTATCTGCAGCTGTATCTGTCAATCATTCAAAATAGTATTATTTATCCTTTATCTCCTCTTTTCCTTGATAACAGAAGTTCTCCCAGGACATTTGTGATATTGTCATTGTATCTGTTCTGTATCTTACAAATATTTTTCCTAATTTGTCACTCAGGCATCACTTTGTTTATGGTGCTTTTTCATATAGAGGAAGAATTTTTAAATTCATATTTTTATGTGTGTTAGTCGCTCAGCTGTGTTGGACTCTGAGATCCCATGGTCTGTCGCCCACCAGACTCCTCTGTCCACAGGCTTCTCCAGGCAAGAATACTGGAGTGGGTTGCCATTTCCTTCTCCAAGGGAATCTTCCAGACCTAGGGACTGAACCCAGGTCTCCCATATTGCACGCATTGTTGTGACATGGAAGAAATTTAGTTGGGGCACGTAGGATCTAGCTCCCTGACCAGGGATTGAACCTGGGCCTCCTGCCTTGGAAGTGAAGAGTCTTAGCCACTGGACCACCAGGGAAGGCCCTGAAATTGATCTTTTATCACACACTGCCAAAATTCAGTCATGGCGCCCTTTCATTTTTAGGTGATTTTGTGACTTTTTTCAGGACCCCCTTGCAGCCAGGTCTTGGGTGCTGAGTGCTCCCATCTTTTCTCAGGCACTCAGTTCACTTTGTTACCTTTCCCCGTTCCCTTGCCCGTGTGCCCAGTGCTACAAAGTCAAGGCCTTGTTTGCCTCTGATCTTCCCATCTGAAGGAGCTAATATTATGCTCTTGCACCCAAGTGATTTTGATACTAACACTACACTTATAAGTATTTATCTACTTAGAAAGCATAAGGTTCAGGCTGATAACATATAAATACATAATCATTAATAGATTTGAGTCCTTAGTGTCTAATCTAAGATGGTGCATCTATATTTGTCTTTTCTTTGGCTTTCATTTTTGCATCAAATATTTTCTTATGCTTCTTTTTTTTGTTTGTTTTGGGGACTAATCTCAAAATTACCTTGACTGTGGCTCCTCCCCTTTTCTCTGTAAAATATATTGTTTAAGAAATGGACTATCTGTTCTTTGAAGGTTTGACAGAAATGGACTTATACCATTCTTGCTGTTTTATCTGCAGCTGTATCTGTCAATCATTCAAAATAGTATTATTTATCCTTTATCTCCTCTTTTCCTTGATAACAGAAGTTCTCCCAGGACATTTGTGATATTGTCATTGTATCTGTTCTGTATCTTACAAATATTTTTCCTAATTTGTCACTCAGGCATCACTTTGTTTATGGTGCTTTTTCATATAGAGGAAGAATTTTTAAATTCATATTTTTATGTGTGTTAGTCGCTCAGCTGTGTTGGACTCTGAGATCCCATGGTCTGTCGCCCACCAGACTCCTCTGTCCACAGGCTTCTCCAGGCAAGAATACTGGAGTGGGTTGCCATTTCCTTCTCCAAGGGAATCTTCCAGACCTAGGGACTGAACCCAGGTCTCCCATATTGCACGCATTGTTGTGACATGGAAGAAATTTAGTTGGGGCACGTAGGATCTAGCTCCCTGACCAGGGATTGAACCTGGGCCTCCTGCCTTGGAAGTGAAGAGTCTTAGCCACTGGACCACCAGGGAAGGCCCTGAAATTGATCTTTTATCACACACTGCCAAAATTCAGTCATGGCGCCCTTTCATTTTTAGGTGATTTTGTGACTTTTTTCAGGACCCCCTTGCAGCCAGGTCTTGGGTGCTGAGTGCTCCCATCTTTTCTCAGGCACTCAGTTCACTTTGTACTCAGTTCTGCTGTGTGCCCAGTGCTACACCACAGAGTTCCACACGCCTGGTATCGTCCTGACAACAGTTCTGTGAGGCTGGAGACATTCGTATCATTCTGAGAAGAGCAGTATCCGGGTCAGGAGAGTAAAAGGGTCAGATCGATTTTCACATCATATGAAATCATTTGGTAACTTCATCCACTGCTTCAAAGAGCCAGCAGGAAGCTAAAAGGGCACTCCACATGTTTTCATGGGCTCCAGCCTAGCTTTATGCAGCAAATTGACTACATTGAGAAAATTGGGAACTAGAGTTTAAAGTTAGTGTGTATGTGCTCATAGAAAGATGCAACACAAATATTGTGACTGAACTATGTCAATAAAAATAAAAATTGCCGCTCCAGCCATTATGAAGAGATGGTTTAGTCATTTCTGAACAACTGGCATTCTGTTCCCAATTATTCTATTTGCTTGCTGAATAGGCATTAAAGTCTGTTTGTCTTCAGTAAGAATGAGTCTTATGTTCATAAATTGCAAATTATACTTGTGTATTCTTTTTTCTTCAATGCTAACTGCTGAGTGAACGTGATCTGAATCTATTTTTTAGGAACACTGCTTCACATGTAGTCTATTTTAAAGAGAATTCACTAGGGCCTGACCTTTAAAGGCTTGAAGAACTAAGCATTCTCTTAGAAAGAGGAAAGCTAAAAGGACAAATCCATGAAAATGGAAGAAACTGAGTTAGAGAGAGCTACTTAAGTTTTCATCAATTCCATATCTAAAAATATTATTAATGAAATTTTGAAACTTAAAAAACTAGAACACGTAGAAGAATAAGGTCAGCCTGCATGATTTATCTTCAGGGGAATGGGTAGCAACAGCCTTCCAGCTTTGAAAAAGAAAGTCTTACTCACTCAACTTTTTTCTTTCCTTTTCTTAAGATTTATTGATCTATTGGCTGGGCTGGGTATTCATTGCTGCAGGTGGACTCTTCTCTAGCTGAGGCGAGCAGAAGCTAGCCACTCCAGGGAAGGCCCTGAAATTGATCTTTTATCACACACTGCCAAAATTCAGTCATGGCGCCCTTTCATTTTTAGGTGATTTTGTGACTTTTTTCAGGACCCCCTTGCAGCCAGGTCTTGGGTGCTGAGTGCTCCCATCTTTTCTCAGGCACTCAGTTCACTTTGTACTCAGTTCTGCTGTGTGCCCAGTGCTACACCACAGAGTTCCACACGCCTGGTATCGTCCTGACAACAGTTCTGTGAGGCTGGAGACATTCGTATCATTCTGAGAAGAGCAGTATCCGGGTCAGGAGAGTAAAAGGGTCAGATCGATTTTCACATCATATGAAATCATTTGGTAACTTCATCCACTGCTTCAAAGAGCCAGCAGGAAGCTAAAAGGGCACTCCACATGTTTTCATGGGCTCCAGCCTAGCTTTATGCAGCAAATTGACTACATTGAGAAAATTGGGAACTAGAGTTTAAAGTTAGTGTGTATGTGCTCATAGAAAGATGCAACACAAATATTGTGACTGAACTATGTCAATAAAAATAAAAATTGCCGCTCCAGCCATTATGAAGAGATGGTTTAGTCATTTCTGAACAACTGGCATTCTGTTCCCAATTATTCTATTTGCTTGCTGAATAGGCATTAAAGTCTGTTTGTCTTCAGTAAGAATGAGTCTTATGTTCATAAATTGCAAATTATACTTGTGTATTCTTTTTTCTTCAATGCTAACTGCTGAGTGAACGTGATCTGAATCTATTTTTTAGGAACACTGCTTCACATGTAGTCTATTTTAAAGAGAATTCACTAGGGCCTGACCTTTAAAGGCTTGAAGAACTAAGCATTCTCTTAGAAAGAGGAAAGCTAAAAGGACAAATCCATGAAAATGGAAGAAACTGAGTTAGAGAGAGCTACTTAAGTTTTCATCAATTCCATATCTAAAAATATTATTAATGAAATTTTGAAACTTAAAAAACTAGAACACGTAGAAGAATAAGGTCAGCCTGCATGATTTATCTTCAGGGGAATGGGTAGCAACAGCCTTCCAGCTTTGAAAAAGAAAGTCTTACTCACTCAACTTTTTTCTTTCCTTTTCTTAAGATTTATTGATCTATTGGCTGGGCTGGGTATTCATTGCTGCAGGTGGACTCTTCTCTAGCTGAGGCGAGCAGAAGCTACTCTTTGTTGTGGTGCGCGGGCTTCTCACTACGGTGGCTTCTCTGGTTGCAGAGCAGGGCTCTGTGTGCATGGGCTTAGTTGCATTCAGCAACTAAGCCCATGGTATGCAGGCTTATTTGCTGGGGCATGGGGTATCTTCCTAGACCAGGGATCCAGGCAGCATCTCTTATGTGTCCTGCTTTGGCAGGAGGGTGGGTGTTCAGCCTTAAAAGATTTCAACCAACTTCTTATATTAGAGGCATTTTGAGACTGAAACTTGGCCTTCCTCATTCTTTACAGAGTAGGGAAAAGATCCTAAATACTGGGCATACAGTGGGTAGAAGTGTCCGGTTTCTATTGCAAAACAGAGACGAGTTGGAAAATTGTCAACGATGCTCTTGAGACGTTTGTCCTGATCTTGCATCTCATAAACACTAGTGAACCGTGGTGTGGGACTGCAAGGTGCTAGGGAGACTCTGAGAGGTTTCCTTCACATCTCTTCCCCTTGGGAAACACAGAGTATTAGCTAAAGGGAAAGCAGACTAGAATAGATGAGGGTTAAATAGAAAAACACATGTTCTCAACACACCTGAAGCAGGGAAGACATGGTTGACAGAGAGGGAGGCAGAACTCTGTTGCTTTGGCACAAAACCCAAATAAGAATGCAGCCTGGGTTCTCTTCAGTATGGCAGAAAGCTCCCTTGTTTCTGAGACTCCTCTAACCATTTGAGCTAGCTCAGGCTCCCAAGGCTGTCCCTCCGTACTGTCTGTGAAATAAGGGCTTACGAAGCAATCTGAAAATGTAAGCAAGGGAAATGCTTAAAGCACAAGACTCCTTTAGGGAGATTTAGAAAACCACTTTATATGTAAATTTTGCTCCTGAACCCTAAATATTCTCATAAATTACCTGTTTATTAAAGTATTCACTTACGCAGAGTTCCCCCACCTACTCACCAGCATCTTCACAGATTTCAAAGAAACTGAATACAAGTTCTTAATGTTCTAAAATCATATTTTCCCCTTATCTCACTGATGGTCACCACACTTCACTCCACCAAGAATCTGCTGACCAGGCCGTAGAGAGAGAATGGATATCAGATGAGTAATTTAAAAAGCACACAACTCACCAGAGGACCGTGTCCAGGTCAGAGACACATTAGCCACAGTGGAGTGTGTGAGAGTCTTTTAAAAAAATAATTCAACTCAGAGATAAGCTATGTTAGTTGAAAAGCATCCTCATTTATCCTGTTAATTATTTGGAACTTGTACTAAATGACAGTAGAGTTTCCCATGTTGTCCACCTTCTGGCAATTCATTAAATGGCACCACTAGAAGGAACTGTGGACATTATCAGTCTGATTGGCCCCCAATCCATTGGGAGTGGGTTTAATGGTGGACCCCCAAACCTCCAGTCATGTGCTAGTCCCCGAAAGCTGCATATTTACTGGATATGATTGAAGAGTGACTATTACCTTAAAGGGTCCAAAATACATGACTAAGGATTTTGAGAGGGCTCTATCCTGGACTATTAGCATGATCCTTAAATCCAGTGACAAAGTTCTCACAACAGAGAGGTAGATGGGACTTCCCTGGTTACCCAGTGGTTAAAAATCTGCCTTCCAATGCAGGAGATATAGGTTTGATCCCTGGTCGGGGAACTAAGATCCCACATACTGTGGGGCAGCTAAGCCTGTGAGCCACAAGGAAGACCCCCCACTGCTAGAACTTCAATAATTAAAAGAAGGAGACAAAAAGAAGTGTTCACAGACACAAGAGGAGGAGGTGTGACCACAAGGCAGAGACTGGACAAGTGCAGACACAAGCCAGAGAGAGCCAGTGGGCAGCAGAAGCTGGGAGGCGAAGACCAGCTTCTGGTCTGGAGCATCCAGAGGGATCCTGGCCATGACTGGTTCACTTGGACTTCTGGCCTCGGGAACCACGGGAGAATAAATCAGCATTGTTTGAAGTCACCTAGCGTATACTCCTATGTCCAGCTTTCTGAGACCCCACAGACTGTAGCCCACCAGCCTGATCTGTCCATGGGGTTTCCCAGGCAAGAATACTGGAGTGGGTTGTCATTTCCTTCTCCAGGGGATCTTCCAGACTCAGGCATCGAACCTGCATCTTCTGTGTCTCTTTTTCCTTCAGAGCAATTCACTGCTGACCAGGCCGTGAGAGAATGGCAGATGAGTAATTTAAAAAGCACACAACTCACCAGAGGACCGTGTCCAGGTCAGAGACACATTAGCCACAGTGGAGTGTGTGAGAGTCTTTTAAAAAAATAATTCAACTCAGAGATAAGCTATGTTAGTTGAAAAGCATCCTCATTTATCCTGTTAATTATTTGGAACTTGTACTAAATGACAGTAGAGTTTCCCATGTTGTCCACCTTCTGGCAATTCATTAAATGGCACCACTAGAAGGAACTGTGGACATTATCAGTCTGATTGGCCCCCAATCCATTGGGAGTGGGTTTAATGGTGGACCCCCAAACCTCCAGTCATGTGCTAGTCCCCGAAAGCTGCATATTTACTGGATATGATTGAAGAGTGACTATTACCTTAAAGGGTCCAAAATACATGACTAAGGATTTTGAGAGGGCTCTATCCTGGACTATTAGCATGATCCTTAAATCCAGTGACAAAGTTCTCACAACAGAGAGGTAGATGGGACTTCCCTGGTTACCCAGTGGTTAAAAATCTGCCTTCCAATGCAGGAGATATAGGTTTGATCCCTGGTCGGGGAACTAAGATCCCACATACTGTGGGGCAGCTAAGCCTGTGAGCCACAAGGAAGACCCCCCACTGCTAGAACTTCAATAATTAAAAGAAGGAGACAAAAAGAAGTGTTCACAGACACAAGAGGAGGAGGTGTGACCACAAGGCAGAGACTGGACAAGTGCAGACACAAGCCAGAGAGAGCCAGTGGGCAGCAGAAGCTGGGAGAGGCGAAGACCAGCTTCTGGTCTGGAGCATCCAGAGGGATCCTGGCCATGACTGGTTCACTTGGACTTCTGGCCTCGGGAACCACGGGAGAATAAATCAGCATTGTTTGAAGTCACCTAGCGTATACTCCTATGTCCAGCTTTCTGAGACCCCACAGACTGTAGCCCACCAGCCTGATCTGTCCATGGGGTTTCCCAGGCAAGAATACTGGAGTGGGTTGTCATTTCCTTCTCCAGGGGATCTTCCAGACTCAGGCATCGAACCTGCATCTTCTGTGTCTCCTGCTTGGAAGGCAAATTCTTTACCACTGAGCTACCTGGGAAGCCCAGAGAAGCCCTGGGAGACTAGTAACAATGTCTCACTTCTCACTAGTAACAAAGTGTCTCACTTCTCAGGTGGGGAAACTAAGGGTCAGGGAGGAGGTCAGTGCCGCACGTCAGCAACCACCACGGACCCAGCAGAGCTGAAGCCCGCGCCCACCTAGGGGGCCATGCCTGCCACCCAGGTGCCCTCTCTGGCCGCCGTCCTACCTGACTTCCTACCACTTTGGACGCTCGGTCTTTTCCTCCTTTCTTGGCCCTCACGGCACCCGCTCCTCAGATTTCTTTCCTTCCTCTGATCTTGTTTTGTCTGTGTTGTTTTCCTTTTGTCTCTTTCAATTCCGTGTCCACCTTCTACGGGTTACCCCAGCGTCTGTGCTCCCAGCCTCCTGCTGCTGGTCTGAGCACTTCCCTGGGGAGCACGCTGGTTCTGGTGAGGTCCAGATTTCGACGCTTGGGTCTGTTTGGCCCCACTGTGTGTTGGGAAAATGGACTTGTGTCCGGGAAGAAGCAGCTTCATGAATTCCCAGTTCAGTGGTGGCGTTGTTGGGTCTGGAGCACAGAAGCCAAGACCCAGGAAGCAAATGAAGATTTCACAGCTTTACCTGCTGACCACCGCCTGCCCCAGCACCCTCGGCGGCGGCGCATCACCTCAGGACTTTGTCTCTGGGATGGCTCTCTTGCGCTGGGTCTGCACGGCTAACCCCAACACGGGGCTGGATCTCAGGGAGCCTCCTCCAGCCCCACATCCTGGGAGCACGTCGGCTGGCGACTGTCGCCCGAGTTAACGTGTTCCCCTGGGCAGGACAACATAACCGGGAGCTGGTGACTGGGATTTTCTGGGAAAATCCTCCTCTGGGGCCTGCGTTCCAGCCTAAAGAAGGAGACAGGGCAAGAACTCACGTCATCCTTTAGAATTTCGCCATCTCTGTGATGGGAGGTGACAGCTGAAGGACAGAACACTGAACCTGCACGCGTGTGTGTTTGATGGAATTTCAAATCATTACCCTTTGGCCTCACGTTCCACATGAGAGCACAGATGAGTTTGTCAGTTTGCACGGAGACAGAAGCGTGTCCAAGACTGCATGCCTTTGAAGGCTAAACTCACAGAACTAAATACAAAATACATTGGCATCCTGTCACCGTCCAGAGGAGCCATTCTAGGCCCCAGCTCCAATGAGCTGAGTGGTTTCCAAAATGATCCTTCCGGGTTGCCGTTGTTTCTCTTTGCAAAGGGTTTCTAGACAGCCTTCTGCGTTAGCTCTCTGGGCTCAGCATTCGTCCAAGTCAGCCTTCTTTGCTCAAAGGCTCCTTGTCTTCGCCCTGCCCCCTCTGTCTTCTGCTAGAAGCCACGGTCCTCGCGATCCATGGGCCGGAAAGAAGCTAACCAGCGTCCCACTCCGGCGGCTTCACCTCCACCGGTCCTCTTGACTGCTTCCTGCAAGTCTGGTAGGACTCCTTGAGAAGAGATGAGCTCCCCTTGATAACAGAGCTTACTCAACACAGGATGCTTCCCATGAACGTTTACGTTAGAAGGTTATACCTGTAGAATTTCAGTCAGCAGAAGAAGTGTATTTCATTCTGTGATTTTCAATTCTAGCGTTCAGGTTTTGCAATTCAATCCCACACACAAAACAAGGTTTGTCTGGATGAGCACAGACAGCGATACTCTGCTTCCCTCGTGTGGCCAAGTTTGGTATTGCATACTACAGAAACTTGCAAAAGAAAACAAACGCTAAAAGGCGTTTTTTTTTTTTTAAATCACCCATATCATGATTTTCTTTTATGAATCGAAAAGCTAGAGTCAAAAAGCCAACAGTTATTTTATAATATCCATAGATAATTTTAAATTTTATATATTAATTTAGATCATTAAAAATGTTCTTCTAAATCTCAAAAGGCCATAAATAGCCTTAACTAAGTTTTATAGAATTTCGCCCTGGGCAGGACAACATAACCGGGAGCTGGTGACTGGGATTTTCTGGGAAAATCCTCCTCTGGGGCCTGCGTTCCAGCCTAAAGAAGGAGACAGGGCAAGAACTCACGTCATCCTTTAGAATTTCGCCATCTCTGTGATGGGAGGTGACAGCTGAAGGACAGAACACTGAACCTGCACGCGTGTGTGTTTGATGGAATTTCAAATCATTACCCTTTGGCCTCACGTTCCACATGAGAGCACAGATGAGTTTGTCAGTTTGCACGGAGACAGAAGCGTGTCCAAGACTGCATGCCTTTGAAGGCTAAACTCACAGAACTAAATACAAAATACATTGGCATCCTGTCACCGTCCAGAGGAGCCATTCTAGGCCCCAGCTCCAATGAGCTGAGTGGTTTCCAAAATGATCCTTCCGGGTTGCCGTTGTTTCTCTTTGCAAAGGGTTTCTAGACAGCCTTCTGCGTTAGCTCTCTGGGCTCAGCATTCGTCCAAGTCAGCCTTCTTTGCTCAAAGGCTCCTTGTCTTCGCCCTGCCCCCTCTGTCTTCTGCTAGAAGCCACGGTCCTCGCGATCCATGGGCCGGAAAGAAGCTAACCAGCGTCCCACTCCGGCGGCTTCACCTCCACCGGTCCTCTTGACTGCTTCCTGCAAGTCTGGTAGGACTCCTTGAGAAGAGATGAGCTCCCCTTGATAACAGAGCTTACTCAACACAGGATGCTTCCCATGAACGTTTACGTTAGAAGGTTATACCTGTAGAATTTCAGTCAGCAGAAGAAGTGTATTTCATTCTGTGATTTTCAATTCTAGCGTTCAGGTTTTGCAATTCAATCCCACACACAAAACAAGGTTTGTCTGGATGAGCACAGACAGCGATACTCTGCTTCCCTCGTGTGGCCAAGTTTGGTATTGCATACTACAGAAACTTGCAAAAGAAAACAAACGCTAAAAGGCGTCTTTTTTTTTTTAAATCACCCATATCAGGATTTTCTTTTATGAATCGAAAAGCTAGAGTCAAAAAGCCAACAGTTATTTTATAATATCCATAGATAATTTTAAATTTTATATATTAATTTAGATCATTAAAAATGTTCTTCTAAATCTCAAAAGGCCATAAATAGCCTTCTACAACCGTAGAAATAAAGAACGCTATTTAAGGTTGCTTTTTAGCTCATGCAACACTGAAGTGGGAACTAACAAGTGCGTATATATCTCTAGATATCATTAAGATTATATTATCTGTGTCAATAAAGTGATGTTCCTATTCAACGGAAAATGATATTTACAACCTGCAGAAAACTGAAAAATCATTTAGAAATGATTTTTACAAAATTATGGTCTATATTATGAGAATCCTCTGGTTTAATGAGCAAGTCAAAAGGTGTTTTTAAAACCCTAGTGATGAATCTGTTTATTTAAGATCCTTGACTTCTGCATCAGCAATTTCTAACATAAAGCCATTTCACATCCAGGAACAAAAATTCCAGGGAGGTGCTCCTTATCCTCTGTTGCTAGGAAATGAGTATCTTGGGAATTCCCTAGTGACCCAGTGGTTAGGACTTTGTTTCACTGATGAGGTCCCAGGTTCAATCCCCGGTCGGGAAACTAAGATCTGGCAAGATGTGCATTGAGACCATAAAGAAAAAAAGAAAGAAGTAGCATCCTGGGAAGTCTTTGTCTGGAGCCCCCGGGTCGAGGGCAAGGGCAGGGCCCTGTGGGTACTCTAGACTGGTTCTGTGGCCGGAACAGCCCAGGCAGAATCACGCAGAGATTCGTTCTCAGAGCCTGGCTCCCCTCAGCGTGTTTCCTGAGCCCAGAAAGCCCCGGGAGCTTCTTGGAAAGGCAGTGTCTCTGCCCTACCTCAGACCCTGCAGACCCAGGGGCTGCATTTTAACAAGATCAGGGGAAGAAGTGTATTTCATTCTGTGATTTTCAATTCTAGCGTTCAGGTTTTGCAATTCAATCCACACACAAAACAAGGTTTGTCTGGATGAGCACAGACAGCGATACTCTGCTTCCCTCGTGTGGCCAAGTTTGGTATTGCATACTACAGAAACTTGCAAAAGAAAACAAACGCTAAAAGTCGTTTTTTTTTTTTTAAATCACCCATATCATGATTTTCTTTTATGAATCGAAAAGCTAGAGTCAAAAAGCCAACAGTTATTTTATAATATCCATAGATAATTTTAAATTTTATATATTAATTTAGATCATTAAAAATGTTCTTCTAAATCTCAAAAGGCCATAAATAGCCTTCTACAACCGTAGAAATAAAGAACGCTATTTAAGGTTGCTTTTTAGCTCATGCAACACTGAAGTGGGAACTAACAAGTGCGTATATATCTCTAGATATCATTAAGATTATATTATCTGTGTCAATAAAGTGATGTTCCTATTCAACGGAAAATGATATTTACAACCTGCAGAAAACTGAAAAATCATTTAGAAATGATTTTTACAAAATTATGGTCTATATTATGAGAATCCTCTGGTTTAATGAGCAAGTCAAAAGGTGTTTTTAAAACCCTAGTGATGAATCTGTTTATTTAAGATCCTTGACTTCTGCATCAGCAATTTCTAACATAAAGCCATTTCACATCCAGGAACAAAAATTCCAGGGAGGTGCTCCTTATCCTCTGTTGCTAGGAAATGAGTATCTTGGGAATTCCCTAGTGACCCAGTGGTTAGGACTTTGTTTCACTGATGAGGTCCCAGGTTCAATCCCCGGTCGGGAAACTAAGATCTGGCAAGATGTGCATTGAGACCATAAAGAAAAAAAGAAAGAAGTAGCATCCTGGGAAGTCTTTGTCTGGAGCCCCCGGGTCGAGGGCAAGGGCAGGGCCCTGTGGGTACTCTAGACTGGTTCTGTGGCCGGAACAGCCCAGGCAGAATCACGCAGAGATTCGTTCTCAGAGCCTGGCTCCCCTCAGCGTGTTTCCTGAGCCCAGAAAGCCCCGGGAGCTTCTTGGAAAGGCAGTGTCTCTGCCCTACCTCAGACCCTGCAGACCCAGGGGCTGCATTTTAACAAGATCAGGGGGAATCCTGTGTTCTGAGACCCGCCGGACCAAACACCTGAAATAGCCAAGCTCCTCTACCTGGGAGAGAGGTGTGGTAGTCAGAGAAGTTGTTGTTCTTGACTCCTTGCGACCCCGTGGACTGTAGCCTGCCAGGCTCCTCCGTCCACGGGATTCTCCAAGCAGGAACACTGGAGCGGGGTGCCATACCTTCCTCCAGGGGATCTTCCAGACCCAGGGATCAAACCCAAGTCTCCTGCATTGGCAGGTAGATTCTTTACCACTGAAGCACCTGGTCAGAGAAGGCAATGTGGCAAAAACATGAGCTCCAAGGGGACAGAGGTGGGGACCCAAGGGGCAGGTGGTGGTTTACATCGGTGCCCTGGGGACAGGGCCTTCCAGGGCAAGAGGCAGCAGGAGTCTGTCACTTAATGGCAATCGCTGGTTCTCCTGCGCCGCCCCACCTGTGACGACTCTCAAACCTCAGTTTATCTATAAAATATCCTTAGAAGTGTGTTAACATGCAGAATCGTGGGCCCCAAGCCTATACTCCTGCATAGGGCAGTCTAGTGTAACCTGTCGCTTAAACTGTGATCTCTGGGTGGCTCTGAGATAAGGGGTACAAAGATGACCACCACCCCCCCCCCCAAAAAAAAAAAAAAGGTTTCCAGGACAGAGCAGGATGCTGGCTTTCATGTCTTACAGACTGAGTTTACACTATAAGATATCACTTGCCTAAAAGATCCTGCAGTTCAAAGTTGCTGAAAATTGGCCTGGTGGCTTAGACGGCACAGAATCCGCCTGCGATGCGGGAGACCTGGCTTCCATCCCTGGGTTGGGACGATCTCCTGGAGAAGGGAGAGGCTGCCCACCTCCAACATTCTTGCCTGGAGAATTCCATGGCTCATCCATGGGGTCGCAAAGCGTTGGACAAGACTGAGTGGCTTGCCTCTGACTTTCGTTTTCAGCCATAAACCTCTCAGACCCAGCTCCTGCCAGGCTCAGCCCAGGACAGAGTGACACGGGGCAGCGCTTGTCTCCTCCGGCAAGCTGGGGGAACCAGCAGGAGCACCTGAGAATATCGAAGGTCACCCAAGGTCAGTGTGTGCTGAGGCCTCCTATCAACAGATGAGCAGAGCTGGATGTTATGGCGGGGGACACTCACTGACTGTTTCCTAATGTTCAGTGTCTCACTTTAAACTGACCTTCATCGAAATATGCTGGTACGACTTAATACAGTAAAGAGCATTCATTTAACGCATCAAAAAATACAGCAAAAATACATAAAAAGCATAAAAAATTCAGCAACGTACATTCATTTAATGCATTATGTACCCAGTAACTCTAGTGGTAAAAGAACCTACCAGAGGAACCGCTGTAAGAGATACAGGTTCAGTCTCTGTGTCAGGAAGATCCTCTGGAGAAGGAGGTAGCAACCCACTCCAGTATTCCTGCCTGGAGAATCCCATGGACAGAGGAGCTTCGCAGACTACAGTCCACGGGGCCGCAAAGAGTCAGACACAACTGGTGGGACTTAGCATGTAGAAAGCAAGAGAGTCCTGTGTGATAAACAGCATGGCACACCTTCAGATCAGACAAAGGTACACAGGGTCAGAGAGGAGCGTGTGCATCCCTGAGGACCGTGTGACTCTCCTAGGACTCTTGCATATTGGTGACAACCCTAAGGCAGGCACCTTGCCCAAGACCACGCAGTTAATAAGCAGCAGAAGGCTGTTCAAGTGTGCCCGCGTTCCTGGGAAGAATGTTCCTATTCATTCCTAAGTCCTATCTCTGTCAGGGCTCGATAATCAACTTCTCTCAGATTGTTGCATTAACCCCAGGACACTGGCTTAGCTGATCCCCGGCCAGTCAGTGTCCAGGGGTCCAGGGCCGAGGGTGACCTGTCACTACCGGAAATACAGCCCTCGCGGTTAGCGCCGTATCCTTGTGTTGTCTGACAGACCACCCCATTTTAAATGTTGCCTCTGGTTGATGTATTTAATCCGCTGAGGTTTCCAAGAACCTGCTTTCTGGCTTGCTGTCCAGAACAACTGTGTGATGCACTGAAGAATGTTTTATGGCTTCCCCAGAGAATGAAAAGCGTCTTGGAGAAAGACCGTTTTCCCTCCAGCCCCATGGCACGACCTACTCTGGGGATAATCACATCCACTATTGACAATATTTTCTGTGAGTGTTTCATTTGAAGTTAGGCCTAGTCCTCTGCCAGTTGGAGATTTGGTGTAACCAAAGACCTTAATCCAGCGAGAGAACTAAATTTACTGCAAACAGAAAGGAAGACGTTTGAAAGTCTGCTGCTTGCATTCCTGCTGTGAAACAATGTGGACGGGCTCTTGTTTGCAAGAACTGCCATAGGAGCTGCGGAAATCTCGCTTCATGCTCGGAACTCTGGGGAAAGAAACCACTGCTCTCTGTCCAAAGGATGAGATCCTCTGTTTCCTAATGTTCGCATGTTAATTCCCAAGGCACGGCTGGCGGGCAAACAGCAAGGCCCCCAAGCCCTAGAGAGTACCTTGAGACCACATGAAGAGCTGGACTCTGCTGGTGAATTCACTACCAATCATGCTTTCTCTCCATTTGTTCCAAGCTCCAGACTTTTTGAGCACAGGGGGCAAAAATAAAAAATCCATTATCATCTCTGAAATGTCATGTGGTCACAGGACCACCCCTCGAAGGAAAACTTGAATCCGTGTTGAAGCTGTTTGCAAAAAGATGTTCAGCTGTTTGCTGAAAGATGTTCTTGGTGAGAGACAAAAGACATAAAAGGGAGGGAGAAATCAACTTTGCTGTTATGAAACAGCTGAGAGATTTAAAAGATAGTTCTGCGCCTTCAAAATCCTCCAATTCTAGAAGGTTTTTGTTTCTTTTTCATAATGGTCTAGGGACTTCTTTGGTGCTCCAGTGGTTGAGACATCACTTTCCAAAGCAGTTGATGTGGGTTTGATCCCCAATCTGGGGAGCTAAGATCCCATATGCCTGGTGGCACCAAAAATACATAAAACAGAAGCAATATCATAACAAATTTAATAAAGATTTGAAAAATGGCCCATATAAAAAAAAGAATCTTAAAAAAAATGAAAACAATGATCTACATTCCAGGTTTTACAAAGGACATGCCCTGATGCGCTCAGTTGCTCAGTCACGTCCAACTCTTTGCAGCCCCATAGACTGAAGTACGCCAGGCCTCCCTGTCCTCCACTATCTCCCAGAGCTTGCCCAAACTCATGTCTGTTGAGTCACTGATGCCATCCGACCACCTCGTCCTCTTTTGCCCTCTTCTCCTCCTGCCCTCCATCCCAGCATCAGGATCTGTTCCAATGCATCAGGCGGCCAAAGTATTGGAGCTTCAGCTTCAGCATCAGTCCTTCCAAGGAATATTCAGGGTTGATTCCCTTTAGGATTGACTGGTTTGATCTCCTTGCAGTCCAAGGGACTCTCAAGAGTCTTCTGCACCACAGTTCAAAGGTATCGATTCTTCAGAACTCAGCCCTCTTTAGGGGCCGATGCGCACATCTGTACAGGACTACTGGAAAGGCAATAGCTTTGATGATAAGCTCCTTTGCTAGAAAAGGAATGTCTCTGCTTTTAAATTTGCTGTCTAGGTTTGTCATAGCTCTCCTTCCAAGGAGCACATTTTAATTTCATAACTGCAGTCACCATCCACAGTGATTGTGTCCAAGAAGATCTGTCACTGCTTCCACTTTTACCCCTTCTATTGGCCATGAAGTGACAGGACCGGATGCCATGATCTTAGTTTTGGTGTTCTAATATTTCTTTGAGAGATGAGATGATCAACTAACAATCCATTATCATCTCTGAAGGAAAACTTGAATCCGTGTTGAAGCTGTTTGCAAAAGATGTTCAGCTGTTTGCTGAAAGATGTTCTTGGTGAGAGACAAAAGACATAAAAGGGAGGAGAAATCAACTTTGCTGTTATGAAACAGCTGAGAGATTTAAAAGATAGTTCTGCGCCTTCAAAATCCTCCAATTCTAGAAGGTTTTTGTTTCTTTTTCATAATGGTCTAGGGACTTCTTTGGTGCTCCAGTGGTTGAGACATCACTTTCCAAAGCAGTTGATGTGGGTTTGATCCCCAATCTGGGGAGCTAAGATCCCATATGCCTGGTGGCACCAAAAATACATAAAACAGAAGCAATATCATAACAAATTTAATAAAGATTTGAAAAATGGCCCATATAAAAAAAAGAATCTTAAAAAAAATGAAAACAATGATCTACATTCCAGGTTTTACAAAGGACATGCCCTGATGCGCTCAGTTGCTCAGTCACGTCCAACTCTTTGCAGCCCCATAGACTGAAGTACGCCAGGCCTCCCTGTCCTCCACTATCTCCCAGAGCTTGCCCAAACTCATGTCTGTTGAGTCACTGATGCCATCCGACCACCTCGTCCTCTTTTGCCCTCTTCTCCTCCTGCCCTCCATCCCAGCATCAGGATCTGTTCCAATGCATCAGGCGGCCAAAGTATTGGAGCTTCAGCTTCAGCATCAGTCCTTCCAAGGAATATTCAGGGTTGATTCCCTTTAGGATTGACTGGTTTGATCTCCTTGCAGTCCAAGGGACTCTCAAGAGTCTTCTGCACCACAGTTCAAAGGTATCGATTCTTCAGAACTCAGCCCTCTTTAGGGGCCGATGCGCACATCTGTACAGGACTACTGGAAAGGCAATAGCTTTGATGATAAGCTCCTTTGCTAGAAAAGGAATGTCTCTGCTTTTAAATTTGCTGTCTAGGTTTGTCATAGCTCTCCTTCCAAGGAGCACATTTTAATTTCATAACTGCAGTCACCATCCACAGTGATTGTGTCCAAGAAGATCTGTCACTGCTTCCACTTTTACCCCTTCTATTGGCCATGAAGTGACAGGACCGGATGCCATGATCTTAGTTTTGGTGTTCTAATATTTCTTTGAGAGATGAGATGATCAACTAACAATTAGAATCACTGCAAATGGTGCTTATGGTTGTTGTGTATGAGTAACACACATTACCTGAAGCTGGTGGAGTTCCTGTTTCATAGGGTAGGAAGTGGTCCTTTGACAGTTATTGTTATTTTCATAAAGTCTCAAACTGAGTCACTTCTAGGTACTGTTGCATATCAATATGTAGATCATGTGCCTCCTGCTCAGAAGGGGAGGGTAGGAGGCAGTTTGCCTCATGAAGGGAAAGGCCACAGTACACAGAGCGCTGGGGCAAGCGGTCGGTGAGGCTGCTCTTTGCCTGCTGGTCAGAAGTCCCAGTATCTTAAATTTTCTGCCCACTTTTACTTTAGTTATTAATATTTGGACTTCACAGGTGGCTCACTCGTAAAAAAAAAATCTGCCTGCTAATGCAGGAGCCACAGGAGATGAGGGTTCAATCCCTGAGTCAGGAAGATCTCTGGAGTAGGAAATGTCAACCCACTCCAGTATTCTTGCCTGGGAAATCCCATGGACAGAGGAGCCTGGTGACAACAGTTCAAGGGTAGCTGAGTTGGACACGACTGAGCACAATTTAGCTATGTGCTACCTTAAAAATCTTCTCTGACACCCAGTGCTCTCTGGCCCTTATTAATCTCTTTCTCCTCTTAAGTGACAGACTTCTCTCCCAAGAAGTAGGCTTTCAACGTTTTTGGTGTTCTCAGAGGTATTTTCCTCAGGACTTCAAGACTCAGTAAACTGCTGGAGTTTTTAAACATTGTCTCTGAGTGAATGGAAGATGAAAAATAGTGTTCTTTCTGGTAAAAATAAATGTATTCTTTTCTGGCTGAAAACACTGTTTATTACTTTCACAAGTGATGGTACTCAAGCACAACCTTGACTGTTATTCTGTGTTATTACCATATAAATAGCTTTTAAATTCAATATACCACCCATTATGAAGAGTGGGGAGGTTCATCTTCCAGAAACAGAAGACTAGAGTATAAAATTCCTTACACTCCATTGATTTTTTAAATCATGTGCATCACAGCAGTCCCGACATTTTGATTAGCCTATATATAGATAATCTCAAAAGTACATACTAATACCTAAAACAGCGATCGTCAATTTTAATGCATTATAACTCTGCATCATTCATAGTGTTAAAAGGAAAGATAATGAAGAGACTATCTGTAGATTATGCTTTGTTGTCTTATTCTTTTCTGATGTTTTGTAACAACCAAACGATCAAATATTGATATCTAACAAGATAACTAAAATAAGTTAAATACTATGTCTTCCAGAAATTACGTGCCCTCATACACTAACTTAAAATTGGGTTGAAAAAATGTCTTTCAATGGTCAAGATATTTATTTTCTCGAGATCAAAAGGTACTAAAACATGCAAAGAATCTGGAAAATAGTGATTATGATTAGAAAAAAAAAAACAATAAGCCAACAGAAAAGACTCAGAAATGGCAGTGTTGATGGAGTGATCAGGTAAGACTTTAAAATAGACATTAGAAATATAAAGCATGAATAAAACAAGGAGATCTGGAGGGAAATGTCAAAACCCACTCCAGTATTCTTGCCTGGGAAATCCCATGGACAGAGGAGCCTGGTGACAACAGTTCAAGGGTAGCTGAGTTGGACACGACTGAGCACAATTTAGCTATGTGCTACCTTAAAAATCTTCTCTGACACCCAGTGCTCTCTGGCCCTTATTAATCTCTTTCTCCTCTTAAGTGACAGACTTCTCTCCCAAGAAGTAGGCTTTCAACGTTTTTGGTGTTCTCAGAGGTATTTTCCTCAGGACTTCAAGACTCAGTAAACTGCTGGAGTTTTTAAACATTGTCTCTGAGTGAATGGAAGATGAAAAATAGTGTTCTTTCTGGTAAAAATAAATGTATTCTTTTCTGGCTGAAAACACTGTTTATTACTTTCACAAGTGATGGTACTCAAGCACAACCTTGACTGTTATTCTGTGTTATTACCATATAAATAGCTTTTAAATTCAATATACCACCCATTATGAAGAGTGGGGAGGTTCATCTTCCAGAAACAGAAGACTAGAGTATAAAATTCCTTACACTCCATTGATTTTTTAAATCATGTGCATCACAGCAGTCCCGACATTTTGATTAGCCTATATATAGATAATCTCAAAAGTACATACTAATACCTAAAACAGCGATCGTCAATTTTAATGCATTATAACTCTGCATCATTCATAGTGTTAAAAGGAAAGATAATGAAGAGACTATCTGTAGATTATGCTTTGTTGTCTTATTCTTTTCTGATGTTTTGTAACAACCAAACGATCAAATATTGATATCTAACAAGATAACTAAAATAAGTTAAATACTATGTCTTCCAGAAATTACGTGCCCTCATACACTAACTTAAAATTGGGTTGAAAAAATGTCTTTCAATGGTCAAGATATTTATTTTCTCGAGATCAAAAGGTACTAAAACATGCAAAGAATCTGGAAAATAGTGATTATGATTAGAAAAAAAAAAACAATAAGCCAACAGAAAAGACTCAGAAATGGCAGTGTTGATGGAGTGATCAGGTAAGACTTTAAAATAGACATTAGAAATATAAAGCATGAATAAAACAAGGAGACAGATGGAAACTATAAAAAATAACCAATGGAAACTTTAGAGGTAAAAATCACACAAAATAACAAAACGCCCTGGATAGATTTAACAATGGATTGGGGAGCCGCCGGAACCCGCCCGCCGCGAGGAGCCGCGGCCGCCGCGAGGGGCGGGTAAGTTCAGCCACTCCAACTGGAGGGCTTGCTGAACGGAGAGAGGAAGTCGTCCACGGGTTGCTGACCAGGGACTGGGCACGAGTTGGACGGGAAAGCTCGCGTCCGCCTTTGGTACTTAGACACATAACCGGCAGTGGTGGAGGAGCCCGCGCTCCCCTAGAGCTGCAGCAGCAGCGGAGGAAGCCGGGGAAAGAGCAGGAATTGGAGACTACAGGCGGGCGCGCGGTCGAGCCGGGGCGCCCCCCTCCAACACGGGACTGCGCGCGCCGCGGCCTCCGCCCGACTGACTGGGATCAGCCCACCGTCCCGGCCAGCACCCAGTATGGCAGCAAAGCCCTCATTTTGCTGAACACAAAAACAGAAACCACAGCAACCGGCACTGTAAGAGAAAGACCACGCCATCAAGACACCACCATCAAGAGCAGATTGGTTTCCAACAGGCAGATATGAAGATAAAAACCAAGGACAGTATTTAACTTTTTTTTTTTTTTTTCATTTTTTTCTGCTTGTTTGTGGTGGACTATTTTGCTTATTCAATTGATTGGTTTGGGGTTTATTAGTTTGTTTATTGGGGGTTTTTTATGTTTTTTTTTTTGTAGTTTTCATTTGTTTGATTTATTCTATGTGTTTTTTCTTTGTTTTTCGGTCTCATTAATTTTTTCTTTTTTTTGCTCTTTTTAATTTTTAACCTTCTTTTGACTTTTATTATATTTTTTTAACTTTAATTTTAATTCTTGAAAACCTCTAATTCTCTTTTCTCTTTCCTCTTTCCCACTGCTTTCTTTCTCTATGTTCTAAATGTAAAACATCTTCCTAGCTATCAATAT
This sequence comes from Tragulus kanchil, assembly GCA_022376925.1. Taxonomy (NCBI): domain Eukaryota; kingdom Metazoa; phylum Chordata; class Mammalia; order Artiodactyla; family Tragulidae; genus Tragulus; species Tragulus kanchil. Next base: position 36,787,114 of record JAIOJX010000002.1, on the reverse strand, counting down.
CCTCTAGACAAATTATTTCCTATCTTTCTGTCTGCACTATTCACTTCCAAATGCACTAAACAGTACACACACTAATCTTTGCTACCTAATCCTATAAAATACTTCCAAGACAAATCTTTTCCTTTTTATTACTTATAGACTCTCCTCCTTGTCACCCGAGCACATGTCCTAATTTAAAATTGCTTTCATTGTAATTATCCAAGCCAGGACCTTGTGCTAGATCTATTATTCAGGCACTATTTTAATTAATTCAAAGCTTAACGGGCAAGTATCATCTGTGATTGCATGAGTTGCTAGAAAGATTTCCTCGCCTTATCTCTGTAAAACTGGTCAGTTGTGGGATTGCTGTATATGTATGTGTATCTTATGATTATGTTAGAAAACATCTGCATGCTTTTATGACTGTCACCCATCAGGGATGCACCTCTGGTTCCTCAGATGCTAGTGTGTGAACTAGTATCACAGAACACCATAGCAAACCAGACATAGAGCCTACACTCCCTGACTAATCATCAAACCAAGGATCCTTGAAGCGGAAGCCCGGATTCCAAGACCCCACACTGATTATCAAAGAACATACAACACTACAGATTATTCACCTGTAAACAAGGTCTATCACCACCCAAGATACAAGCCACTGAACCCTTCTACAAGGACAAAAACCCAAAGGAAGGGAGAATTCAACCAAGAAGCCTGGTGGGAATAAGAACTCCATACACACAGACACACACAAAGAAACAAAAATTAACCTAATAATGAAACGTCAGAGAAACACTGTACAAATGAAGGACCAAGCTAGAGAAACACCACTTCAAATGACAGAGGAGGAGATAGACAAGCTATCTGAAAGAGAATTCAGAAAAACTATACTAATGAGGATGCAAAACACCGAAAACAGAATATTAGAGGAAATTAGTGCATTGAGAAAAGACATGCAGGAAATGAAAAATAAGCAAATAGAGACCACCAACTCAATTGCTGAACTCAAAAATACTATAGAAGGTCTCAACAGTAGAGTATCAGAGGCTGAAGAACGGATAAGTGAGCTGGAAGACAATGTAAAACATCTTCCTAGCTATCAATATCCTCTAGACAAATTATTTCCTATCTTTCTGTCTGCACTATTCACTTCCAAATGCACTAAACAGTACACACACTAATCTTTGCTACCTAATCCTATAAAATACTTCCAAGACAAATCTTTTCCTTTTATTACTTATAGACTCTCCTCCTTGTCACCCGAGCACATGTCCTAATTTAAAAGTGCTTTCATTGTAATTATCCAAGCCAGGACCTTGTGCTAGATCTATTATTCAGGCACTATTTTAATTAATTCAAAGCTTAACGGGCAAGTATCATCTGTGATTGCATGAGTTGCTAGAAAGATTTCCTGCGCCTTATCTGTGTAAAACTGGTCAGTTGTGGGGATTGCTGTATATGTATGTGTATCTTATGATTATGTTAGAAAACATCTGCATGCTTTTATGACTGTCACCCATCAGGGATGCACCTCTGGTTCCTCAGATGCTAGTGTGTGAACTAGTATCACAGAACACCATAGCAAACCAGACATAGAGCCTACACTCCCTGACTAATCATCAAACCAAGGATCCTTGAAGCGGAAGCCCGGATTCCAAGACCCCACACTGATTATCAAAGAACATACAACACTACAGATTATTCACCTGTAAACAAGGTCTATCACCACCCAAGATACAAGCCACTGAACCCTTCTACAAGGACAAAAACCCAAAGGAAGGGAGAATTCAACCAAGAAGCCTGGTGGGAATAAGAACTCCATACACACAGACACACACAAAGAAACAAAAATTAACCTAATAATGAAACGTCAGAGAAACACTGTACAAATGAAGGACCAAGCTAGAGAAACACCACTTCAAATGACAGAGGAGGAGATAGACAAGCTATCTGAAAGAGAATTCAGAAAAACTATACTAATGAGGATGCAAAACACCGAAAACAGAATATTAGAGGAAATTAGTGCATTGAGAAAAGACATGCAGGAAATGAAAAATAAGCAAATAGAGACCACCAACTCAATTGCTGAACTCAAAAATACTATAGAAGGTCTCAACAGTAGAGTATCAGAGGCTGAAGAACGGATAAGTGAGCTGGAAGACAGAATGGTGGAAATAAGTGCTGAAGAACAGAACAAAGCCCAAAGAATTAAAAGAACTGAGGATAGCCTCAGAGCCCTATGGGACAATATTAAACGCACCAACATTAGAATTATAGGAGAAGAGAAGAAGAGAAGAAAGACTATGAAAAAATTCTTGAAGAGGTTATAGTTGAAAACTTCCCCAGCATGGGAAAGGAGATAGTCAGCCAAGTCCAGGAAGCACAAAGAGTTCCATACAGGAGAAACCCCAGAAGAAACACACCAAGGCACATACTAATCAAACTAACGCAGACTAAATATAAAGACAGATTACTAAAAGCAGCTAGGAGCAAACAACAAATAACATATAAAGGAAACCCCATACGTTTAACTGCGGATCTCTCAACAGAAACCCTACAGGCCAGAAGAGAATGGCAAGATACATTTAAACGGCTAAAAGAGAATAACCTGCAACCACGGATTCTCTACCCAGCAAGAATCTCATTCAAAATCGATGGTGAAGTCAAAAGCTTCACAGACCAGCAAAAACTAAAAGAATTCTATACCACAAAACCAGCCCTACAACAAGTGTTAAAGGACCTGATATAGCCAATAAATACAAGAGTAGGAGAAGCCTTACAAATCAAACCCCAAATTTCTAAGAAGATGACAATAGGAACATTCGTATCAATAATTACTTTGAATGTAAATGGACTAAATGCTCCAACCAAACGACACAGGCTGGCTGAATGGATCCAGAAGCAAGACCCATATATATGCTGTTTACAAGAGACCCACTTCAGACCTAGAGACACTCATAGACTGAAAGTGAAAGGCTGGAAAAAGATATTTCATGCAAATGGAAATCAAAAGAAAGCTGGAGTAGCAATCCTTATATCAGACAAAATAGACTTTAAAGTAAAGAAGATTCTAAGAGACAAGGCAGGTCACTACATCATGATTAAGGGATCTATCCAAGAGGAAGACATAACAGTCATGAATAAGAAACGCTATACTAATGAGGATGCAAAACACCGAAAACAGAATATTAGAGGAAATTAGTGCATTGAGAAAAGACATGCAGGAAATGAAAAATAAGCAAATAGAGACCACCAACTCAATTGCTGAACTCAAAAATACTATAGAAGGTCTCAACAGTAGAGTATCAGAGGCTGAAGAACGGATAAGTGAGCTGGAAGACAGAATGGTGGAAATAAGTGCTGAAGAACAGAACAAAGCCCAAAGAATTAAAAGAACTGAGGATAGCCTCAGAGCCCTATGGGACAATATTAAACGCACCAACATTAGAATTATAGGAGAAGAGAAGAAGAGAAGAAAGACTATGAAAAAATTCTTGAAGAGGTTATAGTTGAAAACTTCCCCAGCATGGGAAAGGAGATAGTCAGCCAAGTCCAGGAAGCACAAAGAGTTCCATACAGGAGAAACCCCAGAAGAAACACACCAAGGCACATACTAATCAAACTAACGCAGACTAAATATAAAGACAGATTACTAAAAGCAGCTAGGAGCAAACAACAAATAACATATAAAGGAAACCCCATACGTTTAACTGCGGATCTCTCAACAGAAACCCTACAGGCCAGAAGAGAATGGCAAGATACATTTAAACGGCTAAAAGAGAATAACCTGCAACCACGGATTCTCTACCCAGCAAGAATCTCATTCAAAATCGATGGTGAAGTCAAAAGCTTCACAGACCAGCAAAAACTAAAAGAATTCTATACCACAAAACCAGCCCTACAACAAGTGTTAAAGGACCTGATATAGCCAATAAATACAAGAGTAGGAGAAGCCTTACAAATCAAACCCCAAATTTCTAAGAAGATGACAATAGGAACATTCGTATCAATAATTACTTTGAATGTAAATGGACTAAATGCTCCAACCAAACGACACAGGCTGGCTGAATGGATCCAGAAGCAAGACCCATATATATGCTGTTTACAAGAGACCCACTTCAGACCTAGAGACACTCATAGACTGAAAGTGAAAGGCTGGAAAAAGATATTTCATGCAAATGGAAATCAAAAGAAAGCTGGAGTAGCAATCCTTATATCAGACAAAATAGACTTTAAAGTAAAGAAGATTCTAAGAGACAAGGCAGGTCACTACATCATGATTAAGGGATCTATCCAAGAGGAAGACATAACAGTCATGAATATCTACGCACCCAACACAGGGGCACCTCAATACATAAGACAGGTACTTTCAGACATAAAAGAAGAAATCAACAATAACACAATAATAGCAGGAGACTTTAACACTCCTCTCACACCAATGGACAGATCAACAAAACAGAAAATTAATAAAGAAACACAAACCTTAAATGCCACACTGGAAAAGATGGACCTCATCGATATCTTTAGGACGTTCCATCCAAAAGCAGAAGAATACACTTTCTTCTCAAGCGCTCACGGAACATTCTCCAGGATAGACCACATCTTGGGCCACAAATCTAACCTCAGTCAGTTCAAGAAAACCGAAATTATATCAACCATCTTCTCGGACCACAATGCAGTGAGACTGGAGATCAACTACCAGAAAAAAAACCCTAAAAACAGAAACACATGGAGATTAAACAATACATACCTAAAAAAACAACTGATCATTGAGGAAATCAAAGGAGAAATTAAACAATTCCTAGAAGAAAATGACAATGAAGACACTACAGTGCAAAACCTATGGGATACAGCAAAAGCAGTTCTAAGAGGGAAATTTATAGCAATACAATCCCACCTCAAGAAACTAGGAAAATATGAAGCAGATGACCTAACCCTCCGCTTAAAACAGTTGGAGAAAGAAGAACAAAAACATCCCAGAGCCAGCAGAAGAAGAGAAATCATAAAGATCAGAGCAGAAATAAATGAGAAAGAAACAAAAGAAACAATAGTAAAGATAAATAAAACAAAAAGCTGGTTCTTTGAAAAGGTAAACAAAATTGACAAGCCACTGGCCAGACTCATTAAGAAAAAGAGAGAGAAGAACCAGATCAACAAAATCAAACACGAAAAAGGAGAGATTACAACAGATAATGCAGAAATCCAAAGGATTCTAAGAGACTATTATGAGCAACTCTATGGCAACAAACTGGACAACTTGGAAGAAATGGACAGTTTCTTGGACAGGATTAATCTCCCAAGACTGAGCCAGGAAGAAACAGAAACTTTGAACAACCCAATCACAAGCTCAGAAATCAACTTTGTGATTAAAAATCTACCCAAAAATAAAAGCCCAGGACCAGATGGCTTCACAGCCGAATTCTACCAAACATTTAAAGAAGAGCTAATGCCTGTCCTTCTAAAACTCTTTCAAAAAATTGCACAGGAAGGAAAACTCCCAAACACATTCTACGAGGCCACCATCACCCTGATACCCAAACCAGGCAAAGACAACACAAAAAAGGAAAACTATAGGCCAATTTCACTGATGAACTTAGATGCCAAGATCCTCAACAAAATCCTAGCAAACAGAATTCAACGACATGTCAAAAAACTCATACATCACGATCAAGTTGGGTTCATCCCAGGCATGCAAGGCTTCTTCAACATCTGCAAATCAATCAACGTGATACACCATATCAACAAGTTGAAAGACAAAAATCACATGATCATCTCAATAGATGCAGAAAAAGCCTTCGACAAAGTACAACATCCATTTATGATCAAAACTCTTCAGAAAATGGGCATAGAAGGAACCTATCTCAACATAATAAAAGCCATCTATGAGAAACCTACAGCGAACATTATTGTTAATGGTGAAACTGAAAACCAACTGATCATTGAGGAAATCAAAGGAGAAATTAAACAATTCCTAGAAGAAAATGACAATGAAGACACTACAGTGCAAAACCTATGGGATACAGCAAAAGCAGTTCTAAGAGGGAAATTTATAGCAATACAATCCCACCTCAAGAAACTAGGAAAATATGAAGCAGATGACCTAACCCTCCGCTTAAAACAGTTGGAGAAAGAAGAACAAAAACATCCCAGAGCCAGCAGAAGAAGAGAAATCATAAAGATCAGAGCAGAAATAAATGAGAAAGAAACAAAAGAAACAATAGTAAAGATAAATAAAACAAAAAGCTGGTTCTTTGAAAAGGTAAACAAAATTGACAAGCCACTGGCCAGACTCATTAAGAAAAAGAGAGAAGAACCAGATCAACAAAATCAAACACGAAAAAGGAGAGATTACAACAGATAATGCAGAAATCCAAAGGATTCTAAGAGACTATTATGAGCAACTCTATGGCAACAAACTGGACAACTTGGAAGAAATGGACAGTTTCTTGGACAGGATTAATCTCCCAAGACTGAGCCAGGAAGAAACAGAAACTTTGAACAACCCAATCACAAGCTCAGAAATCAACTTTGTGATTAAAAATCTACCCAAAAATAAAAGCCCAGGACCAGATGGCTTCACAGCCGAATTCTACCAAACATTTAAAGAAGAGCTAATGCCTGTCCTTCTAAAACTCTTTCAAAAAATTGCACAGGAAGGAAAACTCCCAAACACATTCTACGAGGCCACCATCACCCTGATACCCAAACCAGGCAAAGACAACACAAAAAAGGAAAACTATAGGCCAATTTCACTGATGAACTTAGATGCCAAGATCCTCAACAAAATCCTAGCAAACAGAATTCAACGACATGTCAAAAAACTCATACATCACGATCAAGTTGGGTTCATCCCAGGCATGCAAGGCTTCTTCAACATCTGCAAATCAATCAACGTGATACACCATATCAACAAGTTGAAAGACAAAATCACATGATCATCTCAATAGATGCAGAAAAAGCCTTCGACAAAGTACAACATCCATTTATGATCAAAACTCTTCAGAAAATGGGCATAGAAGGAACCTATCTCAACATAATAAAAGCCATCTATGAGAAACCTACAGCGAACATTATTGTTAATGGTGAAAAACTGAAAGCATTCCCTCTAAGATCAGGAACAAGACAGGGGTGCCCACTTTCACCACTGCTATTCAACATAGTCCTGGAAGTCCTAGCAACAGCAATAAGACAAGAGAAAGAAATCAAAGGAATCCAGATTGGAAAGGAAGAAGTCAAGCTCTCTCTTTTTGCAGACGACATGATATTATACATAGAAAATCCCAAAGACACGGTTACAAAGCTACTAGAACTAATCAATGAATTCAGCAAAGTTGCAGGATATAAAGTCAACACACAGAAGTCACTGGCATTCCTATACACAATGAAAAATCAGAAAATGAAATCAAAGAGGCAATCCCCTTCACCATTGCAACCAAAAGAATCAAGTATCTAGGAATAAACCTACCCAAAGAAACAAAAGAATTGTACACAGAAAATTACAAGACACTCATGAGAGACATTAAAGAAGACTTAAACAGATGGAGAGATATTCCATGTTCCTGGATTGGAAGAATCAATATTGTGAAAATGACCATACTTCCAAATATCATCTACAGATTCAATGCAATACCTATTCAACTACCACTGACATTATTCACAGAACTAGACCAAATAATAACACAGTTCAATAAACCTGAACTCCAAGACTACAGCTTCTAAAACTCTTTCAAAAAATTGCACAGGAAGGGAACCGCCCAAACACATTCTACGAGGCCACCATCACCCTGATACCCAAACCAGGCAAAGACAACACAAAAAAGGAAAACTATAGGCCAATTTCACTGATGAACTTAGATGCCAAGATCCTCAACAAAATCCTAGCAAACAGAATTCAACGACATGTCAAAAAACTCATACATCACGATCAAGTTGGGTTCATCCCAGGCATGCAAGGCTTCTTCAACATCTGCAAATCAATCAACGTGATACACCATATCAACAAGTTGAAAGACAAAAATCACATGATCATCTCAATAGATGCAGAAAAAGCCTTCGACAAAGTACAACATCCATTTATGATCAAAACTCTTCAGAAAATGGGCATAGAAGGAACCTATCTCAACATAATAAAAGCCATCTATGAGAAACCTACAGCGAACATTATTGTTAATGGTGAAAAACTGAAAGCATTCCCTCTAAGATCAGGAACAAGACAGGGGTGCCCACTTTCACCACTGCTATTCAACATAGTCCTGGAAGTCCTAGCAACAGCAATAAGACAAGAGAAAGAAATCAAAGGAATCCAGATTGGAAAGGAAGAAGTCAAGCTCTCTCTTTTTGCAGACGACATGATATTATACATAGAAAATCCCAAAGACACGGTTACAAAGCTACTAGAACTAATCAATGAATTCAGCAAAGTTGCAGGATATAAAGTCAACACACAGAAGTCACTGGCATTCCTATACACAATGAAAAATCAGAAAATGAAATCAAAGAGGCAATCCCCTTCACCATTGCAACCAAAAGAATCAAGTATCTAGGAATAAACCTACCCAAAGAAACAAAAGAATTGTACACAGAAAATTACAAGACACTCATGAGAGACATTAAAGAAGACTTAAACAGATGGAGAGATATTCCATGTTCCTGGATTGGAAGAATCAATATTGTGAAAATGACCATACTTCCAAATATCATCTACAGATTCAATGCAATACCTATTCAACTACCACTGACATTTTTCACAGAACTAGACCAAATAATAACACAGTTCATATGGAAACACAGAAGACCTCGAATAGCCAAAGCAATCCTGAGGAAGAAAAATGGAGTTGGAGGGATCAGCCTCCCTAACTTCAGACTCTACTACAAAGCAACAGTTATCAAGACAGTATGGTACTGGCACAAAAACAGAACTATAGATCAATGGAACAAGATTGAGAACCCAGAGATCAACCCACGCACCTATGGGTACCTTATTTTTGATAAAGGAGGAGAAACTATAAAATGGGACAAAGACAGCCTCTTTAACAAGTGGTGCTGGGAGAATTGGACAGCTACATGCAAAAAAATGAAATTGGAACATTCCCTGACGCCATACACTAAGATCAACTCAAAATGGATTAAAGACCTCAATGTAAGACCAGAAACCATCAAACTCTTAGAGGAGAATATAGGCAAAACCCTCAAGGACATCAATCAAAGCAAGATCTTCTCTGACCCACCAACTAAAATAGCAGAACTGAAAAGAAAAATGAACATATGGGACCTCATGAAACTTAAAAGCTTTTGTACAGCAAAAGAAATCACAAAAAAGTTCAACAGACACCCCACAGAGTGGGAGAAAATCATAGCAAATGAAACAACAGACAAAGAATTAATCTCCAAAATCTACAAGCAACTCAGACAACTCAGCACCGGAAAAACGAACAACCCAATCAAAAAATGGGAAAAAAATCTAAAGAGACGCCTCTCCAAAGAGGACATACAAATGGTCCAAAAATACATGAAACGATGCTCAACCTCGCTTATTATCAGAGAAATGCAAATTAAAACCACAATGAGATACCACCTCACACCTGTCAGAATGGCCATCATCAACAAATCGACAGACAACAAATGCTGGAGAGGGTGTGGAGAAAAGGGAACCCTCTTGCATTGCTGGTGGGAATGTAAATTAATACAACCTCTATGGAAGACAATATGGAGATTCCTTAAAAAACTAAAAATAGAAGCACCCTATGACCCAACAATCCCAATATTAGGCCTATATCCTGATGAAATCAAAACTGAAAGAGGCACCTGTACCCCAATGTTCATTGCAGCTCTCTATACAATAGCCAGAACATGGAAGCAACCTAGATGTCCATCGACAAATGAATGGATCCAGAAGCTCTGGTACATATATACAATGGAATACTACTCAGCTGTTAAAAGAAATGCAGAAGACTCAGTCCTAATGAGGTGGCTGGCTTTAGAACCTATCATAAAAAGTGAAGTAAGTCAAAAAGAGAAAGACAAGTATAGTATACTAACTCATATATATGGGATCTAGTAAGATGGTCATGATAACACACACAGTGAACTCATGAAAAAACAGAGAATAGACATAAAGACATTGTGGAGACTGAACAATGGGAGGGAGTAACATGGGAACCTATACTGTCATGTGTAGAAAAGATAGCTATTGTCATTGTGCTAGGGTAATAGGAGTACCTACAACCACTTGGAGCAATGGTCTGGAGGGAAGGGTCAAGGGATATGCAAACCATCAAAGGATTAAAGACCTCAATGTAAGACCAGAAACCATCAAACTCTTAGAGGAGAATATAGGCAAAACCCTCAAGGACATCAATCAAAGCAAGATCTTCTCTGACCCACCAACTAAAATAGCAGAACTGAAAAGAAAAATGAACATATGGGACCTCATGAAACTTAAAAGCTTTTGTACAGCAAAAGAAATCACAAAAAAGTTCAACAGACACCCCACAGAGTGGGAGAAAATCATAGCAAATGAAACAACAGACAAAGAATTAATCTCCAAAATCTACAAGCAACTCAGACAACTCAGCACAGGAAAATGAGCAGCCCAATCAAAAAATGGGAAAAAGATCTAAAGAGACGCCTCTCCAAAGAGGACATACAAATGGTCCAAAAATACATGAAACGATGCTCAACCTCGCTTATTATCAGAGAAATGCAAATTAAAACCACAATGAGATACCACCTCACACCTGTCAGAATGGCCATCATCAACAAATCGACAGACAACAAATGCTGGAGAGGGTGTGGAGAAAGGGGAACCCTCTTGCATTGCTGGTGGGAATGTAAATTAATACAACCTCTATGGAAGACAATATGGAGATTCCTTAAAAAACTAAAAATAGAAGCACCCTATGACCCAACAATCCCAATATTAGGCCTATATCCTGATGAAATCAAAACTGAAAGAGGCACCTGTACCCCAATGTTCATTGCAGCTCTCTATACAATAGCCAGAACATGGAAGCAACCTAGATGTCCATCGACAAATGAATGGATCCAGAAGCTCTGGTACATATATACAATGGAATACTACTCAGCTGTTAAAAGAAATGCAGAAGACTCAGTCCTAATGAGGTGGCTGGCTTTAGAACCTATCATAAAAAGTGAAGTAAGTCAAAAAGAGAAAGACAAGTATAGTATACTAACTCATATATATGGGATCTAGTAAGATGGTCATGATAACACACACAGTGAACTCATGAAAAAACAGAGAATAGACATAAAGACATTGTGGAGACTGAACAATGGGAGGGAGTAACATGGGAACCTATACTGTCATGTGTAGAAAAGATAGCTATTGTCATTGTGCTAGGGGAATAGGAGTACCTACAACCACTTGGAGCAATGGTCGGGAGGGATGGGGGGGGGGAACCTGGGTGGGGGGAGGGTCAAGGGATATGCATCTGATTGATCTGGGAACATACATGTACAAAAATAAATAAATAAATAAATAAATAAATTAAAAAAAAAAAACCACAATGGATTGGATACTGTAGGAGTAATAGTTCTTCCAGGGGGAATAATTACAAGGGCAACAAAAGTGAAGTAGAGGGACTTCCCTGGTGGTCCAGTGGCTACAACTTCACACTCCCAATGCAGGGGGCCTGGGTTCGACCCCTGGTCAGGGGACGAGACCCCACATGCTTCAGTCGACAACCTACATGCCACACCTAAGACCCAGTGCAGCCAAATTAATTAATTAAAAAGACAAAGAAATGAAGTGCGAGATGTGACAATAACATGTGGAAATTGAAGCATTAATGAACAGAATCTGTGTGGCCCCAGCAATATTAAACAATCTAAGGTACAAGTTTTTGTTTAGTCACTCAGTCGTGACCCCCCTGAACTGTAGCCCACCAGGCTCCTCTGTCCATGGGATTTCCCAGGCATGAAAAGTAACTGCAGTCTCAGGAGAGATGGAGGGCTAAATGTTATTTGAAGAAATCATGAGCATAAGTTTTAAAAAGCATCCCATCACATCTCTAAGGTCATTATACCTTACACAGGATAAACCAAAAGACCACAGCAAGTCACATCAGCATCAAGAGAATGCCATTCCATGATGGAGAAAATATCTGAAAACAAAGGGAGAATGCCATTCCATGAAAGGCAGAGAAAATCAGTAAGATGGTCATATACAATGATATACAGCTGTTAAAAGAAATGCAGAAGACTCAGTCCTAATGAGGTGGCTGGCTTTAGAACCTATCATAAAAAGTGAAGTAAGTCAAAAAGAGAAAGACAAGTATAGTATACTAACTCATATATATGGGATCTAGTAAGATGGTCATGATAACACACACAGTGAACTCATGAAAAAACAGAGAATAGACATAAAGACATTGTGGAGACTGAACAATGGGAGGGAGTAACATGGGAACCTATACTGTCATGTGTAGAAAAGATAGCTATTGTCATTGTGCTAGGGGAATAGGAGTACCTACAACCACTTGGAGCAATGGTCTGGAGGGATGGGGGGACCTGGGTGGGGGGAGGGTCAAGGGATATGCATCTGATTGATCTGGGAACATACATGTACAAAAATAAATAAATAAATAAATAAATAAATTAAAAAAAAAAAACCACAATGGATTGGATACTGTAGGAGTAATAGTTCTTCCAGGGGGAATAATTACAAGGGCAACAAAAGTGAAGTAGAGGGACTTCCCTGGTGGTCCAGTGGCTACAACTTCACACTCCCAATGCAGGGGGCCTGGGTTCGACCCCTGGTCAGGGGACGAGACCCCACATGCTTCAGTCGACAACCTACATGCCACACCTAAGACCCAGTGCAGCCAAATTAATTAATTAAAAAGACAAAGAAATGAAGTGCGAGATGTGACAATAACATGTGGAAATTGAAGCATTAATGAACAGAATCTGTGTGGCCCCAGCAATATTAAACAATCTAAGGTACAAGTTTTTGTTTAGTCACTCAGTCGTGACCCCCATGAACTGTAGCCCACCAGGCTCCTCTGTCCATGGGATTTCCCAGGCATGAAAAGTAACTGCAGTCTCAGGAGAGATGGAGGGCTAAATGTTATTTGAAGAAATCATGAGCATAAGTTTTAAAAAGCATCCCATCACATCTCTAAGGTCATTATACCTTACACAGGATAAACCAAAAGACCACAGCAAGTCACATCAGCATCAAGAGAATGCCATTCCATGATGGAGAAAATATCTGAAAACAAAGGGAAAAACATGTTGCGTATAGACTTGAACATGCTGAATTTCAACAAAAGGTAGGCATTTTGAAACATGGGTCCAGAGTCTGGGAGAAATTCAAACTGGGAGCCCGTCAGTCTGCATGCAGTGGAGGCAGATCAAGAACTCAGCCTCCCTGTCTCCAGGATCCAGAGATTCTCCCCGCCCCTGCCTCCATTTTTTTCCCTCTAGAAACTGTCCTGGTTGAGCAGAATCTTCAGAGTTGGTGTCAGAAGACAAGAGCCCCTTCTCCCCAGATGCCTCTTCTGATGAAAGCAGTGTTCCCTTTTCCTGACACTTGCCTCTTGGGTGATTGGCTTTTGAGTGGGCAGCAGCTGAGTGTCAGTTCGGTAACAGGCGTAACAACACTAATACCAGAAATGATCTGTACCATTCTAAGAAATGAAAGTGTTCTATGAAGATCACTAGAGACCATGAAAATGCCTGCTGTTTTTTGGCTAGATGTCAATTCGAAGTGGATGCCAGGGATTTAAATTTCACCTCTCCAGTAATTTTACAAAAAAAAAAGAAAAAAAAAAGGAAAAACACCTGGTGCTAGATAAACAAAAGTGCACCCTTCACTCACGGTCCAGTCCTGAGTCAACCCCTCACAATAAGAAATGCGATTATTAAGGTATATTGGCAGAATATCTTATATGTATCCGATACAGCAAATTCTCAGTGTGAAGTCATGTGTCTCAGAATTCTAAAGTGTCTACAGGTCATCTACTCTGTTCAGTACGGCATCAGGTACTTCATGGCTCCTATAGGTAACTGCAGGCTAGACACCAGTTGGGTATGGAAGGTGCGAAGGAGACTTCCAGAACAGCCACCGCCTAGAACTCCCAGCTTGGGATGGCGCTCACCAGCTGGAGGGCAAGCCCAGCCGTCTTCCCACCCCTGTGAGCTCCTGCACTTCGCTTTGTCAGATGGGAAATGCTACCATGCAAATTGACCAATACTTGTTCAAGAAACCATAGGGGAATTTAACAAGCAAAATTTCTGACAAAACCATACTTCTCAGAGAAAAGTTATGTTTTTCAGAAAAAAACAAAAAATTTTTTAAAATGTTGATTTCTTTTTTTAAGTGTAGCTAAAGAAGTTAAAATAATGTAACAGAAAGCAGCTAGAGACAGTCAAGCAGTCAACCAGTGACGGAATGAAAGAGTACCCTCCTCAAGCAAGTCTGCTTTATTCATCCTGGGGAGAAGCCAGATTAAGAACTAAAATATCTCACAGCGGGTGGAATATATCATTTTATCATAGACAAGACACTTGAGGAAAACAAAACACCCTGAGTATCTTTTTCATCAGTGCATAAAATTAAGAGTTCAAAGGCAGAAGCATTCAGACAGAAAGCAGGACAGCTGATTCCTGGAGGGGACGGGAGTGATGTCCAGTGGGCCAAGGGTTTCTGTTTGGGATGAGTAGGCTGCTCAAATGGATGAGGATGTGAGCTGTGTGTGTGAAAAATAGCCCTTGAGTTCCTGTCCGTCTCCTAGAAAGTGCAAGGCTTAGTCACTCAGTTGAGTCAGACTCTCTGCGATCCCATGAGCCCACCAGCTCCTCTGTCTGTGGGGTTCTCCAGGCAAGAATACAGGAGTGGGTAGCCATTCCCTTCTCCAGGGGATCTTCCGGACCCAGGGAGTGAACTCGGGTCTCCTGAATTACAGATTCTTTACCATTGGAACCACCTGGGATTGTAAATGCTACCCACTGTATACTTTAAAATGACTGAAACGGTACATGTGTTATGTGTATTTTGCCACAGTAAAAAAATAATACACAAAAGTACATGCAGCACACCCTCTTTCAGACATGACCAATTTATTCGGAAAATTGAAATTTCAGTTTGGCAAAGTATAACCAGGGCAGAGTTTGGGACAATCATTTCATCAGAGGCAACTGTATTTGCTAAAGCTAATTGGCCACGGGGCAGTATCAGAAGGCAAGAAAACAAAACTTCAAAAAAGAGTTTAGGGTGTGTGGGCAACGAACACAAATATTTGCAGAGGAAACCAACCCAACAAGTAGCTTCATAAAACGGAGGCAGGAGAAACACTGAGGCTAGAAGAAACCCTTTATTCCATTCAGTTCGACAAAGACATGAAGCACCTTATTTTTTCCAGACACTGGGCTAGCCGCCATGGAAGGAGAAAATGTTGATTTCTTTTTAAGTGTAGCTAAAGAAGTTAAAATAATGTAACAGAAAGCAGCTAGAGACAGTCAAGCAGTCAACCAGTGACGGAATGAAAGAGTACCCTCCTCAAGCAAGTCTGCTTTATTCATCCTGGGGAGAAGCCAGATTAAGAACTAAAATATCTCACAGCGGGTGGAATATATCATTTTATCATAGACAAGACACTTGAGGAAAACAAAACACCCTGAGTATCTTTTTCATCAGTGCATAAAATTAAGAGTTCAAAGGCAGAAGCATTCAGACAGAAAGCAGGACAGCTGATTCCTGGAGGGGACGGGAGTGATGTCCAGTGGGCCAAGGGTTTCTGTTTGGGATGAGTAGGCTGCTCAAATGGATGAGGATGTGAGCTGTGTGTGTGAAAAATAGCCCTTGAGTTCCTGTCCGTCTCCTAGAAAGTGCAAGGCTTAGTCACTCAGTTGAGTCAGACTCTCTGCGATCCCATGAGCCCACCAGCTCCTCTGTCTGTGGGGTTCTCCAGGCAAGAATACAGGAGTGGGTAGCCATTCCCTTCTCCAGGGGATCTTCCGGACCCAGGGAGTGAACTCGGGTCTCCTGAATTACAGATTCTTTACCATTGGAACCACCTGGGATTGTAAATGCTACCCACTGTATACTTTAAAATGACTGAAACGGTACATGTGTTATGTGTATTTTGCCACAGTAAAAAAATAATACACAAAAGTACATGCAGCACACCCTCTTTCAGACATGACCAATTTATTCGGAAAATTGAAATTTCAGTTTGGCAAAGTATAACCAGGGCAGAGTTTGGGACAATCATTTCATCAGAGGCAACTGTATTTGCTAAAGCTAATTGGCCACGGGGCAGTATCAGAAGGCAAGAAAACAAAACTTCAAAAAATAGTTTAGGGTGTGTGGGCAACGAACACAAATATTTGCAGAGGAAACCAACCCAACAAGTAGCTTCATAAAACGGAGGCAGGAGAAACACTGAGGCTAGAAGAAACCCTTTATTCCATTCAGTTCGACAAAGACATGAAGCACCTTATTTTTTCCAGACACTGGGCTAGCCGCCAGGGTTGAGGTGGAAATACAAAAATCACCAGGACGTAGTCCCTGATATTAAGAAGCTCACACCAGCACAAGCAAAAGTGAGGGCAGCAGGTGAGGGGCCTGGAAGACAGGCGGGAGGAGGGCTTACCTCCACTTCTCAGCACAGGTGGAAGCTGGGACCCCTTAACCCAGGTGGTGTGGGTGAAGCAGGGGTTAGCGCGCTGGGTGAAGAAAACTCTTGGTATCTAGGCATGTTTTGGCAACAGGAAGAGTCCAATTTCTCCACGGCCATCCGTGTGTGGGAGGGGAAGGGGTATTCGAAGGTACGCAGTTCTATTTTGGGGGGAGGGGGGCGGGCGGGCCACTTCTGTTGGTCTTTCATTATCTATTTTTTCATCCATCTTTTTCTTCGGCCCATGTGGGCCACCCATCACAGTGGCTTCAGCTGTCACTGAGCACCGGCTCTGGGCGCATGCACTCCTGAGCTCCAGCTCAGTAATGGATACATCGGTCCAGCCACTCCATGGCACATGGGATCTTCCCAGGCCAGGGATCAAACTGGCGCCCCTTGCACTGCAAGGCAGTGTCCTTACCCACTGGACCACCAGGGAAGCCCCCGCATCAGCCCATATAAGAGGTTGACAAGGAAGTGAAAAATGATTTTTAAAAAATCAAGGTCTGAAGAGGCAGGAGAGACAAGATGCACCATTTCACTGTAAACTCAACTGCCTGTGTGTATCATTCAGGAGCTTAAGCAAAATCATCAAAGGGAAACAGAAACAGAACCGTCCGGCAGCACCACAGTTCACTCTTTCAGACATGACCAATTTATTCGGAAAATTGAAATTTCAGTTTGGCAAAGTATAACCAGGGCAGAGTTTGGGACAATCATTTCATCAGAGGCAACTGTATTTGCTAAAGCTAATTGGCCACGGGGCAGTATCAGAAGGCAAGAAAACAAAACTTCAAAAAATAGTTTAGGGTGTGTGGGCAACGAACACAAATATTTGCAGAGGAAACCAACCCAACAAGTAGCTTCATAAAACGGAGGCAGGAGAAACACTGAGGCTAGAAGAAACCCTTTATTCCATTCAGTTCGACAAAGACATGAAGCACCTTATTTTTTCCAGACACTGGGCTAGCCGCCAGGGTTGAGGTGGAAATACAAAAATCACCAGGACGTAGTCCCTGATCTTAAGAAGCTCACACCAGCACAAGCAAAAGTGAGGGCAGCAGGTGAGGGGCCTGGAAGACAGGCGGGAGGAGGGCTTACCTCCACTTCTCAGCACAGGTGGAAGCTGGGACCCCTTAACCCAGGTGGTGTGGGTGAAGCAGGGGTTAGCGCGCTGGGTGAAGAAAACTCTTGGTATCTAGGCATGTTTTGGCAACAGGAAGAGTCCAATTTCTCCACGGCCATCCGTGTGTGGGAGGGGAAGGGGTATTCGAAGGTACGCAGTTCTATTTTGGGGAGGGGGCGGCGGGCCACTTCTGTTGGTCTTTCATTATCTATTTTTTCATCCATCTTTTTCTTCGGCCCATGTGGGCCACCCATCACAGTGGCTTCAGCTGTCACTGAGCACCGGCTCTGGGCGCATGCACTCCTGAGCTCCAGCTCAGTAATGGATACATCGGTCCAGCCACTCCATGGCACATGGGATCTTCCCAGGCCAGGGATCAAACTGGCGCCCCTTGCACTGCAAGGCAGTGTCCTTACCCACTGGACCACCAGGGAAGCCCCCGCATCAGCCCATATAAGAGGTTGACAAGGAAGTGAAAAATGATTTTTAAAAAATCAAGGTCTGAAGAGGCAGGAGAGACAAGATGCACCATTTCACTGTAAACTCAACTGCCTGTGTGTATCATTCAGGAGCTTAAGCAAAACCATCAAAAGGGAAACAGAAACAGAACCGTCCGGCAGCACCACAGTTCACTATGGCAGAACAGTCTCTCCTGCCAGACGACGAGGGCAGCTTCGGCGACTGCCAAGAGCAGACGCCAGGGCCCAGGGGACACGGAAGTCTATGATTTACACATAAATTAACGTCTATAAACAACTCCACCTTAACTGAATATAGATGACAAAGATGGCCTCTAGAAGAGAATTTGGGAAGAGGGGAGAAGTTTCTGAAGGCTAGCTGATCTAGAACTGACTTGGGATGCTGTATCTTCTATTTAAAACAATACAGGATGAGCAACTCTACCCAACAGTCAGCTATGTGCCTAACATATACTCCCAAGAATTCTAACACGACACACAACCAATCGAGCGCCACTGTTCCAGCCTTTGCAATTTACACAAACCGTCTGAATGTTAATACTATAGGGAACCCTTAAACAGTGTACATGTTATCATGTGACACAATATCCTTCACTTCTGGAAGTTTGGTTTGTCTTATTTTATTTCAAAGGAAAATGAGTATTTATAAATCTCAATTTCCCAGATGATTAATTCATCACTCATTTAAAAAAAAGCAGCTTCCCTGTGAACCTGTTGTCAGTGGTAAATCAGAATGCAAATACCTGCCTCGTTCTGATAAAATTAAAAAAACAAGTTTATGACCAGCACCTCATAAAACCAAAACCTTCTTTTGAAGTACAGAGTTCAATCTTCTTGTCTTCTTAGTAAATGCTAGTCTAAACCCTCCTAATCTAGGACCTGTTCTGGCTTGGTATGTCACGAACAGTATTTTTCAACATTAAGAAATTCCTGATATGACCTGATAAATCAAGCTAGTCTTAAAACCAAAATGTAGTTTAAATGCTTTAGTCGGTGCCCAGCCACTCCATGGCACATGGGATCTTCCCAGGCCAGGGATCAAACTGGCGCCCCTTGCACTGCAAGGCAGTGTCCTTACCCACTGGACCACCAGGGAAGCCCCCGCATCAGCCCATATAAGAGGTTGACAAGGAAGTGAAAAATGATTTTTAAAAAATCAAGGTCTGAAGAGGCAGGAGAGACAAGATGCACCATTTCACTGTAAACTCAACTGCCTGTGTGTATCATTCAGGAGCTTAAGCAAAACCATCAAAAGGGAAACAGAAACAGAACCGTCCGGCAGCACCACAGTTCACTATGGCAGAACAGTCTCTCCTGCCAGACGACGAGGGCAGCTTCGGCGACTGCCAAGAGCAGACGCCAGGGCCCAGGGGACACGGAAGTCTATGATTTACACATAAATTAACGTCTATAAACAACTCCACCTTAACTGAATATAGATGACAAAGATGGCCTCTAGAAGAGAATTTGGGAAGAGGGGAGAAGTTTCTGAAGGCTAGCTGATCTAGAACTGACTTGGGATGCTGTATCTTCTATTTAAAACAATACAGGATGAGCAACTCTACCCAACAGTCAGCTATGTGCCTAACATATACTCCCAAGAATTCTAACACGACACACAACCAATCGAGCGCCACTGTTCCAGCCTTTGCAATTTACACAAACCGTCTGAATGTTAATACTATAGGGAACCCTTAAACAGTGTACATGTTATCATGTGACACAATATCCTTCACTTCTGGAAGTTTGGTTTGTCTTATTTTATTTCAAAGGAAAATGAGTATTTATAAATCTCAATTTCCCAGATGATTAATTCATCACTCATTTAAAAAAAAGCAGCTTCCCTGTGAACCTGTTGTCAGTGGTAAATCAGAATGCAAATACCTGCCTCGTTCTGATAAAATTAAAAAAACAAGTTTATGACCAGCACCTCATAAAACCAAAACCTTCTTTTGAAGTACAGAGTTCAATCTTCTTGTCTTCTTAGTAAATGCTAGTCTAAACCCTCCTAATCTAGGACCTGTTCTGGCTTGGTATGTCACGAACAGTATTTTTTCAACATTAAGAAATTCCTGATATGACCTGATAAATCAACAGCTAGTTCTTAAAACCAAAATGACTCAGTGTTCTTGAACAGATATAACAGTATACTAAAATGGTTTAAAAGTAAAATTTTAAAAAAAACAAACAAAACTATCACAGTCTTAAATTAAAAACAAAAGCAAGTATCATTTCAGACCTATGTACAACAAGATGCCTGTTCTTATAAAAAAGTACGTCAGTTGCAAATGCTAGATTATGGAAAAATAACTTTATATTAATTTTATTTAACTTTAATGAATTTTCTCCAACTCTAATATTAAAAACCTTAACAGAACTTAAATTTTAATGGCAAAAGTTACTGTTTTCCCCATCTATTAAAAATTTTTGTTTTCCCTTATTAACATATAATGCCCTATTGTTAAGGCACAACTTTTTAGGATAAAAATGAAACCATCAATTTATTTCACACAACAGTTACAAGGCATACTTTTATAAGCATATGCTGAAAATAATTAAATGTCTTAAATTTAACCAAAACGAAAAATCGTTGCTTCTATCCACAACCCAAAGGACACACCCGGCCAAGGTCGCGGCTAGATTCCAAACAGGTTCCCTTTTAAACCTGCTGAAGCTTGTCTCCAGGAGGCCGCTCTCAAGAAGAGGCCAGCCCAGTAGTCTCTTTTCTGAGGAACAGGGAGGGAGGGGCGCTCCAGCTTTCTACCTGCATGTGGGCAAGAAGGCGAGGCCTCACCTCGCGTCCTCCTCCGGCGCCCCTACCGGGCCCCCCCAAGGCCCCCCCCAGCCCCTCTACCTGCGACCATTTTATTTCAAAGGAAAATGAGTATTTATAAATCTCAATTTCCCAGATGATTAATTCATCACTCATTTAAAAAAAAGCAGCTTCCCTGTGAACCTGTTGTCAGTGGTAAATCAGAATGCAAATACCTGCCTCGTTCTGATAAAATTAAAAAAACAAGTTTATGACCAGCACCTCATAAAACCAAAACCTTCTTTTGAAGTACAGAGTTCAATCTTCTTGTCTTCTTAGTAAATGCTAGTCTAAACCCTCCTAATCTAGGACCTGTTCTGGCTTGGTATGTCACGAACAGTATTTTTTCAACATTAAGAAATTCCTGATATGACCTGATAAATCAACAGCTAGTTCTTAAAACCAAAATGACTCAGTGTTCTTGAACAGATATAACAGTATACTAAAATGGTTTAAAAGTAAAATTTTTAAAAAAAACAAACAAAACTATCACAGTCTTAAATTAAAAACAAAAGCAAGTATCATTTCAGACCTATGTACAACAAGATGCCTGTTCTTATAAAAAAGTACGTCAGTTGCAAATGCTAGATTATGGAAAAATAACTTTATATTAATTTTATTTAACTTTAATGAATTTTCTCCAACTCTAATATTAAAAACCTTAACAGAACTTAAATTTTAATGGCAAAAGTTACTGTTTTCCCCATCTATTAAAAATTTTTGTTTTCCCTTATTAACATATAATGCCCTATTGTTAAGGCACAACTTTTTAGGATAAAAATGAAACCATCAATTTATTTCACACAACAGTTACAAGGCATACTTTTATAAGCATATGCTGAAAATAATTAAATGTCTTAAATTTAACCAAAACGAAAAATCGTTGCTTCTATCCACAACCCAAAGGACACACCCGGCCAAGGTCGCGGCTAGATTCCAAACAGGTTCCCTTTTAAACCTGCTGAAGCTTGTCTCCAGGAGGCCGCTCTCAAGAAGAGGCCAGCCCAGTAGTCTCTTTTCTGAGGAACAGGGAGGGAGGGGCGCTCCAGCTTTCTCTACCTGCATGTGGGCAAGAAGGCGAGGCCTCACCTCGCGTCCTCCTCCGGCGCCCCCTACCGGCGGCTTTCTTCCTCCCACTCTCATCTCAGTCACTGCCCCTCCCACCACCTCGGACCCAATGTGCACAATATTCAAAAGTAGCACCCAGCAAACGAAGGATTTGCACAATTACTACTTAAAACGCATAAACCGAGATGCTTGTTACTTCATTATATGGCCGTAAACAATTCAGTATTTAGAATCAAAGAAAACCACTAAGACTGGGCAAAGGGGACAAGTGAATAACAAGCAGTCCCATCTGGTAGGTCCTTGTAGGTTCTAACACAAGTCAGAACACACGTATGAAGACTCATAGAGAAAACAGGGTTTCTCCAGTGGCAGAGATGGACAACTTGCTCGTGGTTTCTGCACTTTCAGTCTCTGAAGGATGATCAGAAGAAACGCTTCAAAGCCGTGGGTTATTTTCGACAGTTACTCTGTGGTTTCGAAGGCGACTTTCCTTTACTTCTTGAGGCGTCTTTGAAAAGGAAGAGTCAACAACGGCTCCGCCAGGATTAGTCCCACCCCAGAACTCCACTTGTCCCCGTTCTGCCCTAAGGTTTCAGCAGCTAATCATGGAGACATGGGTCTATGAGAGAATCCAGGGTGAAGAAGGGCTGGGAAAGAGAATACTGGTGAAGGAGGAGAAGCAGAAGAGCAATCAACGAGTCAGGGGGACAGGCAGCAAGGTGAGACACAGAGGGGCAAGATAAGGGCTCAGCTGAGGGAGCCGACGGTCACTGGTGCTACTTCTAATGACTGAGGCAGGAAACTCAGTTTTAAGGGTAAATGTCCTCTAAGTAAGAGTGAAGATGAGGGAAAGGCAGATCAGGAATTCAGGCGGCGAGAGCCACTAAAAGTGAACATTTGAGAAACACCTGTATTTATGGGAGATATGACCTGTCTCACTTATACATGAAGGTGTTTCTCATGGGTATGTCCTGGCATGATAATGCCTTGCATAAATAAATAGAAATACTGTTCCTTGAGCTTGTGTTAGTCCTGTCATGTATACTGACTTCTAGAAGCAAAATGTCTTAAAATGAACTTTTTATAAAAGCACGCCAACCCATTAGTACTACACTATACCCAACAAATCACAAAAATAATGCATTTAACTGTCAGCCAATAGTTTAACATTCACAAAGTCGTCGTCTGCACGTGGTTTCACGCACGCTCATGTGAGCGAGTCCCGTTTCCTGACCTGCTGGTCCCCTCCCCAGGAGTCTGACACACCACACCACCACAAGCAGAATGCAAGCGCCCCCACGGGATGGAAGCAGCTCATGCCTCTGCTGTCTTTCCTGAGGACAGACGTCCTCATCTCATTGCAAAGTAAAACACTCAGCCTTGAAGCTTTAAGTTCAGGTTACACACCAAGTATTCCAGCTACCAAAACTCTGAAATGAATTTCCACGAACAAAACTCTGGCTGCTGAGGCCCAGGGCCCTGCCAGCTTGGTCACCAGTTGCTGGAGCCTGGGAGGCGACCTGTGCATCACACGACGGCCGACCCTCCCCAGAGCAGGAAGGGCCGCAGAGCGCGTGCTCGGGGAGCCTGGCACCGCCAGCCCGGAGCCGCCAGCCTGTCCATCAGGTGAGGACAGCAGCTTTGCCTTTGGTCAGCTTTACCTCCGAGACAAGAAAATAGATGGAAGTTGATCGGGAACTGTAAAGAGAAAAACAAAGGAAGAGAGAAGAAAAAAGGAAACCATGAAACCCTAACAAATTCCTCTCCTTATCAGTGTGTTACGGAACAAAAGCATGGCAAAGTCCTGTGAAATGATGATACCATTTACGGGAAGTTTCTGGCTATCATGCTGAGAAAAATCAGACATCCCAACAAGAGATAGCTCACAAAACTAGAGTTACAGTGACACTGCCGATAAATCACAGCCTTTCTTCCAGATTCTGCACTTGAACAGGGGAAAAAAATCATCAAAAAAGTAACTTCTAGCTTCATTTTTTTTTTTTTAAATCTGAAGGAAAAATACAAAGTATCTCAGGTTACTACTTTGAGAGTTTGGTTAGATGAGATCCATTTATTAATGGCAAAACCACCTTAACTCACTCTTGGTAAGGAAGGAATCTCTACATACAAATCTGGCAAATTTTTAAAAAAGTACTAGAACAAGGCTTTTGAAAATAATGAAAGCTAGCTCAATTCATGTAATTTCCAATAACTTTCAGTTAATAATAGAATCACTTATATTTTTATAATGCCTTACAGCATATTTGATCCCTAATGAGAAAATGTACCAGAATTCTTAACGCTAAACCCTGAAACCTTGGTCCAAACTTTACAAGCTCAAGACTAACTGTTGGTCAGGAGGGAAAGGACAGACCATGCATTGTCCACAGGGCAAGTGAAAGTGACCCGCAGGACGGCAGAGATGCTGGAACCCACAGGCGCAGACGCGTCTCTTTATAAAAGGAAACAAAACAGAGAAGTTACAATTACAACGCAACCGTCTTGTATCTACATTCTCTTCTAGCTGGTGAAACTGTTATTAAAATTTCAAAGGAAAAAACCATTTAATCCTTTTCTATTGTAGTCCATAAGAAATACTCGGTAACGGATAAACAGAGCATCTGCTGCATATTAATGAATTTGTAGCTTCTTGTGCTTCCATCTGAATTAGGGGTAAAACCCCCAATTATTTAATTTTCAATGAGCTATAACTGTAAAGTAATATTAAACATCTACACAAAATCAATCCTTTCTTCAGCGCAATGCTTTATGAAAGTACTAACAAACAGTGAAGATTCATGATATTGTGTTAAAACGGTGACCCATAACAATGTAGACTCAGCTATAGATTTTAATTCACAAATATATATATATATGTATATATATATATATATATGCGCCTTGTGTATGACAACTGTACGAAAATAGTCTCAAAAATAAAGACAAGAATTGAACACGAAGCAGCGCCTGCTCCCTGGCCCTGCGCCCTATCGCAGGGCCAGGGACCTCAGATGCTTCATAAACACTTGACGAGGTCCAGGTGGCCTTCCCCACGCACAGTCCCACTGAGGCTGACCGCCTCAGCTCTGCAGGCCCACCGTTCAGCTCTGGGGGGCTGGGATCTGCCTTCAGGCTGACTTAGTTGTGCCCAGTCTTCTCCAGATCTGGGAGCTTCCTGACCAGAGCCTGGTGGTTCATCTTGATGCTGGCCAGGAGCCCCCCTTCAATGCCGTCAGAACCCGTGTAGCTGATTTCCTCCCCATTCAGGGTGGTCATGTGCCCCCCGAGGGCTTTCAAGATGGCGTTGCCAGCACAGATATCCCACTTCTTGATGTATGTGACGTGGATGTACAGGTCGGCTTTTTCTTGATTCTTATCAGGGACATCCAAGAGTGCCAACACTTTATAACCTACAGTAAGATAAGCACAGGGTTCAGGCTCCTGTCTGAATGGGCTGGAGGAGCTTCCTGTTTGAGGACGGTGCTGACCTGGCACAGGGTGTGCCAGAGCTCTCTGCACTCTCTCTGCAGTGCTAAGTCTAAACTAATTTTAAGAAGTAGCAAGAGTTCCTCAGTGGTCCAGTGGTTAAGACTCTGTGTTCCCAATGCAGGGGGCTCAGGTTCGATCCCTGCTCAGGAAACTAGATCCCAAATGCCACAACTAAGACCCAGCCCAGCCAAATATATAAATAATAAAAAAAAATTTCTTTAAAGTAAGCTTTTTTTAAAATAACAACACAGATGTTAAACCCAAACAAGCAAAAAAACTACTACAAAGGAACTTATTAAACTATTCTCAAGTCTAAACAAACATATGCCTATCGTTTTTTAAATTTAAATCTACTCTGTAGTTGTCTTCTACGGTACGATACCTTCAATATGAACTGTTTCTTATGGACCATGCACTAAAGCTAAAGGCCCCAGGTCTCCCTAGGAAGGCTGGGTTGAAAAGGAGAAAGCACGAGATAATGCTACTACCTTACATCCTTTTTGTAACAAGGCAAAATTTAAAAAAAAAATAAAATAAAACAAAGCCAGAAGAAACTGGGTCTAAAATCTATTTTATCTCATTACTGTTGGGAATTTTGGATATCACTTTTCCTAATCAACCTGGCAGCCTGTAAGAAAGCAATGAAGCCACGTTAAGAAAGACAGGTATAGGTCAGCAGTAAACTAAAAACTGTGAAGCTTAAAAGTTAAAAGCATTATTTTTGCCTTTATTATTGTGTTGATGTTGAAAAGCTTTTCAAACACAAATGTTTCCTACTATATTTTATAATTTATTTGAATGAAAACACTTCTGCTATACTCAACTACATACAAAACATGGTGGGCAAGTAACCCATAAGCTAAATTCAGGCACAGCCTGTTTTCTCCCAGCCCTCAAGCTATGGATGTGTTTTGTATTTTTAAAGACTGGCTGAGAAAGAAATCAAGTTAATAGTAGCCATTAGCCGTTCCAGTAACACTTCCAATGGTTCCTGCCATCCTGCTGTGAAACACAGTGCTGTGATGGCTGACCGTCTCTCTCCTTGCTAGGATTACAGCCGCATGAATGGCTCAGTCATTTAGACATTGGATCACACACAACCACTATGGATGTCAGGAACATGAACCACTGCGGTAGGACTGTGTCCACCGTGAGGCTAACCCACCCAGGAGGCAGGCATGAGTGAAACCCCATGCGCGAGGTACCCAAGCAGAAGACCAGGCTTGTCCTGAGTGCCCACCATCCACCCCGCCTGCTTCCCAAGGCTGGGACACCGCCTGGGCCCCCTGCCGTAGGCGTGGTTATCCAGGCCCACCGCAGGCCCACAGGGAGTAGGGACATACCAGCGCCGCCGGCAGGGAGGATGGCAGTCTGGTTTCCGAAAGTCTGAAGAGCGACCTGTTTAACCATTCCTGAGTGTGAGCGAGACACAACGATCCTCGGGGTCTTCTCGTTGTAAGAAGTCCGGCTTTCATTTGACCCTCCATCCACCATCGCCCAGGCTGGAAAGCAAGTGGACAGCCAGTAATGGCATGGAAGCTTTTACACCCAAGGTACCAGCGTGACAGGAAAAATCTTCCAAAGAACTCTTTTTCTCCAAACAGGGAGTTTTGGTTTTCACCAAGGGAATGCTACTACCTTACATCCTTTTTGTAACAAGGCAAAATTTAAAAAAAAAATAAAACAAAGCCAGAAGAAACTGGGTCTAAAATCTATTTTATCTCATTACTGTTGGGAATTTTGGATATCACTTTTCCTAATCAAACTGGCAGCCTGTAAGAAAGCAATGAAGCCACGTTAAGAAAGACAGGTATAGGTCAGCAGTAAACTAAAACTGTGAAGCTTAAAAGTTAAAAGCATTATTTTTGCCTTTATTATTGTGTTGATGTTGAAAAGCTTTTCAAACACAAATGTTTCCTACTATATTTTATAATTTATTTGAATGAAAACACTTCTGCTATACTCAACTACATACAAAACATGGTGGGCAAGTAACCCATAAGCTAAATTCAGGCACAGCCTGTTTTCTCCCAGCCCTCAAGCTATGGATGTGTTTTGTATTTTTAAAGACTGGCTGAGAAAGAAATCAAGTTAATAGTAGCCATTAGCCGCTTCCAGTAACACTTCCAATGGTTCCTGCCATCCTGCTGTGAAACACAGTGCTGTGATGGCTGACCGTCTCTCTCCTTGCTAGGATTACAGCCGCATGAATGGCTCAGTCATTTAGACATTGGATCACACACAACCACTATGGATGTCAGGAACATGAACCACTGCGGTAGGACTGTGTCCACCGTGAGGCTAACCCACCCAGGAGGCAGGCATGAGTGAAACCCCATGCGCGAGGTACCCAAGCAGAAGACCAGGCTTGTCCTGAGTGCCCACCATCCACCCCGCCTGCTTCCCAAGGCTGGGACACCGCCTGGGCCCCCTGCCGTAGGCGTGGTTATCCAGGCCCACCGCAGGCCCACAGGGAGTAGGGACATACCAGCGCCGCCGGCAGGGAGGATGGCAGTCTGGTTTCCGAAAGTCTGAAGAGCGACCTGTTTAACCATTCCTGAGTGTGAGCGAGACACAACGATCCTCGGGGTCTTCTCGTTGTAAGAAGTCCGGGCTTTCACATTTGACCCTCCATCCACCATCGCCCAGGCTGGAAAGCAAGTGGACAGCCAGTAATGGCATGGAAGCTTTTACACCCAAGGTACCAGCGTGACAGGAAAAATCTTCCAAAGAACTCTTTTTTCTCCAAACAGGGAGTTTTGGTTTTCACAGTACAAGGGTAGTATGTTTAGTTTCTACAATAGGCACACATTAAGAGAAAACTAGAAGAGGCTACACAACCCTGCCCAATGGAGCGCCCCGCTCCAGGGCTCCCTGCAGGGTGGCTGTGGGGTCTTCACTGGACCACGCTTCAGCTCAGTCTCCTCACTTCCTGCCCTCCCTCCCAAGATCTGACCCCAAGAACTCCCTCCAGTAAATATCTTGCAGATGAAAATCACAGGAAAATAATAATCAGAGGAATCCAAAAGGCAGGACTTTCTATGAAGAGTGACCTGACCTCCTCAAAGCCAATGCCATGGGGAAGAAGAGGCGGGGGATGGTTCTAGATCCCAGACAGAAACAACTTCATACAGCGACCCAACAACCAGCAGAAAGGCTAGTCACTAGACTGGACAGTGATCTCTGGTAACAGGGAGGAAAATCCACTTCAGGAATAAATGGGGGAAATGTGACTACTGGATCAGCTGTGGAATAACTGTTAATTTTATTATTATTATTAATAGCACCATTTTTATTTAGAAACATGTTCTTTCTAGTTAAATACTAAAATATATGTGGTAAAAGGTCCTGTTCCTTATAATTTTCTCTAAAGTATATAGACAAATAAATGAATAAGAGCAAATATATAAAATTGTTATCAACTGTTGAATATAGATGAAGGAGCTGAGGAAACACGCGCCCCTTGTCCTGAGTGCCCACCATCCACCCCGCCTGCTTCCCAAGGCTGGGACACCGCCTGGGCCCCTGCCGTGGCGTGGTTATCCAGGCCCACCGCAGGCCCACAGGAGTAGGGACATACCAGCGCCGCCGGCAGGGAGGATGGCAGTCTGGTTTCCGAAAGTCTGAAGAGCGACCTGTTTAACCATTCCTGAGTGTGAGCGAGACACAACGATCCTCGGGGTCTTCTCGTTGTAAGAAGTCCGGGCTTTCACATTTGACCCTCCATCCACCATCGCCCAGGCTGGAAAGCAAGTGGACAGCCAGTAATGGCATGGAAGCTTTTACACCCAAGGTACCAGCGTGACAGGAAAAATCTTCCAAAGAACTCTTTTTTCTCCAAACAGGGAGTTTTGGTTTTCACAGTACAAGGGTAGTATGTTTAGTTTCTACAATAGGCACACATTAAGAGAAAACTAGAAGAGGCTACACAACCCTGCCCAATGGAGCGCCCCGCTCCAGGGCTCCCTGCAGGGTGGCTGTGGGGTCTTCACTGGACCACGCTTCAGCTCAGTCTCCTCACTTCCTGCCCTCCCTCCCAAGATCTGACCCCAAGAACTCCCTCCAGTAAATATCTTGCAGATGAAAATCACAGGAAAATAATAATCAGAGGAATCCAAAAGGCAGGACTTTCTATGAAGAGTGACCTGACCTCCTCAAAGCCAATGCCATGGGGAAGAAGAGGCGGGGGATGGTTCTAGATCCCAGACAGAAACAACTTCATACAGCGACCCAACAACCAGCAGAAAGGCTAGTCACTAGACTGGACAGTGATCTCTGGTAACAGGGAGGAAAATCCACTTCAGGAATAAATGGGGGAAATGTGACTACTGGATCAGCTGTGGAATAACTGTTAATTTTATTATTATTATTAATAGCACCATTTTTATTTAGAAACATGTTCTTTCTAGTTAAATACTAAAATATATGTGGTAAAAGGTCCTGTTCCTTATAATTTTCTCTAAAGTATATAGACAAATAAATGAATAAGAGCAAATATATAAAATTGTTATCAACTGTTGAATATAGATGAAGTACATAAAAAGACATTATAATTGTTTAATTATTCATAATAAAAGTAAAATATGAAAAGAGAAACAAAAATCCCTCTAAATTATTCTTAGAGATGACCCAAAAAATCACAATTATATTAAGAAGTAAATTCACAATGCTGTATCTCTAGAGGTCAGTATTGTGTAAAAAAATAAAAAGAGCATATATATCTCAGCAGATAGTACTGGAATAATCTAAGAATTACTAATTTAATATTAGAAATACATATTTCAGATCACATAAACTGAATACATTCAGTCATAACATTTATATAGACAAAATTATTTCAAGTACCTTAAAAATACAGTTAGGGGCTTAAATATGCAATGGTAAGGTAGCAGTGATAAGCTAAAAGAGCAGCTAGCAGAATGTGTTCATCCCATCTGTAAGACAGGCTAACAAAAAGGAAACAGTCTGCCAACCAGTAAGCACCCTATGATCCTAAGGTTACAGTTGGGGGAGGCGGGTGGTGGATTATACATTTTGATAGAATAAAGGTTTTTTTAAAATGGACATTTTACTACCCCCATGTTCCCTCCTTTACATGAACAGATACGGAAACAAAGACCGTCTGCCTCTCTGGTCTCGAGGCTCCTCTGCATTTTCTGTGCGGCCATTTTAATTCTCTTTGGGTTAAGGCCACTTCACAGCGGACCTCCTAACGCACACAACCGCATGTGCGAGAGCCCGGGACCACAGCCCCAGCACCAGTATGATGGAGCAGAGAGGACCACAGCTTCTGGGTGTCCACGCCCAACTGCCTTCCTCATCAAGGACTGCTCCTCTTCACTGAACAGTCTCCAGTCTCTATACAAGTTCAGAAAGGTGTGCTCTGTCCTACACTAGTAACATCAACACTCAGATCTTCACTGTGTCCGGTGAGCGCTGAGGTGGGCCGCCTCTAGCGACTGCTGAGCCCCAGCTGGGATTCCCATAGGACTGGAAACACTACAGACACGATCAAGTAGAGTAACATAGCGGAGCTCTAGCTCCTTTCTTACCTGTATATTCAGAAAACGGCTTATGGATCACTCCCAGCACAGGTTTACCATTTACGGCCACACATACCATAGTAGTGACATACTTCCGAAGATCCTCTATGAGAAAAACAAACCACCGTCCAATAACAACAGTTATTTCTAAAACAATGTGAGGACTGAATTTGAAAACCAAGTTTCAAGCACTTAGAACAGACCCTGTACAAGGGATGTGCTCACTAAATTTGTTACTATTATATCTGCAAATCAATTTCAGTCTAGGAAAAACTGTTTATGAACAAACCTCTCAAGAGTCCATGTTTCCAGTGTCTATGTCTGCAAACTTCTGTTTTATAATTTGTTACTAGAGACACATCTAGTGCCTTCTTCCTGTTCTCCAAACTGTTATCTACTGTCTATTTGGGTGAAACTGCCCTGCTTAAGTACTAGAATACGGAGGAGAAAAGCAGAAACCCACATACTCACAGAATGTCTCACTTACATGGATAGATATATAAGTTATCAACTCTTACATACCAAGAGAACAAAGAAAAAGCCGCCATTAGCTATCTCTGGTTAAGAAATAAAGACTTGGGGGAGATCCACAGAAATGAATCAGGAGCTAGAAAGGGGTGAGAAGCACAGAAACAGGAGGCAGGGAAAAAAATTCTGATTTTGCTACTTGTTCCCCAGGTACCTAAGATTTGCTGTTTTTAATTCCAAGAATAGATGTGTATGCTATAAAATCTCAATTCCCCAAGTCGCAAGTGAATATTCTGTTCTATGTTAATAAATACCTCAAAGCACATACCTCGATATACAAATCAACACACAGACAAACACCGGAATAAACAGGTGTCCAGCAGGAACCATTCTGTTGCTGTGACCACCAGGCCCTTCCGTCCCCTAAGGGATCAGGGACAGGAGAGCCACCGTCTCCAAAAGAGGGCCACGGCAGAGCGCCCAGACAAGGCCGACATCAGGTGCTTCAGACACGCCGCTGACTCCAGCTTGCTGTCTTAAAACCTAGCTGGAGAGGCTGTGTCTGGCTCGAAAAAATATTCACCACCAGAAGCATACCACCTGCCTGGTTCTGGTTCTTCCATACATGGAGGCAAACAAACCTGAGATCCATTTTAACTGAGAACTCACCTGTGTACTCCTGCGTGGCATCCAGGGGGTCGATCCAGACGGTGACACTCTCTGCTGGCACTTCCTGAGGCGAGGCTATTTCCTTCAGGATGTCTTCGGGGATCTTCCGGTCCCACAGGACCACTTCCTGGTCAGCGGGGTCCACATGCTCCTCCGTGTTGATCTGCATCAAGAGCAGGGAACGGGTAAGAGCTTTCAAAGAAAAACAAGTCAACAGAAAAAACAATTCAGACAGAATCCCCCAAACTGACAGCAGATAAAAGTCACTGCCAAGTGAAAATATACAAGACAATACACCCATTGCTGTCTTTCAGTGCTTCCCAATCTAACATTCGAACTCAGCTTGTTGTGTAAGCAGAACAGAGAATCTAGAGAAATATAAAAAGAAACTAAGAGTCAAAGAAAACAAAGCAAAAAAAAAAATCTAGGACGCACAATATTATGGAATATTGAACACAAGGATTATCAACTCTTACATACCAAGAGAACAAAGAAAAAGCCGCCATTAGCTATCTCTGGTTAAGAAATAAAGACTTGGGGGAGATCCACAGAAATGAATCAGGAGCTAGAAAGGGGTGAGAAGCACAGAAACAGGAGGCAGGGAAAAAAATTCTGATTTTGCTACTTGTTCCCCAGGTACCTAAGATTTGCTGTTTTTAATTCCAAGAATAGATGTGTATGCTATAAAATCTCAATTCCCCAAGTCGCAAGTGAATATTCTGTTCTATGTTAATAAATACCTCAAAGCACATACCTCGATATACAAATCAACACACAGACAAACACCGGAATAAACAGGTGTCCAGCAGGAACCATTCTGTTGCTGTGACCACCAGGCCCTTCCGTCCCCTAAGGGATCAGGGACAGGAGAGCCACCGTCTCCAAAAGAGGGCCACGGCAGAGCGCCCAGACAAGGCCGACATCAGGTGCTTCAGACACGCCGCTGACTCCAGCTTGCTGTCTTAAAACCTAGCTGGAGAGGCTGTGTCTGGCTCGAAAAAATATTCACCACCAGAAGCATACCACCTGCCTGGTTCTGGTTCTTCCATACATGGAGGCAAACAAACCTGAGATCCATTTTAACTGAGAACTCACCTGTGTACTCCTGCGTGGCATCCAGGGGGTCGATCCAGACGGTGACACTCTCTGCTGGCACTTCCTGAGGCGAGGCTATTTCCTTCAGGATGTCTTCGGGGATCTTCCGGTCCCACAGGACCACTTCCTGGTCAGCGGGGTCCACATGCTCCTCCGTGTTGATCTGCATCAAGAGCAGGGAACGGGTAAGAGCTTTCAAAGAAAAACAAGTCAACAGAAAAAACAATTCAGACAGAATCCCCCAAACTGACAGCAGATAAAAGTCACTGCCAAGTGAAAATATACAAGACAATACACCCATTGCTGTCTTTCAGTGCTTCCCAATCTAACATTCGAACTCAGCTTGTTGTGTAAGCAGAACAGAGAATCTAGAGAAATATAAAAAGAAACTAAGAGTCAAAGAAACAAGCAATTTAGAGCTTAAAGATATTTAAGAAAAATAGTAAATCTGAAAGTGTGACAACGCACAATATTATGGAATATTGAACACAAGGATTAGAAAGAGAAAAGTGATGAAGAATTTAAAATATGCCCTAAAAACAATGATAACTATGTCAATTCTCCCACCTGTAAACTGCAGATTTAAAGCAACTTCAATCAAAATTCCTACAGGGTGTTTTCTTTTATATATATATATATATATGTATATATATATACATATATAAATGTCACGGTGGGGTGACTTTCCCTGACATATTTTGGCTTTTCCCTCAGTTTCACTGAGGTGTAACTGACCAAGCTGATGCATTTAAAGTGTATGACAACATGTGCACATTGTGGGCTAAGAGCCACAATGAAGTTAATTAATATATCTACCACCTCATGGATTTAATTGTGGTGAAAACACTGAAGACCTACTCTTGAAGCAAATTTCATGTATATAATACAGTAATGTAAAGCCTAGTCAACCTGATGCATGTTAGACCCACAAAACTTACTCAAGTTAGTTAATAACTGAAAGTTGATAGACTTGACCAACATCTCACCTTTCACCCCACCCCTAGACTCTGGCAACCACTAGTCTACTGTTTCTATGAGTTTGACTTTATTTTTTTATTTTTAAAGATACCACATATAAGTGATACCATACAGTAATTTTATTCCTCTCTGTTGTACTTCTCTGAGCATAATGCCCTCCTACACAGCATATTCAAAAGCAGAGACAACACTTTGCTGACAAAGGTCCTTATAGTTAAAGCTACCGTCTTTCTAGTAGTCATGTATGGGTGTGACAGTTGGACTAAACTGAGGGAATTTAATGCCCTTCCTACACAGCATATTAGCGGGTCCACATGCTCCTCCGTGTTGATCTGCATCAAGAGCAGGGAACGGGTAAGAGCTTTCAAAGAAAAACAAGTCAACAGAAAAAACAATTCAGACAGAATCCCCCAAACTGACAGCAGATAAAAGTCACTGCCAAGTGAAAATATACAAGACAATACACCCATTGCTGTCTTTCAGTGCTTCCCAATCTAACATTCGAACTCAGCTTGTTGTGTAAGCAGAACAGAGAATCTAGAGAAATATAAAAAGAAACTAAGAGTCAAAGAAACAAGCAATTTAGAGCTTAAAGATATTTAAGAAAAATAGTAAATCTGAAAGTGTGACAACGCACAATATTATGGAATATTGAACACAAGGATTAGAAAGAGAAAAGTGATGAAGAATTTAAAATATGCCCTAAAAACAATGATAACTATGTCAATTCTCCCACCTGTAAACTGCAGATTTAAAGCAACTTCAATCAAAATTCCTACAGGGTGTTTTCTTTTATATATATATATATATGTATATATATATACATATATAAATGTCACGGTGGGGTGACTTTCCTGACATATTTTGGCTTTTCCCTCAGTTTCACTGAGGTGTAACTGACCAAGCTGATGCATTTAAAGTGTATGACAACATGTGCACATTGTGGGCTAAGAGCCACAATGAAGTTAATTAATATATCTACCACCTCATGGATTTAATTGTGGTGAAAACACTGAAGACCTACTCTTGAAGCAAATTTCATGTATATAATACAGTAATGTAAAGCCTAGTCAACCTGATGCATGTTAGACCCACAAAACTTACTCAAGTTAGTTAATAACTGAAAGTTGATAGACTTGACCAACATCTCACCTTTCACCCCACCCCTAGACTCTGGCAACCACTAGTCTACTGTTTCTATGAGTTTGACTTTATTTTTTTATTTTTAAAGATACCACATATAAGTGATACCATACAGTAATTTTATTCCTCTCTGTTGTACTTCTCTGAGCATAATGCCCTCCTACACAGCATATTCAAAAGCAGAGACAACACTTTGCTGACAAAGGTCCTTATAGTTAAAGCTACCGTCTTTCTAGTAGTCATGTATGGGTGTGACAGTTGGACTATAAAGAAGGCTGAGGGCTGAAGAACTGGTGCCTTTGAACTGTAGTGCTAGAGACTCTAGAGTTCCTTGGGCTGCAAGGAGATCAAACCAGTCAGTCCTAAAGGATATCAACCCTGAATATTCCTTGGAAGGACTGATGCTGAAGCTGAAGCTCCAGTACTTGCCCACCTGATGTAAAGAGCCGACTCACTAGAAAAGACCCTGATGCTGGGAAAGAAGAAGAGGACGACAGAGGATGAGATGGTTGGATGGCATCACTGAGTCAATGGACGTGAGTTTGAACAAGATCTGGGAGATGGTGAAGGACAGGGCAGGAGGACAGGGAAGCCCAGCATGACAGGGATCCACGGGGTCACAGAGAGCTGGACATGATTGAGCAACCGGACTGGACTAATGCCCTCCAGGCTCATCTGTGTTGTCCCAAATGTCAGGACACTCTTGTTTTTAAGGCCTGAACAGCATTTCAGCTTACATGTGTATGTGTATCACATTTTCTTTATTCACTTTATGCAGAGATTGACTGATCTTAGTCTAGCTAACGGTTTGTTAATTTCACCTTTTCAAAAAAC
Source organism: Tragulus kanchil (assembly GCA_022376925.1). NCBI lineage: Eukaryota > Metazoa > Chordata > Mammalia > Artiodactyla > Tragulidae > Tragulus > Tragulus kanchil. Next base: position 36,750,791 of record JAIOJX010000002.1, on the reverse strand, counting down.
CAGAGGCACAGATTGTCAGGGTGGAGTTGGGCACAGGTAAGGAGTCAGTGACTTATTTATGAGCAGGCTTCTCGACAGCATCTGTGAAGAGCTGTCCCCCTGATGAGAGCAGCGTCCTTCTGATGAGCTCTGAGTCCTGACTTAGGTGCTCCCAGGCTCCTCCCAACCCTCAGAAGAGCAGATCACCTCGCATGTTAGACCCACAAAACCCTTACTCAAGTTAGTTAATAACTGAAAGTTGATAGACTTGACCAACATCTCACCTTTCACCCCACCCCTAGACTCTGGCAACCACTAGTCTACTGTTTCTATGAGTTTGACTTTATTTTTTTATTTTTAAAGATACCACATATAAGTGATACCATACAGTAATTTTATTCCTCTCTGTTGTACTTCTCTGAGCATAATGCCCTCCTACACAGCATATTCAAAAGCAGAGACAACACTTTGCTGACAAAGGTCCTTATAGTTAAAGCTACCGTCTTTCTAGTAGTCATGTATGGGTGTGACAGTTGGACTATAAAGAAGGCTGAGGGCTGAAGAACTGGTGCCTTTGAACTGTAGTGCTAGAGACTCTAGAGTTCCTTGGGCTGCAAGGAGATCAAACCAGTCAGTCCTAAAGGATATCAACCCTGAATATTCCTTGGAAGGACTGATGCTGAAGCTGAAGCTCCAGTACTTGCCCACCTGATGTAAAGAGCCGACTCACTAGAAAAGACCCTGATGCTGGGAAAGAAGAAGAGGACGACAGAGGATGAGATGGTTGGATGGCATCACTGAGTCAATGGACGTGAGTTTGAACAAGATCTGGGAGATGGTGAAGGACAGGGCAGGAGGACAGGGAAGCCCAGCATGACAGGGATCCACGGGGTCACAGAGAGCTGGACATGATTGAGCAACCGGACTGGACTAATGCCCTCCAGGCTCATCTGTGTTGTCCCAAATGTCAGGACACTCTTGTTTTTAAGGCCTGAACAGCATTTCAGCTTACATGTGTATGTGTATCACATTTTCTTTATTCACTTTATGCAGAGATTGACTGATCTTAGTCTAGCTAACGGTTTGTTAATTTCACCTTTTCAAAAAACCAGAGGCACAGATTGTCAGGGTGGAGTTGGGCACAGGTAAGGAGTCAGTGACTTATTTATGAGCAGGCTTCTCGACAGCATCTGTGAAGAGCTGTCCCCCTGATGAGAGCAGCGTCCTTCTGATGAGCTCTGAGTCCTGACTTAGGTGCTCCCCAGGCTCCTCCCAACCCTCAGAAGAGCAGATCACCTGCGCAATCCAGGTGAGGTAAGAAACAGGGAGGCCTCCCTTCCAGGGGCAGCACTGTGCACTGCGAGGAAAGCCAGGCGCTCACTCACACACTCCCATGTGTGACAGGTCTCTCCCGGCCCAGAGCTGTGCTACCTTGGCAGAGGGGTAATGCGAGAAAAGTCGAAATTCTACCTCCCAATTCTAAATACCTGTCATTGTGTATACCAAGAAAATTTTAGTTTGAACCTTTTCTCTCTAGGATTTCAAAAACAGCCTTGATTGTCCTTGCCTCTAATCGTACATTTACTGACTCATTCATTCATTCAGTGATAATTTAATACCTACAAATTCTAAACTGCTTTGGGCAACGGGATACAGTAATGAGGAAAAACAGATAAATTACTGTCTCTGTGAGGCTTTCCTTCTCCATCCAGCAATCTGCCACCTTCCTAAATGAGATGGTGTCGCTCGCTGCTTAAAACCTTACCATGCACACTCATAATGACCTCTGCGTGAGGGCTGCCCATCTGCATCTGGAAACTGCCTGAAACCCCAACCCTGGCCAGGCACCAGTGGACCTGAATTATTTTACAAAAGGAGGTCCTGGTTAGGAACATAGAACTAACACGCCACCACCAACTGAAGAATCTGGGAAAGATCAAAAGCAGATGCCACATGTCCTACAACCTCCAAGGATGTGCTGCTGGCATCCATCCGTGCTGAGCAATGCATGCGCCAGTGCCCCCCCCAGGATGACTGGCCAGACCTGAACTGCATCATGTTTTTAAGGCCTGAACAGCATTTCAGCTTACATGTGTATGTGTATCACATTTTCTTTATTCACTTTATGCAGAGATTGACTGATCTTAGTCTAGCTAACGGTTTGTTAATTTCACCTTTTCAAAAAACCAGAGGCACAGATTGTCAGGGTGGAGTTGGGCACAGGTAAGGAGTCAGTGACTTATTTATGAGCAGGCTTCTCGACAGCATCTGTGAAGAGCTGTCCCCCTGATGAGAGCAGCGTCCTTCTGATGAGCTCTGAGTCCTGACTTAGGTGCTCCCCAGGCTCCTCCCAACCCTCAGAAGAGCAGATCACCTGCGCAATCCAGGTGAGGTAAGAAACAGGGAGGCCTCCCTTCCAGGGGCAGCACTGTGCACTGCGAGGAAAGCCAGGCGCTCACTCACACACTCCCATGTGTGACAGGTCTCTCCCGGCCCAGAGCTGTGCTACCTTGGCAGAGGGGTAATGCGAGAAAAGTCGAAATTCTACCTCCCAATTCTAAATACCTGTCATTGTGTATACCAAGAAAATTTTAGTTTGAACCTTTTCTCTCTAGGATTTCAAAAACAGCCTTGATTGTCCTTGCCTCTAATCGTACATTTACTGACTCATTCATTCATTCAGTGATAATTTAATACCTACAAATTCTAAACTGCTTTGGGCAACGGGATACAGTAATGAGGAAAAACAGATAAATTACTGTCTCTGTGAGGCTTTCCTTCTCCATCCAGCAATCTGCCACCTTCCTAAATGAGATGGTGTCGCTCGCTGCTTAAAACCTTACCATGCACACTCATAATGACCTCTGCGTGAGGGCTGCCCATCTGCATCTGGAAACTGCCTGAAACCCCAACCCTGGCCAGGCACCAGTGGACCTGAATTATTTTACAAAAGGAGGTCCTGGTTAGGAACATAGAACTAACACGCCACCACCAACTGAAGAATCTGGGAAAGATCAAAAGCAGATGCCACATGTCCTACAACCTCCAAGGATGTGCTGCTGGCATCCATCCGTGCTGAGCAATGCATGCGCCAGTGCCACCAGGGAAGACCCCAAGCCAGGATGACTGGCCAGAGACAACCTGGAAATGAATCCATCACCATGAAACCCGAGACCGCGAGTCACATGGCAGACCAGTCCTCCTGCGTTCCTTCACCAGGGTACCCTTCCCAATAGTCTCTTACTTTGAAAAACAACCTTCCAATGGTTTCTCATGACTCCTTACCATCATGTATCAGGTACGTCCCAGATGGTCGGGCTCCGGTACCCTTTCTCTAGTGCACCCTTATTTACTCCATTCCAGACTCACTCACACTTGTACTGTCCGGTTCACAGACATTTTCCCCAAGTCTCTGCATGGTGGCCTGCCTGCTTGACGTCACCCAGCTCTGAGCCCAAGCGACACTGCCTCAGGGTGGACTTCCCTGACTACCATGGCCAGAGCAGGACCCTATGCCACCCGTGTCACTCCCCACAAAATCTTTATCTTTTCTTCTTCAAAGCCCTTGTTAGTGTCTGACTTTAGCATGAGCTTATGCATCCACCATCCACCCTGAGCCTCCAGAACATAGGTTCTGTGAGTTCTAGACAGTTTCCCTCGTTACTACAGATCTATTCCCACTGCCCAAACCAGGGCCTGGCACAGCAGATGCTACCTAAACACCTCCTGACTGACAACACTGTTCTTCATCCATACAGTCTCCTTTCTTCCTGTAACACTTCCTGCTCAGTCTCCTCTCACCACTGCCATCTGTGTCTCAGTCCTTAGCAGGGAACTGAAGCATCAGAAATCAAGACCTGAAAATACAGTAAGTGCCATTCATACGACAGTTTGGTTACTCTGGGATCAAAGAGACGTCTGGTTAACATCTTAAGAAGGTAGCATGTACTATACTTCTCCATAGATCATTAAATCCTAGTTAAGTTTTTAGCTACAGTACCTCACACTGTGCTTTCAGCAGGCATTCAATAACCATTTTCTACATGGATACACCCTGCTCTCCAGCTGTCTTTTCCTCCCTCTACCATATAAAAGCCTTTCACTGTCAACTACTACCACTCAAATACATCCCTACAAGTAATTAAACGTGCTCCAGTACCTCACGCCTTAAAAACAAACATATGAAATAAAAAACCCATAGAACCTTCCCTTAGTCTCACATAAGACTCCAGCCAAGTTCCTTAGAGCCCAATTTCTTAACAGACTTGTCTTTACTCAATACCTCTATGTTCTTAATTCCCATCTTCTGCTTCCTTCCCATCAAGCCATTAAGAGAACGCTCACAAAATTTACCAATGACCTGCACACAGAGCCTTCACTGAGAGGGTGTGGTTTCCCATCAGGCTGTCTGAGTTACAGCCAGCTCCTCCTTCTACTGGGTATGTGACTTACCTTGGTGAGTTATTTCATCTTTCTGAGCTACACTCTCACCTTACTGCTAAAGGTGGGTGATAAATACATTTTCCTATTAGGTTCTTTGGGTGAATCAAAGAAATGTGATAGGCGAAACAAACTCAGGATGGTGCTTAACCCAGAGTAAACACTTCATAAAAGCTGGCTGCCACTATTCTCACTAAATGATTGTTTCCAGTTTTTTATGATCCTTGGTCCCCATGCCCTGATCTTTCCTTCCACACTTATCAAGCGTGTACTCCTTGTCCAGCCATTACTCCCGCCAGAGAGGAGAGCCTAACTCTCATTCTTGAGGTCAAGGAAGCTACAGACCCAAGGCTCCTACCAGTTAGGAATATCATGCTTTATCATCAAATAAATCATTGCAACAAGTAAATGCTAGCAGACCCTCTAAAAGAGGTCCTGGTACATTAAATCAAAACTATAAATCTGAATGTGCTCCGTGGCTGCAAATCCACTCCAAGAAACGATCTTCCTTTTCATCTTTACCCACAAGCATAGAATGGTACAGATGTAAATCCAAAGACTCAAGCACCGACGTGTTCTGAAGAGGAGAGGGGAAGGTAGCATGTACTATACTTCTCCATAGATCATTAAATCCTAGTTAAGTTTTTAGCTACAGTACCTCACACTGTGCTTTCAGCAGGCATTCAATAACCATTTTCTACATGGATACACCCTGCTCTCCAGCTGTCTTTTCCTCCCTCTACCATATAAAAGCCTTTCACTGTCAACTACTACCACTCAAATACATCCCTACAAGTAATTAAACGTGCTCCAGTACCTCACGCCTTAAAAACAAACATATGAAATAAAAAACCCATAGAACCTTCCCTTAGTCTCACATAAGACTCCAGCCAAGTTCCTTAGAGCCCAATTTCTTAACAGACTTGTCTTTACTCAATACCTCTATGTTCTTAATTCCCATCTTCTGCTTCCTTCCCATCAAGCCATTAAGAGAACGCTCACAAAATTTACCAATGACCTGCACACAGAGCCTTCACTGAGAGGGTGTGGTTTCCCATCAGGCTGTCTGAGTTACAGCCAGCTCCTCCTTCTACTGGGTATGTGACTTACCTTGGTGAGTTATTTCATCTTTCTGAGCTACACTCTCACCTTACTGCTAAAGGTGGGTGATAAATACATTTTCCTATTAGGTTCTTTGGGTGAATCAAAGAAATGTGATAGGCGAAACAAACTCAGGATGGTGCTTAACCCAGAGTAAACACTTCATAAAAGCTGGCTGCCACTATTCTCACTAAATGATTGTTTCCAGTTTTTTATGATCCTTGGTCCCCATGCCCTGATCTTTCCTTCCACACTTATCAAGCGTGTACTCCTTGTCCAGCCATTACTCCCGCCGAGAGAGGAGAGCCTAACTCTCATTCTTGAGGTCAAGGAAGCTACAGACCCAAGGCTCCTACCAGTTAGGAATATCATGCTTTATCATCAAATAAATCATTGCAACAAGTAAATGCTAGCAGACCCTCTAAAAGAGGTCCTGGTACATTAAATCAAAACTATAAATCTGAATGTGCTCCGTGGCTGCAAATCCACTCCAAGAAACGATCTTCCTTTTCATCTTTACCCACAAGCATAGAATGACAGTGTCACAGGAATGGCTGCAGTCACTGTTATTCTCACACAATGATCTCAAGCACCGCCGACGTGTTCTGAAGAGGAGAGAGGCTGCCCTGAGGACTCCCCAAGACCCCAAACAAGAAAGGCTGAAGACAAAAGGGAATCAAGAGATCCTAGGCCAAGCTAGAGTTTTCTTAGGACAAACATGCACTTCTTTAGAGCAGGGCTTCTCAACCTGAGCACCAACTGAAAATTAGGCCCAATCACTCCTTATTAAGAGGCAACGTCCTGTGCACTATGGGATTTCACCCTCTACCTACCAGATGCCAACAGCATGCCGCCCTCATGTGTGCCAACCCAAAATTCCCAGACATTGCTACATGTCCCCTGAGGGCAAAACTGTCCCTAGTTCACAATGAGTGACACCTGCAACACCCCGTTCCTAAGGAGTGAAGAGCAGCTAGAAGGGCTCAAGTCTGTGACTCTAGATAGAGGAAGTCAGAGAAGAAAGAGAAGCCCTCTCTCCATTTGATCAGGATAAAAGGAAGGAGGATCTGTGGCTTCTCAGTGATAATTTCCCATAAGGACAGAGACTGAGTGGTATTCGACTTAAGATGCTCACTTTAAACTTCAGGTGAGGCCTCAAAAACAACTCGACATTTGAGACTGTTTCTCTGGGTATTGAAGGAAGGGAAGGGAGAAAGGACAGGATCTAGGGCTGGGTCACGACCTACACGGCTCCAGCCTCTGGCCTCTAGTCTAAGGACACCCTGACCAAAGGGGACTGTTCATGGAGATACCACCCTACTCGGACTCTGTGTAAAGAACAGAGCTTCCTCTGTGCCCCCAACCACCATCCAAGAACACAAAAGAAGAATCTGCAGTCACTCACAAGAAAACAAAAAGTTATTTTACATAAAGGCAGATGTCAACATCTGTAAAAAGCTTAGCTTTTGTGTTTAACAAAATGCAGCTCATCGTCCTTGGTAGCTACTCCCTTAGCGTCTGTTAATGAGAGAAAATAAATGCAGAATCCTGTGGAAGTTACCCACAAGATAAAAATTTTGGTAGAAGTAAGTGGGGTGGAATTTTCATGTGACACACATGTGCATATGGCTATACATTTTCAATATTTAAGAATACTTTTGTATTGGCCTTTTAAAGAAAGTCAGCTTTACTGCTCTATTTCACTACTACTGCTTTCAAGCTTCTACAATTTTACATTTTCCCCAAGAGATCATACTTTTGGTTCAAAGGAGCCTCCTAAAGGTAGTTCCAAAGGTACTTCACATAAACTGTCAACTGTCATATGAGTCTCAGGGTACCTATTTGGAAGATGGGCAAAATAAAATTTACTTCTTAAAGCTGCTGTGAGGATCAAGTCAAGTCCTATGCAGCCAGGCCTCCATTAGCTAAAATACATTCAATAAATGATTACAATTACTATAACTGACTATATCAACTTTTCTGAAACCCTTGTTTCTTCCACAAACTTTTACGAAACACCATGCGATTTGGAGAAATGAAAAAGAAATTTTACAAGCACATCTTACATCTAGTTGCAAACACAAGATAAGTATCATTGACGGTAAAGCGCCAAAGGACAAAAGAAAAACCTGAAATGTTTTGTTTGAAAACTATGTCAATTGCATCTGGTACCCAGCAGCTCATGATAAAAAGCCCAAGTTCCCACTGCAAAAAAAGAAAAAAAATTAAAGGAGAGAAAAAACAGTAACAAAAACAAAGACAAATGAACAACAGGACAAACTGAAAAGAGGATTACACAAGATAATATAATTCTACGATGACAATACTCTTACAAGGATACTAGTAAAAGATCCGATACCTTCCACAAAGCCAAAGTTTTACGTTTCACTATTTATCTAATTAACGAAATTCCGCTGGAAACGGTCTTTCCCCTCCTTCGCCAAAGCCTACTGTGAGGAGAGTTAAGGCGCACACTTCTGATGCACCACCACACTCCATGAGCTCCTCGGGCTGTGACACACTGTTACAGGTTTTATGCAGTCAACAGCAGCTGCACTGAAATGACGACGTCTAGAAGTGTAAGTAACAAAGCCCCAAAACGTATGGATTTCCCAAAGAAAAAAAAAAGTCGATTCCTTTCCCCAGAAACGTTCGATTCTCATTTTCTGGAGTAACTGCGGGCTAAGAGGCTGAAGTCACGCTGCTGGAAATCATACTTCCAAACACGTCCTTGAAGGCCCCCCAAACAGGTGCCATCAAGAGGGTCCTGCTGGATCCACAGCTGAGGTACATCGTGGACGCTCCCGCCCCAAGTGCCCTGCGTTCGAATGGCTCTGCAGCAAGACCGACGTCTACCGTTCCTGGGCCTTCAGCGGGTTCCTGACTGTGTTTTACCATCACGACCCTCCGAAAGAAAGAAGGCTGGAGGGCCTCGGGGGTTCTGACTGTTCCCTTTCCTTCCGCAGCAGCGCCGGTGGCCGGCAGTGAAAAGTAACGTTCTCAGCCTTCGGACGCCGGGGCCCACCCAGGACCCAGAGCTCCAGTGCCCAGGGGCCCGGCGGGCGCCCATACCCGTGGAGGGGCCCGAAGGGCACGCGCCCCGAGTCGAGGGCTCGCGACCTCCCCCAGCTCTCCCCCGAACTCCCGGTGTGACCTTGAGCACCTCAACTTGGACGTCCCCATCCCCGGGTCCGCAAAACCCGAGCCACGGCCCGCGGCTGCGGTATCAGGAGCCGAGGCCGCCCTCCCGCCCGCCCCGCGCCTGGCGCGCGGCACCCACCCACCTGCACGCTGGGGAAGGCGGTCTTGAGCAGGTAAAACATCTTGCGGTTGGACAGCACGTCCCCGCGGGTCATCTTGTCGTCGGCCCCCTCGCGCGTCTTCCCCTTGGACTTCTCGTGGAGGACGTTGCTCTCGCGGACGCGCCGCACCTCGTCGCCGCCGCGCACGGCCGCCAGCACCGACACGGCCAGCATCTCGCGCAGGTCCACCGTGCCCCCGTCGGCCGAGGCCGCGGGCCCCGCCGCCCCGCCGCCCAGGCCGAAGAGGCCGAAGCGGCCGGCCAGGAAGCCCGAGTAGAGGTGGTAGAGCACGCCGAGCCCCAGCAGGCAGAACACGGCCACTCCCAGCGGGGACAGGCGGATGCCCATGGGGGCCATGGCGGGAGGCCGGCCGCTCGGGGCGGCGGCCTCTCGGGCCTCCCCGCGCTCCCGGGCCGGCGCCGCGCCGACTACACTGGCGCCCGCTCCCCGGCGCCCGCGCGCCCCATCGCTGCCTCCCGGGAAAGGCAGAGCCGAGGAACCCTCGGCCCCCGTTCCGCGCGCCTGACTACTACGGGGCTGCTCGCTCCAGACGCTGAGGGGGCGGCTCCACGTTAACCAACGGCCGTAAGGTCAAAGTGCCCTGCGTTCGAATGGCTCTGCAGCAAGACCGACGTCTACCGTTCCTGGGCCTTCAGCGGGTTCCTGACTGTGTTTTACCATCACGACCCTCCGAAAGAAAGAAGGCTGGAGGGCCTCGGGGGTTCTGACTGTTCCCTTTCCTTCCGCAGCAGCGCCGGTGGCCGGCAGTGAAAAGTAACGTTCTCAGCCTTCGGACGCCGGGGCCCACCCAGGACCCAGAGCTCCAGTGCCCAGGGGCCCGGCGGGCGCCCATACCCGTGGAGGGGCCCGAAGGGCACGCGCCCCGAGTCGAGGGCTCGCGACCTCCCCCAGCTCTCCCCCGAACTCCCGGTGTGACCTTGAGCACCTCAACTTGGACGTCCCCATCCCCGGGTCCGCAAAACCCGAGCCACGGCCCGCGGCTGCGGTATCAGGAGCCGAGGCCGCCCTCCCGCCCGCCCCGCGCCTGGCGCGCGGCACCCACCCACCTGCACGCTGGGGAAGGCGGTCTTGAGCAGGTAAAACATCTTGCGGTTGGACAGCACGTCCCCGCGGGTCATCTTGTCGTCGGCCCCCTCGCGCGTCTTCCCCTTGGACTTCTCGTGGAGGACGTTGCTCTCGCGGACGCGCCGCACCTCGTCGCCGCCGCGCACGGCCGCCAGCACCGACACGGCCAGCATCTCGCGCAGGTCCACCGTGCCCCCGTCGGCCGAGGCCGCGGGCCCCGCCGCCCCGCCGCCCAGGCCGAAGAGGCCGAAGCGGCCGGCCAGGAAGCCCGAGTAGAGGTGGTAGAGCACGCCGAGCCCCAGCAGGCAGAACACGGCCACTCCCAGCGGGGACAGGCGGATGCCCATGGGGGCCATGGCGGGAGGCCGGCCGCTCGGGGCGGCGGCCTCTCGGGCCTCCCCGCGCTCCCGGGCCGGCGCCGCGCCGACTACACTGGCGCCCGCTCCCCGGCGCCCGCGCGCCCCATCGCTGCCTCCCGGGAAAGGCAGAGCCGAGGAACCCTCGGCCCCCGTTCCGCGCGCCTGACTACTACGGGGCTGCTCGCTCCCAGACGCTGAGCCGGCCGGCGGGTCTGGCTTCCACGTTAACCAACGGCCGTAAGGTCAAAGGGGAGCGTGGGTGTGTATCCGGGTTACGCGAGGGGCGGGACGAGGGCGTGGGGCGGGGCGAGTCAGGCTCCGCCCTCAGGGCGGGGAGACCGGCCCGGTGATCGACCCGGCTTTGCTCTTGTGCTTCCTCACTAGCTGGATTTTGCCTGTCTGCAAGATGGGGAGGTACTGCTTCCCAAGCCCAGGAGTTTGCTGAGCGCCTTCTGGCAATTCAGATTAAGTCTCTCTTTGAACGACACTGTCTAGCCAAGCGTCGGACACGTCTCTTGGCGACTTAGCACGCATACACATACACTAAACAAAGATGATAGATCGCTTACTTTCCTCGCTTGCAAAAAATCACAGCACAAAATCCGGTACAAATACAAATCAGAGTAGGAACAAGCTCTGGGGTGCTGATAATAACAGATCTTAAGAAACGGGCACTTTGCAGTTAGCTTTGGCGAGCAATCTTGCAGTTTAACAAAGCTGTTTTCAACTGAAAGTGAAGGTTACAGGGTAATTATGGGTACCAAGTCCAGGGATATATATAAAGACCAGGCTTGTAGTGAAGGCTTCGTTCATTTCAGCAGAACCACGCCAGACTGCAGCATGAGATCGGCAAAAGACATGAGTTGGTCGTAGTTAGGAAAACAGTAAAAGCATTATGGGAAAGTCTGACTGAGGTTTTTAAACATCATCAGCAGGATATTACAAGTATATTGGAAAGGAATATGGGGCTACACTCACCATGGCATTATACAAAGCCTCAGGGAGGCCCACAGAGTGATACTAAAAGCTCTGAGGCATTTATACTGCAGGAAAGGGGTTTAAGAATGGAGAGAGAAGATGCCAAGGCACATGCAAAGAATGAGACTGACTGTAAAGATCATAGTTCCCAGGGCTCTCCTGTTCAGGTGACAACTGATGACAGCTAATAATACTGATAAAAGGTAGTGTGTCATCATTAAGAGAAACTTTGTGACAAGGAAAGCAATTTAATTAGTTATATGCGGGACAGTCTTAGAACCTGCATAGGAATTTGATGAAAAGAAACTTGCATTTTCAGTGCAAGTTGCTAGAAGCTTTGTTGTTGTTGTTTAGTCACTCAATCGAGTCAACTCTTTTGCGACCCCGTGGACTGCAGCCCTCCCGGATTCTCTGTCCATGTACTTTCCCAGGAAGAAATTCTGGAGTGGGCTGCCAGGCACTCCTCCAGGAGATCTTCTCAACCTAGGGGTCGAACCTGGGTCTCCGTGTCTCCGGCATTGGCAGGCAGTTTCTTTAGCACTGAGCCACCAAGGAAGCCTGCTAGAAGCTTATATGAAGCCTATCATCTTCATCTATAAAAATTATACGAACATAAATATAAAATGATAGTTTTGTGGATTGATACCACCCAGTCTTTCAAAATCATCTTTTCTCTAGGTGTTGAAAAGATGAGGACTGCCTAATGTTTCTTCTGTATTACTACTGATAGCAATGAGAATTGACAAACATCAGAAACGTCTCTGACCAACTTCCATTTAACGGACTTGCTTGCCTTATGTCTGCTCTACATGTTGTCAAGCCTAGTCAGGGTAGGTGCTTTGGGGGTACCAGCCCCCTTTCTCTCCCACTAGTAGAACTTTACATACAGCGTAAGAGTGTTGTTTATTTCAACCCCATTTTGCCCTTGTGATTATTGTTATAAATACAGGTAAGTTGACTACCATGTGAAACAATCAAAGCTAAGTATAAAGCTGAAAGCGTTAAATATCTTCATTACGATGAGTCACCAAAAACAAAAACTGCCATCAAATTAGGTTTTGGAGCAAACACGGATTGTGAAGAAGAAGAATTGTGAAAGTTCAAAGAGATGCTGAAATCGGATTGCTCAACATTAAAGAAACCAAGCTGGTCATTCTGTGGGTGGTGCTTTACCCATAAAGTTGACACTGTGTAAGTTATGTTTATGTGTTAAGACTGTGGATGGTCTGTTTCTAAAACATGATCCATGTCCATTCTTAAAACTGATTTTCCCCAAGATTTAGATACTGAACTCAGTAAGTTTTTCACTTAATATAAAGCAATATGTTAGCATTAAAGCCCTTACCTGGGCCCTGATCGTAGCAATAGTAATAATTAAGACATTTAAAATAGAGGCAGTGTTGTAGGTATGTACAATAGAAAAATGGATATAATTTATACCCTCTGAAGTTATAATCACTCTAATCCATATGATCAACAGGAAGCTTGGTAGGTGTCTTACACAACTTTCTAGCTGTTAACCTCACTCAGATCTTCCACATGGATGAACTCAATAAATATGAAACTGGATTCTAGACAAAGTTTTGTGTGCTGTCTCAACCTAGGGGTCGAACCTGGGTCTCCGTGTCTCCGGCATTGGCAGGCAGTTTCTTTAGCACTGAGCCACCAAGGAAGCCTGCTAGAAGCTTATATGAAGCCTATCATCTTCATCTATAAAAATTATACGAACATAAATATAAAATGATAGTTTTGTGGATTGATACCACCCAGTCTTTCAAAAATCATCTTTTCTCTAGGTGTTGAAAAGATGAGGACTGCCTAATGTTTCTTCTGTATTACTACTGATAGCAATGAGAATTGACAAACATCAGAAACGTCTCTGACCAACTTCCATTTAACGGACTTGCTTGCCTTATGTCTGCTCTACATGTTGTCAAGCCTAGTCAGGGTAGGTGCTTTGGGGGTACCAGCCCCCTTTCTCTCCCACTAGTAGAACTTTACATACAGCGTAAGAGTGTTGTTTATTTCAACCCCATTTTGCCCTTGTGATTATTGTTATAAATACAGGTAAGTTGACTACCATGTGAAACAATCAAAGCTAAGTATAAAGCTGAAAGCGTTAAATATCTTCATTACGATGAGTCACCAAAAACAAAAACTGCCATCAAATTAGGTTTTGGAGCAAACACGGATTGTGAAGAAGAAGAATTGTGAAAGTTCAAAGAGATGCTGAAATCGGATTGCTCAACATTAAAGAAACCAAGCTGGTCATTCTGTGGGTGGTGCTTTACCCATAAAGTTGACACTGTGTAAGTTATGTTTATGTGTTAAGACTGTGGATGGTCTGTTTCTAAAACATGATCCATGTCCATTCTTAAAACTGATTTTCCCAAGATTTAGATACTGAACTCAGTAAGTTTTTCACTTAATATAAAGCAATATGTTAGCATTAAAGCCCTTACCTGGGCCCTGATCGTAGCAATAGTAATAATTAAGACATTTAAAATAGAGGCAGTGTTGTAGGTATGTACAATAGAAAAATGGATATAATTTATACCCTCTGAAGTTATAATCACTCTAATCCATATGATCAACAGGAAGCTTGGTAGGTGTCTTACACAACTTTCTAGCTGTTAACCTCACTCAGATCTTCCACATGGATGAACTCAATAAATATGAAACTGGATTCTAGACAAAGTTTTGTGTGCTGTCTAAAGTGTTTTTTTAATATATGGAATTTAACAAGTACATCAAAGAGCCAATATTCATTTTGTCTGTCCAAAACATTTGTTTCACAAGAATACAAGTAAGCTGAAATAAATATTAGCTTTAGAGCTGTTGAGATGTCACATATTTGTTAATTTGTGTGTGTTCTTTACTAAATCCAGTGCTTGCCAAATTATCAGTTCAGCTCACAATATAAAATTTCTCACATTGCATCATTCTGTAGGTGGTCTGAACTCATAGTACACATTTTGTCCATTATCAACCCAAAACCCAAGGTAAAATTATCTTCTTAAAACTCCATTTAGTTAGAAAAAATACTGTATAGTATCTGAAATGTTTTATTTTGTAAAAAGCAAGAAGCATTTGAATGTGTCCATCAGTCATGATCAGAATATGTAGTCTATTGAATTGTGTTGCTAACTTACATTATGGTAGAACCCTTACCTGCTATGTATTGCTGCTGCACTGTCTGTGTATAATTCAGACAAAGTCACGGCACCCAGAGTGAAAGAACTTGGTGATTTAATTTCCCCATGATGGTTAGAGGCTGCCCATGACCCTTGGCAAAGGGAAGCAACATTAGACTGTGCTTCCTCGGGTAGCCATGGCTTTTGGCAAGTATAGGGATGCTCAATGTCAGTAGTCTTGCTACCCTGGCTGAAATGCCTTGACTAGGGTGAGGTACGACCACATACGTGCATTCCAGAACTCAGCATGAGAAGTCACTTGGCAGGAAACACAGCTAGAAAGAGTGACCCCTTCAGGCTGCTGTGAACACGATGCACCCAAGAAAAAGCGGGTCCAGGGAGCTCCCTTTGTATCTCACATGACCACATGATCACGAGTCAGCCTGGGAGCTGACCTGGAACTGGGACTGTACCTCACCCTGAGCTGCTGACTACTCCAGCTTTAGAAGTGCCCACACCCAGAATGACTCTCATTTGCTGAACGTGTTCATGACTGCTGATATTCCTGCAGCAGCCCTATGACTTAGAGTAGTCTGGGTGTGCCTCGTCGTTTCTAATGGCGAAAGCTTTGAGGACAAGGGAAGCTAAGGAGGTTCGAGGGTGAAGACAGATGAGCAAGAGATGTCGTTCTGCTAAAGGAAGAGGTGCTCCTGGAAGACACCAGTAGCATAAGCCAGTATTAGTGAGTTCATGCTGCAGAAAAACACATTTTTCTATTGACTTTATGACTTAATGTTTGATGTGGAGACATGAACAGTCAAGAAAGAGGACGGGTCTGAGACTTTGCCCCGCTGGTCATTACCAAGCGAGCTTGCCAGTTTCATGGAAGCTGGCAGAAGACTGGAGACCCCCGGCTCAGAGACCAAGTACTTGTGGCATTCAGCCAGCCAGCCTTCTCCCTCGTTTCTCAAGCCCCCGTTCCCACAGGGTGATGTTAAGAGGGTCAGGACTCCTGCACCCATGCCGGCTTGCATTACAAGAGATGAACTTTGACCTTGGGGACCCTGAATCTCTTATAATTGGCAACAAGCCTGCCTGCCATAATTTTTACTATCATGTATAGGAAACAAGGGCTTCCCTGGTGGCCCACGCTGTAAAGAATCTTCCTCCAGTGCAGAAGACCCGGGTTCAATCCCTGGGTTAGGAAGATCCCTCAGAGAAAGGCATGGCTACCCACTCCAGTATTTGTGCCTGGAGAACCCATGGACAGAGAACCATAGTGGGCTACAGTCATGAAGAAGCGGACAGGACTGAGTGACTTTCACAGTAAACAAACGTGCCCTTCTCCCTGGAGGGAGATTTCATCTGTGTCTCTCTAGGCCCTCAGTTGTACAATCATCCTTGAAAAGATAACATCCTTGAAAAGGTAGTCAGTGCTTCTGGGGAAGACAAACAGAAAATACAGAGACTCACAGAAAACTGCCTCCCGACAGTGACCCATGAACAGAATCAAGAAATCTGTAAGAGGATTACAGTGGGTAGGAATCTGCCTGCCAATGTGGGGATGCAAGTTTGATCCTTGGTCTCCACGTGCCTCAGGATAACTAAGCCTGCAGAACGCCATAGACAGAGGAGACAAGGAGGCTACTACAATCCAAGAGGTGGCAAAGAGTAGGCCACAATTGAAGGACTAACCCTTTTACCTTCTTTGGCTTTAAAGGTGAGTAAACAGAGTTCTTCCAAAGCCAAGCCAGGATAAAAGCCCTGGGCGGGGTTGATGCTGGATGTCAGGATATGGGCAATGCCACCTCCCCTGGAAAAGCTACAGGAGGGCGTGCCTCACCAACGACAGAGCCTGGGTTTTCAGCTCCTGCCCCTGTGCCTGCTCCAGGACTCTGCCCTCTCCCATGTCTTTCAGAATGTAATTAAATCACTGCACATTTGCTTATAATCTGAGTCAGATTGCACTTAAAAATTTTTGCTCACATCTTGAGTGCTTCTGAACACTTAACTTTAAGCAATTTCTGATTTCTACAGTGTGAGACACTATTACCATGAACAACCCTGAAATCCAGATCCTTGACCGGGACCCCAGCTGGTGGCTCGGAATAAGAAAGGTAGACAGATTTTTCAGGAGCCCTGATCAGGAAAGGACTGGCAAAATGCAATGACTGTAGATAAAGAAAGGAAGCCCTGGGGGAAAATTGGCTGGCCACATTCTTATAGACTGCTCAGGGCCAGGGCTAAGAAGAGGGAGGAAGCTGACAGCGAGGAGCCCCAAGGGAGCCACTGAGGTGACTGAGGAGTTCTCTGACTCGAAGTGGTTACCTGAGTCTATGTTGCTCAGTCAGCCTGTCTGACTCTTTGTGATCTTACGGACTGTAGCCCGCCAGGCTCCTCTGTCTCTTGGATGCTCCTGACAAGAATACTGGCGTGGGTTGCCGTTCCCTCCTCCAGGGGATCTTCTCGAACCAGGGATCAAACGTGTGTCTCCTACATCGGCAGGCAGCTTCTTTACTGCTGAGCCACTTCTTTCATTTTGGGGGATGATTAAGTAAATGAAAAATAGTGCCTACCATATCTGTAAGCAAAGGAGGTTACAGCCATTCAGCCATCCATTTATAAAAGAGCTCTGCAGGGTCTCTGGATGGAGGCAGGATGGGGAGAGGAGGGTCCCATCTAGCAGCCAACCCCTGTATCCACTCCCTGAGGAGATTCAGGATGAGAAAAGCAGGGGATACAGGCCCCAGATAGCTGAGATGCATATGCAAAGAATGATTTCAGTGATCCCAGACTCTTGCATCGCCCTGTAAATAGAAGAGCACTACCTTCTTTAACCTGAATTAAACTGATTAACATCTAATGATGACTGAATCTTTAACAGTCATCATTAGACGTTCTGACCACCTAGTCTTTGTTGCAAAAACTCCCGTATCTCTTTCCCTCTCCTGCCCCTACCCCCACCTCCACCTCCTTGACTCTTCTGAGAAATCTCAGAGTATCTGAAAGGCTGAGTCTGGAGCTTGAACTCTTCAGAATGTCTGGAGAATAAAACATAACTCTCAACTTTTAGGGTGTGGTTGTTTTTTTCAACCTTCAGCTCTCAAAGGCTTCTAACATCATCTTCCTTTCTAACCTCCCGGCCTCCTCCTCCCTTCCTTCCTCTCAGATCTGGCCAGATCAACAGTGATTGATGACTGACGGCTAGATGCCCAGTGTCTAGAGAGAAAGAAGGGGCTGCACTTGACCACATGCAACAGGAGGCGAAAGGTAAGTTTTCTCCCTGTCTCGGAGTTGTGGCTGAGATTGCAGAGCTGAGAACAATGGGGATGAAGATCCATAGGGTCTTAAGAAAGATGCTGGTGAGCTTATCCCCCAGACCTACTGTCAGCGCCTCTAGGGGAACAGACTGATCCTACTTCTTACTCGGATCAGGAGCTCGATCTGAGGAGAGGATAGTGAGGATTCCTTTAAAGCTCGCTGCTGGACACAGTCATAACCACCACCTTCTAAGCCCCAGACAGAAGGATAAAAGAGTTTGGATGGAACTGTTTGAAGAAAAATGGTGTGGATCCCAGGAAAGAGAAAGGTCTAAAGATTAGAAGTGAGACTTCTCAAGATTCCAATGGTTAGGGCTTTACTTTCCAATGCAGGGGGTAGGGGTTCAACCCCTGATTGGGGCGCTAAGATCCCACAGAAGTAATATCATGACAAATTCAATAAAGAGTTTAAAAATGGTGCACATTTTTAAAAAACCCTTAAAAGTAATATAAATAAAAAATAAAAAGAGGGCTTCCCCTGGTGGTCCAGTGGGTAAGGACACAGCCTTGCAGTGCAAGGGGTGCCTGCTCCCCTCCCTCCCCAACCTGACCCCCGCCCAACATAAATAAATAAATAAATCTTTAAAAAAAAAAAAAAGCATGGTGTTATGCTAGGAGCATGGAGCAGTCTGCATTTCTCATGGAGTGCAGAGCTTTTGACACGTTATGTTAACAAGGCTGTGGTTGTGGTTCAAAGGGGTTTTTAATTAAACCTAACAGGGAAAACAAGAATGTTGGATGGAAGAAACAATCACTGAATGATGAGATTTGTGGTAGAAAAGTCATAAACCCCGCTTCATGCTTGAATTGAGTGGAAAACATTAACAAGTACATTTATAAGCAGCCTCAATGACTGGAAAACCTCTCTGCATAGAATAAAGAAGATTAGGAAAGCCAATAAAATCGACCATTTATAATCCGTGACATAAATGGATGTAACTGAGCTTACACAGCAGCTATCAAAAGGTCATAATTCTCGCTTTTGCTATGTTGATGACTGACGGCTAGATGCCCAGTGTCTAGAGAGAAAGAAGGGGCTGCACTTGACCACATGCAACAGGAGGCGAAAGGTAAGTTTTCTCCCTGTCTCGGAGTTGTGGCTGAGATTGCAGAGCTGAGAACAATGGGGATGAAGATCCATAGGGTCTTAAGAAAGATGCTGGTGAGCTTATCCCCCAGACCTACTGTCAGCGCCTCTAGGGGAACAGACTGATCCTACTTCTTACTCGGATCAGGAGCTCGATCTGAGGAGAGGATAGTGAGGATTCCTTTAAAGCTCGCTGCTGGACACAGTCATAACCACCACCTTCTAAGCCCCAGACAGAAGGATAAAAGAGTTTGGATGGAACTGTTTGAAGAAAAATGGTGTGGATCCCAGGAAAGAGAAAGGTCTAAAGATTAGAAGTGAGACTTCTCAAGATTCCAATGGTTAGGGCTTTACTTTCCAATGCAGGGGGTAGGGGTTCAACCCCTGATTGGGGCGCTAAGATCCCACAGAAGTAATATCATGACAAATTCAATAAAGAGTTTAAAAATGGTGCACATTTTTAAAAAACCCTTAAAAGTAATATAAATAAAAAATAAAAAGAGGGCTTCCCCTGGTGGTCCAGTGGGTAAGGACACAGCCTTGCAGTGCAAGGGGTGCCTGCTCCCCTCCCTCCCCAACCTGACCCCCGCCCAACATAAATAAATAAATAAATCTTTAAAAAAAAAAAAAAGCATGGTGTTATGCTAGGAGCATGGAGCAGTCTGCATTTCTCATGGAGTGCAGAGCTTTTGACACGTTATGTTAACAAGGCTGTGGTTGTGGTTCAAAGGGGTTTTTAATTAAACCTAACAGGGAAAACAAGAATGTTGGATGGAAGAAACAATCACTGAATGATGAGATTTGTGGTAGAAAAGTCATAAACCCCGCTTCATGCTTGAATTGAGTGGAAAACATTAACAAGTACATTTATAAGCAGCCTCAATGACTGGAAAACCTCTCTGCATAGAATAAAGAAGATTAGGAAAGCCAATAAAATCGACCATTTATAATCCGTGACATAAATGGATGTAACTGAGCTTACACAGCAGCTATCAAAAGGTCATAATTCTCGCTTTTGCTATGTGAACAGCTTCATCTTCCTTTCCTCTGTATCACGAATTAATCTGCTATTGCACAGAATATGGGTGTGAGGGACTCAAGTCTAGGATTACTAAAATTTGGTAATTTCTTACGGGAGAGTGTTTCTTTTGTGTGTGTTAGTGGGGGGCGGGTTGGGGAGGGAGGGGGGCGGGCGGGCCACTTCTATTGGTCTTTCATTTGTCTGTTTTCATCCATCTTTTTTCTTTGGCCCATGTGGGCCTCCCATCGCAGTGTCCTCTGTTGTCTCAGAGCACCAACTCTGGGCGCATGCGCTCCAGAGCTCCGGCTCGGTACTTGGACACATCGGTCCAGCCGCTCTGCGGCATGTGGGATCTTCCCAGGCCAGGGATCGAACCGGCGCCCCTTGCACTACAAGGCGGTGTCCTTACCCACTGGACCACCAGGGAAGCCCAGGAGAGTATTTCTTGTAGCTTTCCTCATGTAAAAGTGTCATAGCACAGACATTCAGTGCTTACCACACACTCAGGGCCAGTCTTCCTTGTCTCCTTTGCAGCTGGAACCATGAGCTGATTCTGACAAGTGGGAAGCAGAAAGGAGTGAGCTATGCCACATCCTGGCCTATAATTATTTTTTAAAATATGTATTTATCCAATCTTAGTTGCCTCACTCAGGATCTTAGATCTTTGTTGCAGCAGGTGGGCTCTTAGTGGAGGCATGTGGAAGCTAGTTCCCTGACCAGGCATCTAACCTGGGGCCTCTGCATTGGGAGTGCAGAGTCTTAGCCAGTGGACTACCAGGGAAGTCCCACAGCCTGGCCGTTAAAGCATCAGAAAGCCCATGCCTCCTTCAGCTGCATGTTCCTTTCCATGTGGGTTGGCTTGGCCACCACTGAGAAGATAGAGCTCCTGGTGTACAATCAGCCTGGATCCCTGTGTCACTGCTTAAAAGTGACTCCCCTGAAGAGCTAACTGGCTCCCAGCGATCACAACTTCATGTGTTGAACTCCTGAGACGTTTGTAGGTTTCCTATTATAAATTTTTGAGGGCTTCCTCTGGTGGGCCAGTGGGTAAGGACACCGCCTTGCAGTGCAAGGGGCACCGGTTTGAGCCCTGACCTGGGAAGATCCCACGTGCCGCAAAGCGGCTGGACAGATGTGTCCAATTATCGAGCCGGAGCTCTGGAGCGCATGCGCCCAGAGCCGGCGCTCTGCAACAACTGGCGCCACCGCGATGGGAGGCCCATAGGAGCCAAAGAACAAAGACGGATGGAAATAGAGAAATGAAAGACCGATAGAAGTGACCCGCCCGCTCCCCTCCCTCCCCAACCCGACCCTCGCCCAAAATGTAAAATAAATAAATAAATAAATAAATAAATAAATAAATAAATAAATAAATAAATCTTTAAAAAACAAAAAAAATTTGAAATATCCCTTGATTGACAATGTGAACATGAGTCCCCAGAGCCCTTAATTATTTTATTGATCAGAATATTAGAAAAGAGGGCTTCCCTGGTGGTCCAGTGGGTAGACAGTCCACCTTGCAGTAGAGGGGGACAAGTTCGATCCCTGACCTGGGAAGATGCCCCATGCTGTGGAGCAGCTGGACCGGTGTGTCCAATGATGAGCCAGTGCTCTGGAGCGCATGTGCCCAGAGCTGATGCTCTGCAACAAGAAAGGTCACTACAATGGGAGGTCCACACAGGCCAAAGAATAAAGCTGGATGAAAATACATAAATAAATAAACAATAAAAGAGTCCAAAATTTTAAAAATATATACTAATATTTCCTAAGACTTGAAGAGAGCTAAATGCAAACTGAGTATGTTGACTCAAGCTTAATACCTGTGATTGTTCTGTTCACACCATGAATACATTTTCTCTTGTGTCTTGATAAACAGGAGAGGCTCTTTCTGTTTGAATCTGCTTAATCTGCTGACAGATGGTTTTGTTGGCGATGACACTATTTGTCTCTGACATTGTTTCTACACGTTCTAACCATGAGGGACCATGACATCAGAATGAAAGATTCTCTGGTCCCCGTTCTGTGGCCATAACAATCCTTAATCATAAGCAACCATAGACACAGAAAACAGAGCAGTTTATGGGTGCCAGCTACTGTAAGCACTTTCTGTGTGGTCCTCCAGCTAATCTGCACAATAATCCATGAAGTCAGTTCTGTATGACCCCATTTTACAGATAAGGAAACTGAGACGAGGCTTCAGGGAGTTTGCTTAAAGCCACACAACTTAAGTACCAGAGCGGAATTTGTATCCTGGGCTGTCTGAGTGCCCAGGATCCAATAAAAAGCCAGTGCTTTTGTCAAAAACACATTTAAAAAGGCAGAATGAGATGTGGAGGGGCAAAAAAAATCAGCTAGTTGCTAAAAAGGTATGAAATGTGGTCATTTCCTCAAGGTGGAAAGAGGAAAGATTCACATGCTTTTCCTTGGAGATCACAATAACCCAAGTGCTTGTTTGTTTATTTCTGTACATTGTGATGCTAACGCAGGTTATTTTAAGAGACAAAGTATTTCACAACATGGACAATATATGGAGATATTTTTTTTAATAAACTTTGTGTTTTGCTGACATTCTTTTGCATTTGACTGCTTGAGGAACAAACAAGTTTAATAAACTAAAGATTCCAGTTTACAGATGATGATTAAAATCACATACACTGCGTGCCTGGGGAAAATTTTTCTCATGTTGAAGGTTTTCAGCCATATGAAAGGATCATGCTACAGTTATGCAATGTTTTTGGGTTCTTCAAAGCTGTACACATTGCAACTCTCTTTTCAGATCGAAGATTCAAGGGTCCACACTGATGGATCTCATGGATAGATCCCTTATCCCTCCAGGCTCAGTGACAGGTCTGTTATTTCTTGGATGGCTCCTCTTGTCCAAAGGAGATGATGCAGGTCTGTTATTAATAAAAGTGGATTTTTAAAAAATGATAATGCTTCTTTTCCGTGGTGAAAAGTCATTAAAGAAAGTTGACTTGTTTCTCTGATTCAATGTTTTTTGTTTAAACGGGCTCTTTCTGTTTGAATCTGCTTAATCTGCTGACAGATGGTTTTGTTGGCGATGACACTATTTGTCTCTGACATTGTTTCTACACGTTCTAACCATGAGGGACCATGACATCAGAATGAAAGATTCTCTGGTCCCCGTTCTGTGGCCATAACAATCCTTAATCATAAGCAACCATAGACACAGAAAACAGAGCAGTTTATGGGTGCCAGCTACTGTAAGCACTTTCTGTGTGGTCCTCCAGCTAATCTGCACAATAATCCATGAAGTCAGTTCTGTATGACCCCATTTTACAGATAAGGAAACTGAGACGAGGCTTCAGGGAGTTTGCTTAAAGCCACACAACTTAAGTACCAGAGCGGAATTTGTATCCTGGGCTGTCTGAGTGCCCAGGATCCAATAAAAAGCCAGTGCTTTTGTCAAAAACACATTTAAAAAGGCAGAATGAGATGTGGAGGGGAAAAAAAAATCAGCTAGTTGCTAAAAAGGTATGAAATGTGGTCATTTCCTCAAGGTGGAAAGAGGAAAGATTCACATGCTTTTCCTTGGAGATCACAATAACCCAAGTGCTTGTTTGTTTATTTCTGTACATTGTGATGCTAACGCAGGTTATTTTAAGAGACAAAGTATTTCACAACATGGACAATATATGGAGATATTTTTTTTAATAAACTTTGTGTTTTGCTGACATTCTTTTGCATTTGACTGCTTGAGGAACAAACAAGTTTAATAAACTAAAGATTCCAGTTTACAGATGATGATTAAAATCACATACACTGCGTGCCTGGGGAAAATTTTTCTCATGTTGAAGGTTTTCAGCCATATGAAAGGATCATGCTACAGTTATGCAATGTTTTTGGGTTCTTCAAAGCTGTACACATTGCAACTCTCTTTTCAGATCGAAGATTCAAGGGTCCACACTGATGGATCTCATGGATAGATCCCTTATCCCTCCAGGCTCAGTGACAGGTCTGTTATTTCTTGGATGGCTCCTCTTGTCCAAAGGAGATGATGCAGGTCTGTTATTAATAAAAGTGGATTTTTAAAAAAAAATGATAATGCTTCTTTTCCGTGGTGAAAAAGTCATTAAAGAAAGTTGACTTGAAAAGGGGTATCATTTTCCATAAACTTAGTATTTTCAAAACAATCAAAAAACAATTAGGTCCAGCTGATTTCTCCTTGAGGTTAGAGAATAAGTATTTTCGGCTTTGTAGGGTCTAGGACAGTCTTGCTGTAACTCTTTAACTCTGTCGCGGTGGTGTAAGAGCAACTCATGCTTGATAAAACATCTCAAAGCTTGATAACCAAGGAAAACCAACTGATTCATGGTAGGAGGATTCTGCCAGGAGTGGTCTGCCTTGAAAGAATGAAAGTTGAAGCTGTTACAGTGACACAAGACCCAGCAGATGGCCTCATAAACTGGGAAGTGCCACGAATTCTAACTTGTTTAACAGAGCTTGACGCTACAATGATGTCTTCCATGTAGCAATGGCTGTAAAACACTAGTTATACCAAAACAGCAGAGTTGAGTTTAATGGAAAAGGATTTTACATCATTTTAAAATACAAATTTAAATTTTTATTGCTGCTGTTTAGTCTGTTAAGCTCTGTTCGACTCTTTTGAGACCCCGTAGACTGTAACTCGCCTGGCTTCTCTGTCCATGGGATTTCCTAGGCAAGAATACTAGAGTGAGTTGCCATTTCCTCCTCTGTGGGATCCTCCCAACCCAGGATCGAGCCCATGTCTCCTGCCTTGGCAGGTGGGTTAAAATTTAAATAAGCTAAAATTGAATGAAATGAAAATTCATTTTCCTAGTTTACAGATGATGATTAAAATCACATACACTGCGTGCCTGGGGAAAATTTTTCTCATGTTGAAGGTTTTCAGCCATATGAAAGGATCATGCTACAGTTATGCAATGTTTTTGGGTTCTTCAAAGCTGTACACATTGCAACTCTCTTTTCAGATCGAAGATTCAAGGGTCCACACTGATGGATCTCATGGATAGATCCCTTATCCCTCCAGGCTCAGTGACAGGTCTGTTATTTCTTGGATGGCTCCTCTTGTCCAAAGGAGATGATGCAGGTCTGTTATTAATAAAAGTGGATTTTTAAAAAAAAATGATAATGCTTCTTTTCCGTGGTGAAAAAGTCATTAAAGAAAGTTGACTTGAAAAGGGGTATCATTTTCCATAAACTTAGTATTTTCAAAACAATCAAAAAACAATTAGGTCCAGCTGATTTCTCCTTGAGGTTAGAGAATAAGTATTTTCGGCTTTGTAGGGTCTAGGACAGTCTTGCTGTAACTCTTTAACTCTGTCGCGGTGGTGTAAGAGCAACTCATGCTTGATAAAACATCTCAAAGCTTGATAACCAAGGAAAACCAACTGATTCATGGTAGGAGGATTCTGCCAGGAGTGGTCTGCCTTGAAAGAATGAAAGTTGAAGCTGTTACAGTGACACAAGACCCAGCAGATGGCCTCATAAACTGGGAAGTGCCACGAATTCTAACTTGTTTAACAGAGCTTGACGCTACAATGATGTCTTCCATGTAGCAATGGCTGTAAAACACTAGTTATACCAAAACAGCAGAGTTGAGTTTAATGGAAAAGGATTTTACATCATTTTAAAATACAAATTTAAATTTTTATTGCTGCTGTTTAGTCTGTTAAGCTCTGTTCGACTCTTTTGAGACCCCGTAGACTGTAACTCGCCTGGCTTCTCTGTCCATGGGATTTCCTAGGCAAGAATACTAGAGTGAGTTGCCATTTCCTCCTCTGTGGGATCCTCCCAACCCAGGGATCGAGCCCATGTCTCCTGCCTTGGCAGGTGGGTTAAAATTTAAATAAGCTAAAATTGAATGAAATGAAAAATTCATTTTCCTAGTTGCTCTAACCATCTTTCAAGTGGTCGGTAGCCACAAGAGACATGCTTGCTAAATAGAGAAATATTTCGCTGTGATTTACATTTTCTCACTGATATCATGCTGTGTATGAATGAGCTAATTCTGAAGCATCATGGAAGGAAAATCTTCCTCATGACCTAGGAAAAATTTGTTTCTATTTAATTTCGTATCTAGGTGCAGTGATGGGTGTCTATGAGACTTCTGGAGGTAGCCAGTTCATGATGCATGTCAGCCAAATGGCGATGCCATGCATCTCAAACTTATGGAGTGGAGTTGTAATAAACGAGGAGGAAAACAGTTACAGAAAAACAGTCAATAGAAACCAAACAAGCACCTCTGACCTAGAATTAATACAAGTTAACATTTGGAAAAAGAGATACAGATTCTAGAGAATTGGACGTGCATTGATATGTCTGGAATTTTTAATATATAATTTTATTGATTGATTGATTGATGGCAGCCCTGGGTCTTCGTTGCTCCAAGGCCTTCCTCTTGTTGCAATGATTCGGGACTACTCTTCATTGTGGTGTGTGGGCTTCTCATTGCAGTGGCTTCTCTAGTCACGGATCACAGGCTCTAGGGCATTCAGGCTCTGTAATTGCAGCTCCCAGACTCCAGAACACAGTCTCCGTAGTTGTGACACTCAGGCTTAGTTGCTTCTGAGGTTGTAGGAACCTGCGTCTCCTGCATCGGCAGGCAGATCTTTACCACTGAGCCAGCAGAGAAGCCCTACATATGTAGTTCAGATGGATGCTTTCCTCACCTGGATATTTGTGTGGTCAGGATGCCAGTGGTCTTGTGTAGCCAAAACAGCAGAGTTGAGTTTAATGGAAAAGGATTTTACATCATTTTAAAATACAAATTTAAATTTTTATTGCTGCTGTTTAGTCTGTTAAGCTCTGTTCGACTCTTTTGAGACCCCGTAGACTGTAACTCGCCTGGCTTCTCTGTCCATGGGATTTCCTAGGCAAGAATACTAGAGTGAGTTGCCATTTCCTCCTCTGTGGGATCCTCCCAACCCAGGATCGAGCCCATGTCTCCTGCCTTGGCAGGTGGGTTAAAATTTAAATAAGCTAAAATTGAATGAAATGAAAAATTCATTTTCCTAGTTGCTCTAACCATCTTTCAAGTGGTCGGTAGCCACAAGAGACATGCTTGCTAAATAGAGAAATATTTCGCTGTGATTTACATTTTCTCACTGATATCATGCTGTGTATGAATGAGCTAATTCTGAAGCATCATGGAAGGAAAATCTTCCTCATGACCTAGGAAAAATTTGTTTCTATTTAATTTCGTATCTAGGTGCAGTGATGGGTGTCTATGAGACTTCTGGAGGTAGCCAGTTCATGATGCATGTCAGCCAAATGGCGATGCCATGCATCTCAAACTTATGGAGTGGAGTTGTAATAAACGAGGAGGAAAACAGTTACAGAAAAACAGTCAATAGAAACCAAACAAGCACCTCTGACCTAGAATTAATACAAGTTAACATTTGGAAAAAGAGATACAGATTCTAGAGAATTGGACGTGCATTGATATGTCTGGAATTTTTAATATATAATTTTATTGATTGATTGATTGATGGCAGCCCTGGGTCTTCGTTGCTCCAAGGCCTTCCTCTTGTTGCAATGATTCGGGACTACTCTTCATTGTGGTGTGTGGGCTTCTCATTGCAGTGGCTTCTCTAGTCACGGATCACAGGCTCTAGGGCATTCAGGCTCTGTAATTGCAGCTCCCAGACTCCAGAACACAGTCTCCGTAGTTGTGACACTCAGGCTTAGTTGCTTCTGAGGTTGTAGGAACCTGCGTCTCCTGCATCGGCAGGCAGATCTTTACCACTGAGCCAGCAGAGAAGCCCTACATATGTAGTTCAGATGGATGCTTTCCTCACCTGGATATTTGTGTGGTCAGGATGCCAGTGGTCTTGTGTAGCCAAGGAAGGAAAGTACCTAATTGTGTTCATGTAGACTTTGCCTAGCTTCGATTTTGTCCCTATAAAATGCTATTGCCTCCAGAAATGAGGAACAGAACTCCAGGTTGTTCTAGTTTGGGATTTTTATAGCTTAACCTTTTTAATGTTCATGTTTCTGCCACTTGGATAGACAAATGCGCATCCCAGGGCATAGTACGAAAAAATAATTTTGATATGAACTCCTCAATTGGTTTTTAAACCAAACTCCTCACAATTTGTTCTGGGGAATACAGTTGCAGAAAAATAAGAGACAGGACCAGCTATGATTTTAAATATTCATACTTTTGTCCAGAATTTGTCGTGGATTGTTCTTGGCAGGTGTGTTTAGGCTAAACTGTTTCTTAGAAAACATATGGAGATGTTCCCTTTTTATTTCGTCGGCGTACTTCTTGTTGACATTAATGCAATACCACATAAAGATCCAGTCTACAAGATACCAGTTAATAAGCTGATTGCAATAGAGATGGCAGTTTACACAAATGAATTTGCATAAATTTTTTCTGCCATTTTCCAGCAAATGGAGCCATAAAAGGTTCAGTTTTTGAAGCAATCTAACCTATTGGGGGAAATCAGGTTATCACAAGGGGGCTGTTTTCTTTCCCACCTTTTGAGATTTGAAGAGGGCTCCATGACACTTTTAAGAAGGGAAGTATCTCTCTCTGCAAAGCACGATTGTCATATAGGTCATACACACTTATAAGCTGGTGCGTTTACACTGTGTTTACATTAGATATGGGTGATATACTATGACATTTAAAAACTGAACGCTCACCATGCAATACAGTAAATTAGGCTTCATGTTCATATGATGCAGAAAAGCTTCCAAGTATTTATACCGTTTGATTTTTCAGTGGCTTCTAGTCACGGATCACAGGCTCTAGGGCATTCAGGCTCTGTAATTGCAGCTCCCAGACTCCAGAACACAGTCTCCGTAGTTGTGACACTCAGGCTTAGTTGCTTCTGAGGTTGTAGGAACCTGCGTCTCCTGCATCGGCAGGCAGATCTTTACCACTGAGCCAGCAGAGAAGCCCTACATATGTAGTTCAGATGGATGCTTTCCTCACCTGGATATTTGTGTGGTCAGGATGCCAGTGGTCTTGTGTAGCCAAGGAAGGAAAGTACCTAATTGTGTTCATGTAGACTTTGCCTAGCTTCGATTTTGTCCCTATAAAATGCTATTGCCTCCAGAAATGAGGAACAGAACTCCAGGTTGTTCTAGTTTGGGATTTTTATAGCTTAACCTTTTTAATGTTCATGTTTCTGCCACTTGGATAGACAAATCGCATCCCAGGGCATAGTACGAAAAAATAATTTTGATATGAACTCCTCAATTGGTTTTTAAACCAAACTCCTCACAATTTGTTCTGGGGAATACAGTTGCAGAAAAATAAGAGACAGGACCAGCTATGATTTTAAATATTCATACTTTTGTCCAGAATTTGTCGTGGATTGTTCTTGGCAGGTGTGTTTAGGCTAAACTGTTTCTTAGAAAACATATGGAGATGTTCCTTTTATTTCGTCGGCGTACTTCTTGTTGACATTAATGCAATACCACATAAAGATCCAGTCTACAAGATACCAGTTAATAAGCTGATTGCAATAGAGATGGCAGTTTACACAAATGAATTTGCATAAATTTTTTCTGCCATTTTCCAGCAAATGGAGCCATAAAAGGTTCAGTTTTTGAAGCAATCTAACCTATTGGGGGAAATCAGGTTATCACAAGGGGGCTGTTTTCTTTCCCACCTTTTGAGATTTGAAGAGGGCTCCATGACACTTTTAAGAAGGGAAGTATCTCTCTCTGCAAAGCACGATTGTCATATAGGTCATACACACTTATAAGCTGGTGCGTTTACACTGTGTTTACATTAGATATGGGTGATATACTATGACATTTAAAAACTGAACGCTCACCATGCAATACAGTAAATTAGGCTTCATGTTCATATGATGCAGAAAAGCTTCCAAGTATTTATACCGTTTGATTCGCTCTGTCTCATGAGCAACTGTGAAGTGGCTTAATTTCATATTCCGAGTACGGTTGGTTTTAGCCACATTTCTTAGCTTTCTCTCCCCAAGGCCAGATTTTATATCAGTTGGAGCTCTCTGGTTTGTACTGTCGTAAAGTGTAAGATGAAACTGACAGGAAGTTGTCAAAGGCTGAGTTTGTTTGAGATCAGCAGAGCAATTGCATTTCACGACGTGCAGACATCGCAAGCTGCAGGTGAGTCTGTTGAGGGCTTGGGGTAGGTTGTATTTATGGCCAGGGAACAGAAAGAAGGGTCAGTTAGAGTATATTAAAATCAAAACCACACCGAGACCAGCTCTGAAAATTTCCCGAGCGGACAAACCCAGTCAGTCACAAGAACAAAGCTCAATTCAGCTTATTTTGAGAGACCAGCCCTACCTGGGTCATTTCTTGTTCATGCCTCTGGAGACCAACTTTCCCAAGGTTGACAGGCAGCAACCCCTGATGAACTCCATGGCATTTAAGAAAAGCCAGTATTGTCCATTGTCTATAAATCGGGTGTTTATAGGCCATCAGTCTCTCAGTCCTTAGGTTTCTTTCCCCAGGGGCACATTCATGAGATCTTTCCATTTTGTATCTTCCGATCCCATTTAGATTGAAATCCTTTCACCCCACCCACCACCATCCTCTTCGGCTTCAGTTGTGCACTGGCCTCCAAGCTAGCCTCCCTGCTCCTGGTCTTGCTCATTTATATTACAGTGTCCACAGTGTCCGGTTGGAGGGCTTCCCTGGTGACTCAGATGGTAAAGAATCTCCCTGCAAAGCAGACAATCCAGGTTTGATCCCTTGGTTTGGAAGATCCCCTGGAGAAGGAAACAGCAACCCACTCCAGTATTCTTGCCTAGAGAACCCCATGGACAGAGGAGCCTGGCAGGTTATAGTCTGCGGACACACTTTTCCTCTTAACTCATCATAGAATCCAAAATCGTGCCCTGACCTGTCAGGTCTGCATGATCTGGTCCCTGGCTGATTCTTCAAACATATCTCCTTTTTTTTTAACGGTTCCGGACACTGTATTTCCTAATGGCTGGTCTAAAGGAATTTTCAAATCGTAAACTTCCGTTTCGATTCGCTCTGTCTCATGAGCAACTGTGAAGTGGCTTAATTTCATATTCGAGTACGGTTGGTTTTAGCCACATTTCTTAGCTTTCTCTCCCCAAGGCCAGATTTTATATCAGTTGGAGCTCTCTGGTTTGTACTGTCGTAAAGTGTAAGATGAAACTGACAGGAAGTTGTCAAAGGCTGAGTTTGTTTGAGATCAGCAGAGCAATTGCATTTCACGACGTGCAGACATCGCAAGCTGCAGGTGAGTCTGTTGAGGGCTTGGGGTAGGTTGTATTTATGGCCAGGGAACAGAAAGAAGGGTCAGTTAGAGTATATTAAAATCAAAACCACACCGAGACCAGCTCTGAAAATTTCCCGAGCGGACAAACCCAGTCAGTCACAAGAACAAAGCTCAATTCAGCTTATTTTGAGAGACCAGCCCTACCTGGGTCATTTCTTGTTCATGCCTCTGGAGACCAACTTTCCCAAGGTTGACAGGCAGCAACCCCTGATGAACTCCATGGCATTTAAGAAAAGCCAGTATTGTCCATTGTCTATAAATCGGGTGTTTATAGGCCATCAGTCTCTCAGTCCTTAGGTTTCTTTCCCCAGGGGCACATTCATGAGATCTTTCCATTTTGTATCTTCCGATCCCATTTAGATTGAAATCCTTTCACCCCACCCACCACCATCCTCTTCGGCTTCAGTTGTGCACTGGCCTCCAAGCTAGCCTCCCTGCTCCTGGTCTTGCTCATTTATATTACAGTGTCCACAGTGTCCGGTTGGAGGGCTTCCCTGGTGACTCAGATGGTAAAGAATCTCCCTGCAAAGCAGACAATCCAGGTTTGATCCCTTGGTTTGGAAGATCCCCTGGAGAAGGAAACAGCAACCCACTCCAGTATTCTTGCCTAGAGAACCCCATGGACAGAGGAGCCTGGCAGGTTATAGTCTGCGGACACACTTTTCCTCTTAACTCATCATAGAATCCAAAATCGTGCCCTGACCTGTCAGGTCTGCATGATCTGGTCCCTGGCTGATTCTTCAAACATATCTCCTTATGTTTTCTTTTTGCTAACTGGTTCCGGACACTGTATTTCCTAATGGCTGGTCTCGTGAGCCACACTGGTGTAATCCGTTTTTCCAGAACATTTTCTGTTCACTCTGCCAGGGGTAATGCTCTTCCAGCAGGCCCTCCAGGACATGCTCCTCATGTGATTCACATCTTATTCAGACGCTGTGTTAAGAAACCTGCTGTGATCCTGCTGGTGAAGTGGCATCTCTCATGGCGACTCTCACACCACTTTGTGTCCTTACTCTGCGGTATTGTCACCTATCTCTGCCTGACATTATGTTCAGTGCTTATTTGTTGTACACGTAGTATAGGTGTTTGTTTCCTGGAATGTAGGCTCTATAAAGGCTCTATCTAAGTATTCTTTAAATGCGTTTCACTGTTGTGTTCCCGCACACAGTGTGTACATGGGGAGAGGGGCTGGGCATGCGAAATCGATGAGGGAGGGGAAATGGAACAAGCTGCCAGTTACTGAATGAGTGAGTCATGGGTATAAAATGGACAGTGTGGGGAATAGGGTCCACAGTTGTGTGATGCCTTTGTATGGTGACAGAAAGTAACTAGGCTTACCAAGGTGATCATTGTGAAATGTCCAGAAAGGTCAAGGCACTACGTGTGCACCCAGGACACCGTGTTGTCAGTCAGTTGTGCTTCAAAATAGACAACGTCATAGAAAAAGAGACCGGCATTGTGGTTACCGGAGCCAGGGGATGGAGGGGTGGGGAACTGGGTGAAGGTGGTGCAAAGGTACAAACTTCCAGCTGTAAGACAGATGAGCACTAGGGACATGATGTACAGCATGATACATGTAATTAACACGGATAAGGGTGAAAGCTGTTAGGAAGGTGCATCCTGAGAGGGCTCACCCCAACAAAACAGGTTTTCTTTGTTTTGCATGCGCTGATTTTGGATCCATATGAAATGATGGATGTTTGCTAGACTTATGCATCGCTGTCACTTCCCCATGGACAGAGGAGCCTGGCATATGCGACACACTTTTCCTCTTAACTCATCATAGAATCCAAAATCGTGCCCTGACCTGTCAGGTCTGCATGATCTGGTCCCTGGCTGATTCTTCAAACATATCTCCTTATGTTTTCTTTTTGCTAACTGGTTCCGGACACTGTATTTCCTAATGGCTGGTCTCGTGAGCCACACTGGTGTAATCCGTTTTTCCAGAACATTTTCTGTTCACTCTGCCAGGGGTAATGCTCTTCCAGCAGGCCCTCCAGGACATGCTCCTCATGTGATTCACATCTTATTCAGACGCTGTGTTAAGAAACCTGCTGTGATCCTGCTGGTGAAGTGGCATCTCTCATGGCGACTCTCACACCACTTTGTGTCCTTACTCTGCGGTATTGTCACCTATCTCTGCCTGACATTATGTTCAGTGCTTATTTGTTGTACACGTAGTATAGGTGTTTGTTTCCTGGAATGTAGGCTCTATAAAGGCTCTATCTAAGTATTCTTTAAATGCGTTTCACTGTTGTGTTCCCGCACACAGTGTGTACATGGGGAGAGGGGCTGGGCATGCGAGAAATCGATGAGGGAGGGGAAATGGAACAAGCTGCCAGTTACTGAATGAGTGAGTCATGGGTATAAAATGGACAGTGTGGGGAATAGGGTCCACAGTTGTGTGATGCCTTTGTATGGTGACAGAAAGTAACTAGGCTTACCAAGGTGATCATTGTGAAATGTCCAGAAAGGTCAAGGCACTACGTGTGCACCCAGGACACCGTGTTGTCAGTCAGTTGTGCTTCAAAATAGACAACGTCATAGAAAAAGAGACCGGCATTGTGGTTACCGGAGCCAGGGGATGGAGGGGTGGGGAACTGGGTGAAGGTGGTGCAAAGGTACAAACTTCCAGCTGTAAGACAGATGAGCACTAGGGACATGATGTACAGCATGATACATGTAATTAACACGGATAAGGGTGAAAGCTGTTAGGAAGGTGCATCCTGAGAGGGCTCACCCCAACAAAACAGGTTTTTCTTTTGTTTTGCATGCGCTGATTTTGGATCCATATGAAATGATGGATGTTTGCTAGACTTATTACAATAATCATTTCATGGTGAGGGTGATTCAAACCATTACGCTGTACACCTTAAACTTATACAGTGTGTGCATGCCTGCCTGCTGGGTCATGTCCAACTCTTTGTGACCCCACGGACTGTCACCTGCCAGGCTCCCCTGCAAGTAGGAAGGGGGGCTTTGATTTCCCTCTGGCCCCACCTCAGCCCCTCAACGTGGGGTCCTTGCACCTCCCACCAGTCCAGGTCCTTCCCCTCTCACTGCATAGAAAGGGGGCTTCAGTCTCCACTGGAGCAAACCTGTTCCTCTCACCTCTTGCTCAGTCATGCTTCCTTCTTCCCTGTCCAGGAATCTGCTTCTGGCATAGGTCAATTTGTGTTCTTCCATCTCAAAGATTCTGAGATACTCTCAAGCCCTTGGATGACTCAAGTCTTTGCCAACATCGAAAATTCCTCACTCTGTCCTAGGGTAAGGAGTCCCTGCATTCTCTCTAATGCTTCTACAGCAGAGAGTGGAATCTACTAATTGATAATCCATTAGTACAAGTCCGTATCTCCATCTGTGTTCCTGTCATATGGACAAAAATGTGTGTGTCTACCCTGGGGCACATACGCTTGTAGCCACATGGAGCAGTGTGTGGTCCTGGGCACTCTGACCCTATTCTGGCACGGCACTGAGGACAGCGGGGAAAGATGGCTCAGGGACAGGAGAGAACAATGGAGTGACTGTTACCATGGTTAGCAGGCGATAAAGCTGTGGTTATTGAATCCTCCCACTGTGCGACTCTAACATGGACGAAAGCACGCCAGCCATTTCACATTAATGCTACTATGAAAGTAAGTCACAAGAAGAGAATAGCATTGTTTGGAGAAAGGAAGAGGTTTTAATTAAATGATGATCACTTATACACAGTAGGTTTGTGCCAGTGGCCGAGGATTTAAAATGAGCAAAATGGGGTCCCTTCTCAAAATGACTGCAGCCTAGAACAAGGCCACTTTGATCAGAAGTGTGACAATTAACACAGAACATTTTACTCTTTGTGAGACACTTGACATCACTTGCAGCAACGAGATATCAATTACGGGTCCTCCTTGACCTTGCAGAGGGGCTTCCCAGGTGGCTCTTTGGTAAAGAATCTGCCTGTGATGCAGGACACATGGGTTCAATCCATGGGTCAGGAAGATGCCCTGGAGGAAGAAATGGCAACCCACTCCAGTATTCCTGTCTGGGAAAGCCCATGGACAGGGGAGACCAGTGGGCTACAGTTCATAGGGTCGCAAAGAGTCAGACATGGCTGAGTGACTGACCACCAGGACACACCATCTTACAGGGAATTAGCACAGGAATAGTTTATAAAATCAAGTTCAGAGGAGTGGTAGCCAAAGAAGCAGTTATTATATTTCACACCGTTTCAGTTTGGGATCTTCAGAGTGCAATTCTAATTGAAGTTCCACATTGTTAGCACCTGAATTTCCATCTATCGTAAAAATTAATATAATTGTTATGGATATTTTTACTTCCAAAGCACAGATTTTGCAACAGAAATGGAACGAAAGTTTGTATCATCTCATGTACTGATACTCACCTACCTGTAAGTATCAATACGTGAAATCCTGCATGGAAGTCCCATGGGAATTCTTACATTAAGTGTTCTGCTAGGTAAGAAAGATCACCAATTGGATAAGTACTTTGCTTTTATTTTATTTCTGAAGCTACAACAGATTTGCTGGTAAGAGTGTCATCATATTAGCTACTGGAGATACAAATCTATAGGTTCTGTCCAGTTTTACAGAACCTGCCAGAGGGTTGCAATAGAGCAGGAAAAGAGGCTACATCCATAACAACTGGGTTAGAACAACCTCCTGATGCTCATCCAGTTAAAACAGAAGTTGTTATTGGAAAGCTCTCTTAAATATGTTCTATGTTTTCATGCTGTGAGAATAGACATAACTATTTTTAGGTTTCTTAGTACTTTCAGACTGACAATTTTTGTTCTCTCTGAAACACAGAATTCTCTGAGGCCAATGCCTAAACTTGAAATAGCTCAAATACTGTTTTTAATGGCATGCATTGACTCCCAGATTATTAATTTTTTAGACTCCTAATAAATTTGCAAGTACCTAAGTTCGAGCTTTGATTTCTGATTTTTTTTTTTTGAGTTCTGATTTTTAAACCATGTGGGTACTCATTTCTAGAAGGGAAAGATATCATCTGTAAGCACCAGAGGTACCATGTAAATATTTACCTTTAAGTAAGAATTTAGAAAAAAAAAAAAAAGAGCATAATATTTTTATCTTGCTCTCCCATAGAAGAAGTAACTTTGGAAAAACGTGATGTATGGTTTGGTTGAATTTTATGCTATAAGTAATAGGCTTGTGGGGATGATTAGCTGAGTCCTAGATCCTCTGCACTTATCTCCCTGCAAGTACACACAAAGTCCCTGGAATCCTTCCAGAGGGTGGAACTCTGCCTCAGAGAGTAGCTCCGCTTCTTCTGTTTCAAACGTTGACATCCTCCATACAATTTGGTGCCAAATTAAAAAAATTAAAATGTGAACCACTCCTTTGACTGTTAAATTTATCTGTGACTAGGTGAAATGAAACCATGGGTAGAATGAACTGTTAGCCTCAGTTTGGAGCAGCCTTCCCCCTAAAAGCATCAATAATGTGGGTCTCTTCTTAAATAACAGTAAGTCTGGGGACTTTTCTAGATGGTGTGGTTGTTCAGTGTAATTTCTTTATGCCAGTTGGATGCCCGGTTGTAAGGCAAGCATCTATAACTCTGTCCAGTCTGTAGAATGTTTCCTCTCTAACTCCCCTGGAGTCTCACTCCACACATGGGAAACATAGCCATCAGGCAAAACTCTCACATACAACACACATATTGGGATCTGTTTTTCTGCAGAGTCTCCTTTCTTTGGGGACTCTATGCAAGTTCCTGTTACTTGAGTCTCCCTCATGGGATTTTCAATCCATCCAGTTCAGGAAGACCTCTAGGGACTTTCCTGATGGCTCAGTAGTTAAGAATCTGTTCTATGTTTTCATGCTGTGAGAAT
Source organism: Tragulus kanchil (assembly GCA_022376925.1). NCBI lineage: Eukaryota > Metazoa > Chordata > Mammalia > Artiodactyla > Tragulidae > Tragulus > Tragulus kanchil. The sequence continues at coordinate 36,713,873 of JAIOJX010000002.1, read as the reverse complement.
AGACATAACTATTTTTAGGTTTCTTAGTACTTTCAGACTGACAATTTTTGTTCTCTCTGAAACACAGAATTCTCTGAGGCCAATGCCTAAACTTGAAATAGCTCAAATACTGTTTTTAATGGCATGCATTGACTCCCAGATTATTAATTTTTTAGACTCCTAATAAATTTGCAAGTACCTAAGTTCGAGCTTTGATTTCTGATTTTTTTTTGAGTTCTGATTTTTAAACCATGTGGGTACTCATTTCTAGAAGGGAAAGATATCATCTGTAAGCACCAGAGGTACCATGTAAATATTTACCTTTAAGTAAGAATTTAGAAAAAAAAAAAAAAGAGCATAATATTTTTATCTTGCTCTCCCATAGAAGAAGTAACTTTGGAAAAACGTGATGTATGGTTTGGTTGAATTTTATGCTATAAGTAATAGGCTTGTGGGGATGATTAGCTGAGTCCTAGATCCTCTGCACTTATCTCCCTGCAAGTACACACAAAGTCCCTGGAATCCTTCCAGAGGGTGGAACTCTGCCTCAGAGAGTAGCTCCGCTTCTTCTGTTTCAAACGTTGACATCCTCCATACAATTTGGTGCCAAATTAAAAAAATTAAAATGTGAACCACTCCTTTGACTGTTAAATTTATCTGTGACTAGGTGAAATGAAACCATGGGTAGAATGAACTGTTAGCCTCAGTTTGGAGCAGCCTTCCCCCTAAAAGCATCAATAATGTGGGTCTCTTCTTAAATAACAGTAAGTCTGGGGACTTTTCTAGATGGTGTGGTTGTTCAGTGTAATTTCTTTATGCCAGTTGGATGCCCGGTTGTAAGGCAAGCATCTATAACTCTGTCCAGTCTGTAGAATGTTTCCTCTCTAACTCCCCTGGAGTCTCACTCCACACATGGGAAACATAGCCATCAGGCAAAACTCTCACATACAACACACATATTGGGATCTGTTTTTCTGCAGAGTCTCCTTTCTTTGGGGACTCTATGCAAGTTCCTGTTACTTGAGTCTCCCTCATGGGATTTTCAATCCATCCAGTTCAGGAAGACCTCTAGGGACTTTCCTGATGGCTCAGTAGTTAAGAATCTGCCTGCCAATGCAGGGGACTGGGTTCCATCCCTGGTCCGGATAAGATCCCACAGGCTGCAAAGCGAATAAGCCAGAGTGTTACGGCTACTGAGCCCACTCTCTGGAGCCCAGGAGCCACAGCTACGGAAGCCCACCCACCCGAGAGCTTGGGCTCTGCGACAAGAGAAGTCACAGTAATGAGAAGTCTGAACACTGCCAACTAGAGAGCAGCCCTGCTCACTGCAGCTAGAGAAAGCCCGCCCAGTAAGGAAGATCCAGAGCAGGCAAAAACCAAGATCAACTCTGTATCCCAAGACCCTTCCAGGGAGCACTCCTTAAATTTCACCCTCTGCAACTCACTAGCTTACCTTCATCCGGGCCCTGTCCTAGTACAGGGCTCCACTAGGAGCCCACCGCCAGAAGGCACAAATGGCTGATGGTAGACCTCACTTTATTTGTTTCTCTTTGGGATCACTGTCCTGAGCTCCCTGTTGTTTAACGTCTGAAAAGTAATTTGTTTTCATACCTTTCATCCAGATTCTTAGTTGTTTAAGACAGGACTGTGCGTCCATTCCCTATCCACTTTGGCCAGAGTGAAAATACCCTAATCCCTCTTAAAAACTGAACTGAATGGGATTTCCCTGGTGGTCAAGTAGATAGAGTCCGCCTTGCAATGCAAGGGGCACTGGTTCGATCCCTGGTCTTGGAAGATCCCATGTGCCTCGGAGCGGCTGGACCAGTGTGTCCAATTACAAACCAGTGCTCTGGAGCGCATGCGCCCAGAGCCGGTGCTCCGCAATGAGAGAGACCACTGCTATGAGAGGCCCACACATGCCAAAGAATGAAAAGATGGATGAAAATAAATACAAAAATAAAAAAGGCATGATGGGGAAAAGAAAAAAATATATTAAAGAGAATAATTTGCAACAAGTAAAAAATTTAAAAACTGAATGACTTAACGATTTGGCAAATGATGTTTAAAAATCTATAGAAACAAAATACAAAAAAATCAATACAAAACTGACAAATCGTTAAAAAAAGATACATTGCTCAAACTGATCCTCATTCAGTGATATGTGAATTCTCTTTCTAAATTCTTAATATGTTTTAAAATGTATTTATATTTTAGCATAGTGAAACTGATTTCAGACTTCTGTCTTTCGGAACTGTAGGAAAGTAAACATGTTATTTTCGGTATAGAAAATATGTATGTACATGTAGTAGCAAAGACATGATCCTGTGTATTTTATAGGTTATTTAATGTAGATGTGACAATAGTGATAAAATAACTCACATTAATGCATTCTTTTACAATTTCAATCAATATTCACATATGCTGCTTCTTGCAATTCTAATATAAAACTTACAAGATACAAAGGGTATAACTATTAGAAGACATGTTTAAATTCCAAATCATTGTTACACTGAACAACTGCAAATATATAAATAGCTCTAACGTTCTTCTGGCTCATGTAAGTTACTCCATATTGTGTGTGTGTGTGTTAGTCTCTCAGTCATGTCAGACTTTCTTCGACCCCGTGCACTGTAGCCTGCCAGGCTCCTCTGTCCATGGAATTTTCCAGGCAAGAATACTGGAGAGGATTGCCATTCTTTTCTCCAGGGATCTTCCCACCCCAAGGATTGAACCTGCATCTCCTGCAATGCAGGCAGATTCTTTACCTTCAGGGTAGAAGCTGCAAATAATTGTGAAAACCAGTTAGATTGAAACAGGAAACCCAGAGCTTGCACTTAAGTAATACTTGAACACCTACTGGTCTATGAGATTTGTCATTTTTCAAATATAAACCCAGGGCGTGAAAGTAGATCAGACTTTATAGGGAAAACGAGCAGGTGTAGTTGTCTACCACTTAGTTCACCTTTCCCCATTTTAAGTTAGAAAAGCATAATAAACATAAAACTAATGATAGCTTTTAATTAGATACTTGCTCTGTGATCACTTCTGTGCCAAGCACTTATCATAGAGTTTAATCTTCACATCTGTGCTTGTGGCATATAAAATTATTAACCACTTTTACAGATGCATAAACTAAAGCTTAGTGAGATTAAGAACCTCCCTTAAGCTTATGTAGTTAATCAGTGACTGAGTCCGCATGAGCTCTAACTTAAAATTCTTGCTTTCAAGTCCACACTGTTTATTATATCACTGCCTCATAAAAGAAACCTGTTTATGCCCACATCATGTTGAGACAAAGGTTCTTCACTTTTTTCTTTGCCATGTCCCTGCTTATTTCAATGGTCAGAGGCTTTCTCATAAAGCTTACATAATATTACTCAAGAAGTATGAAGCTGACTTTAAAATGATCTCATAGAAAACTTGGAGGAGTAACCAAATCAAACACATAGAAGTGGATATCATAAATTTGAAAAGCAGCAAGTGACTTCTGGTTCCAGTAATCTGTAAAACTAGGCCAAGCGCTAATGCTTGTGTCTTAAAGCCTTGAATATATTAATAAAATATAATGGTAACTTTTAATATGCATCTCAGATAGCAGGAGTCAATATCCAGGTGCCAGAAGAAACGAACAGAAACTAGACTATGGATTTGTATCAAAATATCAAGTAAACATGGACTCCTGGCTGTTTCTTCCAAAGTCAAAGCAGAAGAAGTAATGAAAATGAAGGAGAGGAGGATGTGAGACATTTACACCCAAAAGGAAGGCTAAGATCATTTCTGGACTTCTGTGTAATTGGGCAGCCTTGGTCAAGAATCGCTAGAGGCAAAGCTCAGAAGAAAGCTTTGCCATACCCTGGCCTCCTCCTGACTTGTCTCGAGGCAGTCATTGTATTGCTCCCTTCTCTCAGGAGAGAAATTATAGACAAGCTCATGGAGTGACAATGCAGCAGCACAAAGCCCTGCACTCAGTGGACATATCAGACCTCTACTCCTCCAGCCACTCTCGCCGAATCCCCAGAAAGCACAGACTAAGCCTATGAGACCATCTTCTCTCACGCTTTCTTCCTAATGCATTGCCTATGGGATAGCCGCGAACAGGAACGGCTGAACAGCAGTTCTTCAGTGCAGGGATCTCCTTGAAGCCAAAAAGAAGGAAATTAGCAATAGGAATGATCTTCTCCCTGGACTATAGACTGTCAGGCTCCTCTGTCCATGGAATTCTCCAGGCAAGAATACTGGAGTGGGTTGCCACTTGCTTCTCCAGGGGGTCTTCCTGACCCAAGGATCCAGCCTGGGTCTCCTATGTCTCCTGCATTGTCTGGGGGCTCTTTACCACTGAGCCACCAAGGAAGTCCAGTAGCAATGACTTACTCTGTCTTCATTACTGAATACAGTCCCATTTGTACTTTTCTTGTTTATTCTTGACCTCAATTACTTGGAAGTCAGTTTGGAAACTTCACCCAATAAACCTTAGCCCGTGAGTCTTCTGCAGTTGGATGATGGCAGTGATTTACCCAGAGTCTCCCAGCGGGAATCAATCTTCCTAACTCTACCCGTTCCCTGAACAACACTGCTTTTCCTCAGTGTTTTTAAAACAAGTGTTTCTGTTCTCCAGAACCTACATAATGCTTGTGTCTTAAAGCCTTGAATATATTAATAAAATATAATGGTAACTTTTAATATGCATCTCAGATAGCAGGAGTCAATATCCAGGTGCCAGAAGAAACGAACAGAAACTAGACTATGGATTTGTATCAAAATATCAAGTAAACATGGACTCCTGGCTGTTTCTTCCAAAGTCAAAGCAGAAGAAGTAATGAAAATGAAGGAGAGGAGGATGTGAGACATTTACACCCAAAAGGAAGGCTAAGATCATTTCTGGACTTCTGTGTAATTGGGCAGCCTTGGTCAAGAATCGCTAGAGGCAAAGCTCAGAAGAAAGCTTTGCCATACCCTGGCCTCCTCCTGACTTGTCTCGAGGCAGTCATTGTATTGCTCCCTTCTCTCAGGAGAGAAATTATAGACAAGCTCATGGAGTGACAATGCAGCAGCACAAAGCCCTGCACTCAGTGGACATATCAGACCTCTACTCCTCCAGCCACTCTCGCCGAATCCCCAGAAAGCACAGACTAAGCCTATGAGACCATCTTCTCTCACGCTTTCTTCCTAATGCATTGCCTATGGGATAGCCGCGAACAGGAACGGCTGAACAGCAGTTCTTCAGTGCAGGGATCTCCTTGAAGCCAAAAAGAAGGAAATTAGCAATAGGAATGATCTTCTCCCTGGACTATAGACTGTCAGGCTCCTCTGTCCATGGAATTCTCCAGGCAAGAATACTGGAGTGGGTTGCCACTTGCTTCTCCAGGGGGTCTTCCTGACCCAAGGATCCAGCCTGGGTCTCCTATGTCTCCTGCATTGTCTGGGGGCTCTTTACCACTGAGCCACCAAGGAAGTCCAGTAGCAATGACTTACTCTGTCTTCATTACTGAATACAGTCCCATTTGTACTTTTCTTGTTTATTCTTGACCTCAATTACTTGGAAGTCAGTTTGGAAACTTCACCCAATAAACCTTAGCCCGTGAGTCTTCTGCAGTTGGATGATGGCAGTGATTTACCCAGAGTCTCCCAGCGGGAATCAATCTTCCTAACTCTACTCGACTGCTCTGTTCCCTGAACAACACTGCTTTTCCTCAGTGTTTTTAAAACAAGTGTTTCTGTTCTCAGACCTACATGCCCTAGTGAAATCCATCTAGCTAAGTGAGCAGAGAGTTCTAGATTTCATAGTGGCTCTGCGGGGTCTCAAGACTAGAGGAGTCATTGTGAAGATGATGATTTTCACCTCTGATTGAATATTAGGATCAATGAAGTGTGTGTATTTTCCATTAACTGAAGCCAAACATCTTCTTTTAAAGTTTATTTTTAATTGGAGTATAATTGCTTTATAATGCCATACTGGTTTTTGCCATAAAACAACGTGAATCAGCCATAAGTAGGCATATGTCCCCTCTCTCTTGAACCTCTCTCTCACCTCCCTCCCCATCCCTCCCCTCTAGGTTGTCCCAGAGGACCAAGTTGAGCTCCCTGGGTTATACAGCAGCTTCCCATTAGCTATCTATTTTACATGTGAAACCAAATACCTTGCAGAGAACTTGGAGCCAGTCTTTGTAGAAGACACCCTAGAAGATTCTCTTGCATAATGAAGGTTAAGAATGGCTGCCGCAGACAGGACCTGAATTTGGTAAAGGGGTGGCTCAGAGAGTAAAGAATCTGCCAGGGAATGTCCCCTGGAGAAGGGAGTGGCTACCCACTCCAGTAGTCTTGCCTGGGAAGTCCCAAGGACAGAGGAGCCTGGTGGGCTACCATCCATGGGTTCGCAAAGAGTGAGTCACTGAGTGATGAAAATATGTCTATATTCTGTGCACAGTCAGCTGTTGCTACCAGCAGAGGGCCTGCTCAGTCTTACACAAAAGCTCAGAGAATGCGATGGATGGCGAGCTGGACTCTCCATACAGCCTTGTTCTGAAATCGCGGGGAAGAGAGCTCAACTGCTTGTAACCAGAAACCTGCAGGAGCCACTCCTTACAGCGTGATCCCAAACCACTGGCCATTACAAGGATTTCACTGGGAAGGTGCTGATTTTCACTTTGAAAGCCATCAATCGTACCTGGCAATTTCAGGAGAAGGCCCTCAAAAGAAAATGGATGGGTAACGTAGTGCTTTCTGAAGGCCAAAAGCTAAGCAAGACTGGCAGGCTTCCCCTTTTTTCTTAACAAACATGTACATACATTTATCCTTTTCCCATCAATTTTAACGTGAGCCTTGTCTTCAAAAGAATATGCTAAAGCAGAAAAACCCAGAAGTATAATGTTCACCTATGCGTCACTTCTGATTGTTGTTTAGTCCTATGCAACTCTCTGTGACCCACTGGACTGTAGCCCGCCAGGCTCCTCTGGCCATGGGATTCTCCAGGCAAGAATACTGGAGTGGATTGTCTTTTCCTCCTCCAGGGGATCCTCCCCACCCAGGGTTGGAACCCTCATCTCCTGAGTTAGCAGGCTGATTCTTTAGTGCTGAACCTCCAGGGAAGCCCTACCACTCTGATAACTTTTCTCATTTGTCCCTGCAGGATTTTGATTCACAAAGGTGACTGAGTTACTATCCAGAGAAGTCAATACCATTGAAAGAAGAATTTATGACTTACATTTCCTGAGGCAAGGGGGCATGCCTTGCCTGTAGGGCCAGAGGGGAAGCACGAACTAGTTCTGGTGAGGAGGAATGAGGGGAGAGCTAGACCAGAGTTTTTATTGGGGATTCTCTTTTAAATTTTCATTGTAGTTGCTTTACAATGTTGCATTAGTTTCTGCTGTGCAGAAATTTATTGGAATTTCATGGGGAAAGCAAGGCAGGGCACAGTTAACAGGCGAGGACTGGATTGCTGGAATATTTATGGCAAGCTTTGGGCTGTAGGTATGGTTGCCTGATTTCACCCTGGGGTGACTTAGGACAGGGCATATGTTCGTTTGGTGTCTAAGTGTCCATGGAGGAAGCAGTTAGGAGTATGGACTCCAGACTGGTTGGTAGATAAGTTGCTTATCAGACTCTTTTGGGATCTCGTGGGCTGTAGCCCACCAGGATCCTCTGTCCCTAAAGTTAAAGAGACTTTTGGAACATTGCAGTTTTCTTTTATTCTTTAATTTATGGGTTCAGACACTTCCTCTTCAGCCAGTCCTGGGTGTACTCAGCTTGAAGGGCTGCGAAGTCCACGAGTAGGAGGCGCTGTAGATGAGGTCTCTTCATAGTTGAGGGAGAGTTTGTTCGGGGCCTTTGTCTCACCAGCCAGCTGGGTTCTGTGTTTGAATGGACTGTCTAAGCCCAACACAAAGATGCTTCTACTCTCTCAGTGTCTGGAAATGATCACTTCAGGCTCAGACTTGTCCTTTATGGCCTCACCTTAACAAAGATGCTATTGGAAACTCACCAAATTATTTTTCCATTTATATTTAAGCAGAACTTATCTTTATAAAGGTGAAGAATCCGCCTACAATGAGGGAGACCTAGGTTCGATCCCTGGGTCAGGAAGATCCCCTGGAGAAGGGAATGGCAACCCACTCCCAGTATTCTTGCCTGGAGAATCTCATGGGAGAGGAGCCTGGTGGGCTACAGGTCATGGGGTCGCAAGACTTGGGGCTAACACTTCCACTTTCACACTTCATAAAAGTCAGAAAGGAAATTTGCTCTGTCTCTGATCCCTAAGTTTTACCATTTTGAAAGGTGGCCCTTCTCTGTTCTACCAGAGGATTAAAGGAAGAATTTTATTGATTTAAGGACAGTGAGTTTAGGTTTTAATTAATTTAAATAATTTACCTAATCAACTTCATGAATCATTCATTTTATATTTTATATACTGTCTATATTCCATATATGCATTGTCTTTACTCCCAGAAATAAACTTTTTCAGGGTCTGTGAATGAGTTATTTTTGTTACATTTATTTTGTTTGAATTTTATTATTATTATTTTGGGGGCGAGGCTCAAGGTGAGAATAGAAGTGGGGACAAATGAAATCAAAACAGATTTTTGTTTTTATTATAGTTTTAGGAGTTTTTATGCTTGATTTTGGCTTTTCCCCCCTTCTGCAGAGTTCAGTCTTTACTTCAGGCTCCATGAACAGGAGACTTTCCAACCGCACAGTGATGCTCGTCGGTGTGGCCGTGCTGTGGTCTGTGGGACTCTTTGGGAATCTTGTGAAGGCCATGGCATGTCTCATTACTGTGGTGTGAGCATCGTGTGGGTGGTTAATGTTCTCTGCTATTTAGTGTTGGGAACCAAGGGCGACAGTATGCTGCAGGCACTTTTCAAGGATGACTCACATTCTAAACAACCGCTCTTTAATGCCACAGTTTAAATAATCCTGACATGTTGTAGAAACAGAACAACAAACCCAACTCCGGGTTACAGTGAGATCACACATGCTTATTTTGGGCCCCTTCAATTGAGGACTGGATACAGCCCTGCAGGGTGCAGTTGGGGAAGTGGGCTATAAACGGCGTTCTGTAAGCATTTATCGAGGTTTCCTCTGTGTCAGACATTTTGCTAAGCACTGCTGGTTTAGTCACAAAAAAACCCAACTCTACTTTCTATAAATAATGTAGTTTGTGCAGATATCATGTAAAAGTAAATGCCGTGTAGCATACTATGTACATACTAAGCAGAAGTAAGATGGAGAATATAGCTAGGCAGCCAAAAAAGAATGACTGAGATTTGTGGCAGCGTGGATGGACCTAGAGAGTGTCATGCTGAGTGAAGGAACTCAGACAGAGAAGCTAACACTTCCACTTTCACACTTCATAAAAGTCAGAAAGGAAATTTGCTCTGTCTCTGATCCCTAAGTTTTACCATTTTGAAAGGTGGCCCTTCTCTGTTCTACCAGAGGATTAAAGGAAGAATTTTATTGATTTAAGGACAGTGAGTTTAGGTTTTAATTAATTTAAATAATTTACCTAATCAACTTCATGAATCATTCATTTTATATTTTATATACTGTCTATATTCCATATATGCATTGTCTTTACTCCCAGAAATAAACTTTTTCAGGGTCTGTGAATGAGTTATTTTTGTTACATTTATTTTGTTTGAATTTTATTATTATTTTTTTGGGGGGCGAGGCTCAAGGTGAGAATAGAAGTGGGGACAAATGAAATCAAAACAGATTTTTGTTTTTATTATAGTTTTAGGAGTTTTTATGCTTGATTTTGGCTTTTCCCCCCTTCTGCAGAGTTCAGTCTTTACTTCAGGCTCCATGAACAGGAGACTTTCCAACCGCACAGTGATGCTCGTCGGTGTGGCCGTGCTGTGGTCTGTGGGACTCTTTGGGAATCTTGTGAAGGCCATGGCATGTCTCATTACTGTGGTGTGAGCATCGTGTGGGTGGTTAATGTTCTCTGCTATTTAGTGTTGGGAACCAAGGGCGACAGTATGCTGCAGGCACTTTTCAAGGATGACTCACATTCTAAACAACCGCTCTTTAATGCCACAGTTTAAATAATCCTGACATGTTGTAGAAACAGAACAACAAACCCAACTCCGGGTTACAGTGAGATCACACATGCTTATTTTGGGCCCCTTCAATTGAGGACTGGATACAGCCCTGCAGGGTGCAGTTGGGGAAGTGGGCTATAAACGGCGTTCTGTAAGCATTTATCGAGGTTTCCTCTGTGTCAGACATTTTGCTAAGCACTGCTGGTTTAGTCACAAAAAAACCCAACTCTACTTTCTATAAATAATGTAGTTTGTGCAGATATCATGTAAAAAGTAAATGCCGTGTAGCATACTATTTACATACTAACCAGAAGTAAAATGCAGAATATAGCTAGTCAGCCAAAAAAGAATGACTGAGATTTGTGGCAGCGTGGATGGACCTAGAGAGTGTCATGCTGAGTGAAGGAACTCAGACAGAGAAGCAGAAATATTGTTTGACATCCCTTACAGCAGACTCTAAAAAGAAATGATACAAATGAACTTATTTACAAAACAGCAACAGACTCACAGACTTAGAGAAGGAACTTGTGGTGGCCAGGAAGGAAGGATAGGGGAAAGGGATTGTTAGGGAGTGTGCGATCGACATGTACACACTGCTGTGTCTAAAATGGATAACCAGCAAGGACCTAGTGTAGAGCACAGGGAACTCTGCTAATGTTATATGGCAGCCTGGAGTGGCGTTTGGGGGAGAATCGATACACTGTCCCTTCGCTGTTCACCAGAAACTCTCCCAACCTTGTTAATCAGCTATACTCCATATAAAATATTTTTTAAAATAAAAAGAATGGCTGAAGCAATTTTTGAGCTTAAAAATCTTATCATGTCAAGAATCAATTAAAACTACATATCAGTAATTTTTTTAAATATTTTTTGCGGGGGCGGGGGGCGGATTGGGGAGGGAGGGGGTGGGCGGGCCACTTCTATTGGGTCTTTCATTTATCTATTTTCATGCATCTTTGTTCTTTGGCTCCTGTGGGCCTCCCATCGAGGCAGCCTCTGTTGTTGCAGAGCGCAGGCTCTGGGCGCATGCGCTCCAGAGCTCCGGATCGGTGATTGGACACATCAGTCCAGCCGCTCCGCGGCACGTGGGATCTTCCCAGGCCAGGGATGGAACCGGCGCCCCTTGTACTGCAAGGCGGTGTCCTTACCCACTGGACCACCAGGGAAGCCCACATATCAGTAATTTATAATGCAACACATCAATAAAAATGAACATCATCAAAGAACTAAGAGCCAGAGATGATTGTGGTGGGCACCCTGCTGAGACACTTCCATGCAATATTTAATGTGATTGGAGGGTGAACTGCAATTTTGGACTTAGGAGATCTGGGTAAGGAGGTGAAGCAAGACACAAGAAAACCCCTGGACAATTCAATGTTATTTCTAGAATGAATGGAATAAAAAGACACAACTGAAATGATCCAATATTTCAACTAATATTCTTAGGGAAAAATATAGATATGAACAAGCTAAGATGAGAGAAATAAACCACAAGGCCAAAAATTAAAAATAACTCTGACTTTAATTGTTGCAGTAGTGGTGGTGGTCTTTGGTGAAGCCATGAAGCATGTGAAATCTTAGTTCCCTGGCCAGGGATCAAACCTGCACCTTCCAGTGAAAGTGGAGAGTTCTAACCTACTGGACAATGAGGGAACTTCCAAATTTCTTTCATCGAAAAGCCTTGTGATTTCTCTTATGCTTCTCATTTGAAGCATTAGTCTGTGACAGATGGCAGGAGGGGATAATGGGAGAGGTTTTCAGTGTTGACAATAATATGAACCAATTCCACATTTTCCAGTAGAATACCACCATTTTAAAATATGTAGTTCTTTACAAATCTACTGGCTCATCATTTAAACTACTTTAAAGAGATGGTGCTTCTTGAAATCCTAAAGGTAAAAAATGGGACATGTCTTGAGCATCCTAGAATTATTCAATTGTTGTTCAGTGGCTAAGTCATGTCCAGCTCTTTGAGATCCCCTGGACTACAGCACACCGGGTTTCCATGACCTTTGCTATCTTCTGGAGTTTGCTCAAATTCATGCCCATTGAGTTGGTAATGACATCCAACCATCTCATCCTCTGTTGCCCACTTCTCCTCCTGCCTTCAGTCTTCCCAGCATAAAGATCTTTTTCAGTGAGTCAGCTCCTTGCATCAGGTGGCCCAAGTATTGGAGCTTCAACCTCAGTATCAGTTCTTCCAGTGAATATTCAGGGTCCATTTTCTTTAGAACTGATTGATTTGATCTTGAAATCCAAGGGACTCTCAAGAGTCTTCTCCAGCACCATTGTTTGAAAGCATCAGTTCTTGGGCACTCAGCCTTCTCTATGGTCCAACTCTCACATCCATATGTGAGTACTGGAAAAAAGGGAGTATGGCACCCTCATTCCCGGGTGCCCTTGTGGTTCTGGGATGTAGAAACCAATACACAAAAGATGTGGTGAGGCTTTGCTATACTGACCCTCACAGGTGAGAAGGCTCTGTGGTAGCTTTCTAATGTGAATGACAACTTGTCACATGTTTAGCTTCTTGAAATACCCATCTCTTATCTCCCAGTTTCTCTGGATCAAGAGTTCAGGCACAACCTGAGCCGGTTCGAGGCTGCAGGGGAGGACTTGGCCACACTGCCATTCTTACCAGGAGCTCAGGGGCTCTTCCAGGATCCGTCAAGTGTTGGCGGAATTCACTTCCTTCTGGTTGTACCCTTGAAGCTTGCAGCCCAGAGGCAGCGCCTCTCCAGAGCAGTTCACCGCAAGGCCGTTTGCTTCCCGAGGCCATCAGGAGAGCCTCATGTTGATATTTCACCTTTTAAAGACTCTTCTCACCCTGCGAGGTCCACCCAAGACATACCATTTTGGATGAACTCATTCAGCTCATAAGTAACTGAATCATGATGCTGAAACCCCGTGACGGTCACGGGCGCTGCCCACACTCAGGGGGAGGGCACCCTACAAGGGCAGGTACAACATACGGAGTACACATCCTGACTTGCTGCCGGGTCTCGTGTGTCCGGTAAATATTTGTTGAGAGCTTTGCTTCCCCTCAGCTTCCTGGTCTGAAATCCGGGGGTGACACACCCGGCTCAGATGGCCGTGGGGAGGATCCCTGAGGTTCTGTGTGGCTTCATCAGCCCCAAGCTCAGCACGGAGGAAGCGGAAACAGCTGCGCTTTCCATATTTCTAGGGTCTCTGGCAGAGCTAATGTTCTCAGAATCCGCGATTAGATTTTAACAAGTGTAAAACAATTTGTAGGAGAGGTAGGAGCTGAGTATTTTACATTGTGGCTTCATGAGTCTTTATTTGACACATACGTTGCAGTAAAACTCATTGTGTTAGACATGAAGTGGACGGCTTGGGATTTTCTTGCACGCTTTTGGTTTATTACAGTGGATGCAGAAGCCCGTGGGGGGACCGGCTCGGGATGCCTTCTCTAATGGGCATCACATACTCTCACATCCATATGTGAGTACTGGAAAAAAGGGAGTATGGCACCCTCATTCCCGGGTGCCCTTGTGGTTCTGGGATGTAGAAACCAATACACAAAAGATGTGGTGAGGCTTTGCTATACTGACCCTCACAGGTGAGAAGGCTCTGTGGTAGCTTTCTAATGTGAATGACAACTTGTCACATGTTTAGCTTCTTGAAATACCCATCTCTTATCTCCCAGTTTCTCTGGATCAAGAGTTCAGGCACAACCTGAGCCGGTTCGAGGCTGCAGGGGAGGACTTGGCCACACTGCCATTCTTACCAGGAGCTCAGGGGCTCTTCCAGGATCCGTCAAGTGTTGGCGGAATTCACTTCCTTCTGGTTGTACCCTTGAAGCTTGCAGCCCAGAGGCAGCGCCTCTCCAGAGCAGTTCACCGCAAGGCCGTTTGCTTCCCGAGGCCATCAGGAGAGCCTCATGTTGATATTTCACCTTTTAAAGACTCTTCTCACCCTGCGAGGTCCACCCAAGACATACCATTTTGGATGAACTCATTCAGCTCATAAGTAACTGAATCATGATGCTGAAACCCCGTGACGGTCACGGGCGCTGCCCACACTCAGGGGGAGGGCACCCTACAAGGGCAGGTACAACATACGGAGTACACATCCTGACTTGCTGCCGGGTCTCGTGTGTCCGGTAAATATTTGTTGAGAGCTTTGCTTCCCCTCAGCTTCCTGGTCTGAAATCCGGGGGTGACACACCCGGCTCAGATGGCCGTGGGGAGGATCCCTGAGGTTCTGTGTGGCTTCATCAGCCCCAAGCTCAGCACGGAGGAAGCGGAAACAGCTGCGCTTTCCATATTTCTAGGGTCTCTGGCAGAGCTAATGTTCTCAGAATCCGCGATTAGATTTTAACAAGTGTAAAACAATTTGTAGGAGAGGTAGGAGCTGAGTATTTTACATTGTGGCTTCATGAGTCTTTATTTGACACATACGTTGCAGTAAAACTCATTGTGTTAGACATGAAGTGGACGGCTTGGGATTTTTCTTGCACGCTTTTGGTTTATTACAGTGGATGCAGAAGCTGCCCCCTTGTGGCAAAGAGCGAGGACGACAGGCTGCAACCTTTCCGGGCCCTTTAAACATCTCATTCCTGACTCCAAGGACTTTCTGTAGTGGAAGGTGTGGGCAGGATACATTTCTGTCAGCTGATGCGTTAGAATATATAATTTCAAGGAGTCGCTGACGTTTCTTAGTCAGTGAAGTTTCAGGCCAACTGTATTTTAAAAGTGGTCTGTGGACTTCCCCTGGTGGTCCAGTGGGTAAGGACACCGCCTTGCAGTGCAAGGGGCGCCGGTTCGATCCCTGGCCTGGGAAGATCCCACGTGCCGCGGAGCGGCTGGACTGATGTGTCCAATTACCCAGTCAGAGCTCTGGAGCGCATGCGCCCAGAGCCTGCGCTCTGCAACGACAGACGCCACCGCGATGGGAGGCCCACAGGAGCCAAAGAACAAAGATGGATGAACATAGAGAAACGAAAGACCAATAGAAGTGGCCCGCCTGCTCCCCTCGCTCCCCAACCCGACCCCTACCCAAAATAAATAAATAAGTAAATCTTAAAAAAAAAAATGGTCTGTGAATAATGTAAGAACACTGCAGCTACTCCGTGAGCTTTCAATTAAGGTGAGCTCTTTCCCGCTTTCTCTTTCAGATGCTTTAGGGACGGTGCTTTGATAGATGAACTTGCATGCCTTATTTTTCTAGTTAAAATAGCCCTATGAATATGCAATATGTCTGTTTACTAGTTTAATTTTTTTTAGTTTTATCTTATGACAAACTTATGCTTCCTTGGTGACTCAGTGAGAAAGAATCCCCCTGCCAATGCAGGAGACCCCCAGTTTGAACCCTGGGTCGGGAGGATACTCTGGAGAAGGAAATGGCAACCTCCTCCAGTATTATTGCCTGGAGAATCTCATGGATGGAGAAGCTTGTTGGGCCACAGCCTGTGGGGTCACAAAGAGTTGGACATGACTTAGAAACTAAACAACAACAATAGCAACAATGAAGTCACGCTGCACAGATTCCCTCTACATTGCAAAATATATGTGTGTGCATGTACTAAGTTGCTTCAGTCGTGGCTGACTCTTTGCCGCCCATGGACTGTAGCCTGCCAAGCTTCTCGGCACCCTTTTCCCCAGTCAAGCTGAAGCATACAATTAAACATCACACATATAATCACAGTTAGGCATTTTTTTAGATAGCAGACAAATAAAAGAAGAAAATAAAAAATTCCATAGCCACCTTTCAATATGTTGGTATATTTTCTTTCAGTACCTTTTCTATGACCTATCTAAATGCATCCTTTCCATATATGTTAGAAATGATAGTAATCATACTTTTCACCTTTTCAATATTTTTTTGGAATATATAATTTCCGCTGACGTGCCGCCTATTTTAAAAGTGGTCTGTGGACTTCCCTGGTAGTCCAGTGGGTAAGGACACCGCCTTGCAGTGCAAGGGGCGCCGGTTCGATCCCTGGCCTGGGAAGATCCCACGTGCCGCGGAGCGGCTGGACTGATGTGTCCAATTACCCAGTCAGAGCTCTGGAGCGCATGCGCCCAGAGCCTGCGCTCTGCAACGACAGACGCCACCGCGATGGGAGGCCCACAGGAGCCAAAGAACAAAGATGGATGAACATAGAGAAACGAAAGACCAATAGAAGTGGCCCGCCTGCTCCCCTCGCTCCCCAACCCGACCCCTACCCAAAATAAATAAATAAGTAAATCTTAAAAAAAAAAAATGGTCTGTGAATAATGTAAGAACACTGCAGCTACTCCGTGAGCTTTCAATTAAGGTGAGCTCTTTCCCGCTTTCTCTTTCAGATGCTTTAGGGACGGTGCTTTGATAGATGAACTTGCATGCCTTATTTTTCTAGTTAAAATAGCCCTATGAATATGCAATATGTCTGTTTACTAGTTTAATTTTTTTTAGTTTTATCTTATGACAAACTTATGCTTCCTTGGTGACTCAGTGAGAAAGAATCCCCCTGCCAATGCAGGAGACCCCCAGTTTGAACCCTGGGTCGGGAGGATACTCTGGAGAAGGAAATGGCAACCTCCTCCAGTATTATTGCCTGGAGAATCTCATGGATGGAGAAGCTTGTTGGGCCACAGCCTGTGGGGTCACAAAGAGTTGGACATGACTTAGAAACTAAACAACAACAATAGCAACAATGAAGTCACGCTGCACAGATTCCCTCTACATTGCAAAATATATGTGTGTGCATGTACTAAGTTGCTTCAGTCGTGGCTGACTCTTTGCCGCCCATGGACTGTAGCCTGCCAAGCTTCTCGGCACCCTTTTCCCCAGTCAAGCTGAAGCATACAATTAAACATCACACATATAATCACAGTTAGGCATTTTTAGATAGCAGACAAATAAAAGAAGAAAATAAAAAATTCCATAGCCACCTTTCAATATGTTGGTATATTTTCTTTCAGTACCTTTTCTATGACCTATCTAAATGCATCCTTTCCATATATGTTAGAAATGATAGTAATCATACTTTTCACCCAATTTTACCTTCTTTACTCATTCATTTCTGTTTTGTGAATGAGTTCCTGTGTCACAAGCAATTCTTCAAAAACATTGTGTTAATGCTATTGCCTAATATTCCACTGTGAATTCCCTTTAATCACAACAGAGTTTTCCTTTTTTCTATTTAATATTTAGATCATTTTCATGTTGCTTTGTGAAACTATAAATAATGCTGTCTGAGTCATCTTGGCCTTTGCTACATTTCTGATTTCCCAGTATATTTCTGGAAATGGAATACTGGATAAGATGCTAAAAACATTTTAAGATTCTTCACCTGCCTGGTGACCCAAAAGGTTTACTAATTTCTGCTTTACTTGTATTAAATTAATTTTTGTTTGCACTATTACAAATACTATTTTTGTTTTTTAAACAATTTTTACTTTGTCATCCAACTGGGGACTATTACATTAGGTGGGATCTTGCCTACCATTTGGTTTATAGAAAATATGAAATGTCGCTGTTTTCTAGCACTCTGAAGCTGTACTATCCAAGAGAAAACAGTGGTTTGTTCATGTTTGTTTTCTAATAAAAAATAACACGGACTGTTGACCCCAAAGGAGATGTTTCATAATGAGGTCAATGCATTTGTTCTATGTTTAAAAAAGATTTGATTTAGTCTGCTTAAATTTTGCATAGCCACCAAAAAAACAAAGTTTATGAAGTAAACATTGACAATGCTAATGTTACTGGAAAATTTTTATTGAAGGGACATAGTTGATTAACAACAACAATAGCAACAATGAAGTCACGCTGCACAGATTCCCTCTACATTGCAAAATATATGTGTGTGCATGTACTAAGTTGCTTCAGTCGTGGCTGACTCTTTGCCGCCCATGGACTGTAGCCTGCCAAGCTTCTCGGCACCCTTTTCCCCAGTCAAGCTGAAGCATACAATTAAACATCACACATATAATCACAGTTAGGCATTTTTTTAGATAGCAGACAAATAAAAGAAGAAAATAAAAAATTCCATAGCCACCTTTCAATATGTTGGTATATTTTCTTTCAGTACCTTTTCTATGACCTATCTAAATGCATCCTTTCCATATATGTTAGAAATGATAGTAATCATACTTTTCACCCAATTTTACCTTCTTTACTCATTCATTTCTGTTTTGTGAATGAGTTCCTGTGTCACAAGCAATTCTTCAAAAACATTGTGTTAATGCTATTGCCTAATATTCCACTGTGAATTCCCTTTAATCACAACAGAGTTTTCCTTTTTTCTATTTAATATTTAGATCATTTTCATGTTGCTTTGTGAAACTATAAATAATGCTGTCTGAGTCATCTTGGCCTTTGCTACATTTCTGATTTCCCAGTATATTTCTGGAAATGGAATACTGGATAAGATGCTAAAAACATTTTAAGATTCTTCACCTGCCTGGTGACCCAAAAGGTTTACTAATTTCTGCTTTACTTGTATTAAATTAATTTTTGTTTGCACTATTACAAATACTATTTTTGTTTTTTAAACAATTTTTACTTTGTCATCCAACTGGGGACTATTACATTAGGTGGGATCTTGCCTACCATTTGGTTTATAGAAAATATGAAATGTCGCTGTTTTCTAGCACTCTGAAGCTGTACTATCCAAGAGAAAACAGTGGTTTGTTCATGTTTGTTTTCTAATAAAAAATAACACGGACTGTTGACCCCAAAGGAGATGTTTCATAATGAGGTCAATGCATTTGTTCTATGTTTAAAAAAAAAGATTTGATTTAGTCTGCTTAAATTTTGCATAGCACATCATTGACCTGCAATGGAAGTTTATATAAAATGACAAATGTTTATGAAGTAAACATTGACAATGCTAATGTTACTGGAAAAAAATTTTTTTTGAAGGGACATAGTTGATTCAGGTACACAGCAAAGTGATTCAGTTATGTTTATTCTTTTTCAAATTCTTTTTCCTTATGGGTTATTACAAGATACTGATTATAGGTTCCTGTGTTTTCCAGTAGGATCTCGTCCCTGAAAATTTGATGCTTAAAAACATACTTCTGTAGTTTACTTGATTAAACTAACTCATCAAATTGAAATGAAGTGTTTCTGATGGTTACAATGATTTGATACTTATGTCAAGCTTCCTGTGTGAATTATTTCTGCATTACAGGCATCCAGTGACCCCCCCCAGCAACACGACTCCACTCATACCTCAAACCCAAACTTCTAAAAGACCCAGAAAAGAGGAAATTTAGACGGCGAGGCACAGGTTCTTTTTCAAGTTTGTAAAAATTCTCATCTGTACTTCCAGTGTGCGAAACCATTAAAATACTGTAATAACAACAACAACAACAAACCTTTTTTCCCTAATTTGTTAGGTTATAAACTGCGTCTTCAGGAATACCACCTTCAGAGTGGGTTGTTCTGCAGGGCGAACAGCAGAGGGCGAACCAGCGGTTTCCGAGGACGCCAGAGACCAGAGTCAACATTGCTCCTGGTCATCCGCTCCAAGCTTTACATGAAATAGACTTCTCCCCACAAAACCTCAGTTCACGCTATAAATGAGGGTGAAAACCAGCTGAGGTTTGTGATGGAGCTTTGTTTTTTAAACAATTTTACTTTGTCATCCAACTGGGGACTATTACATTAGGTGGGATCTTGCCTACCATTTGGTTTATAGAAAATATGAAATGTCGCTGTTTTCTAGCACTCTGAAGCTGTACTATCCAAGAGAAAACAGTGGTTTGTTCATGTTTGTTTTCTAATAAAAAATAACACGGACTGTTGACCCCAAAGGAGATGTTTCATAATGAGGTCAATGCATTTGTTCTATGTTTAAAAAAAAAGATTTGATTTAGTCTGCTTAAATTTTGCATAGCACATCATTGACCTGCAATGGAAGTTTATATAAAATGACAAATGTTTATGAAGTAAACATTGACAATGCTAATGTTACTGGAAAAAATTTTTATTGAAGGGACATAGTTGATTCAGGTACACAGCAAAGTGATTCAGTTATGTTTATTCTTTTTCAAATTCTTTTTCCTTATGGGTTATTACAAGATACTGATTATAGGTTCCTGTGTTTTCCAGTAGGATCTCGTCCCTGAAAATTTGATGCTTAAAAACATACTTCTGTAGTTTACTTGATTAAACTAACTCATCAAATTGAAATGAAGTGTTTCTGATGGTTACAATGATTTGATACTTATGTCAAGCTTCCTGTGTGAATTATTTCTGCATTACAGGCATCCAGTGACCCCTCCCAGCAACACGACTCCACTCATACCTCAAACCCAAACTTCTAAAAGACCCAGAAAAGAGGAAATTTAGACGGCGAGGCACAGGTTCTTTTTCAAGTTTGTAAAAATTCTCATCTGTACTTCCAGTGTGCGAAACCATTAAAATACTGTAATAACAACAACAACAACAAACCTTTTTTCCCTAATTTGTTAGGTTATAAACTGCGTCTTCAGGAATACCACCTTCAGAGTGGGTTGTTCTGCAGGGCGAACAGCAGAGGGCGAACCAGCGGTTTCCGAGGACGCCAGAGACCAGAGTCAACATTGCTCCTGGTCATCCGCTCCAAGCTTTACATGAAATAGACTTCTCCCCACAAAACCTCAGTTCACGCTATAAATGAGGGTGAAAACCAGCTGAGGTTTGTGATGGAGCTTTGACCAGGCAGTCTTGGAGTTTTGGTCTCATTCTCATCTTCATAATAGCATATAAAAGTGCTGGGGCAGGGCTTCCCCTGGTGGTCCAGTGGGTAAGGACACTGCCTTGCAGTGCAAGGGGTTCCGGTTCGATCCCTGGCCTGGGAAGATCCCACGTGCCGCAGAGTGGCTGGACTGATGTGTCCAAGTACCGAGCCGGAGCTCTGGAGCGCATGCGCCCAGAGCTGGTGCTCTGCGACAACAGAGGCTGCCGCGATGGGAGGCCCACACGGGCCAGAGAACAAAGATGTATCAAAATAGACAAATGAAAGACCAATAGAAGTAGCCCGCCTGCTCCCCTTCCTCCCCACTCCACCCCTCCAAAATAAATAAATAAATAAATCTTTAAAAAAAAAAAGTGCTGGGGCACTCCGTTCAACTGACTGGATAGTCTCAACAAGTAATAGCTAACAGAGTTTAACAGAGAAGATTACATCATTTTCAGCCGGTTAATAATGCCAAGATTTTAATTTACCCTAGAAGAACCCATAAACCATCATAGAGAAAAGATCTGAGAGAATTATCCCCCAAAGGACTGGGTGTTCTTTGCATCTAATTACAAAGAACATGCATAATTTAAAATACCAGAAAATAGCAAAACAATTTTCATCAATATTTTCAAATTGTCCACAGCCAGCCTTCTTGGTTCCACTTTCTTCACCCCGCAAAACATGATCAACAGCAACGGAAACCAAACGAAAAGGAATGAAACAAAGAAAATATACACTAAGATTGTGTACAAGTAACAAATTAAGCTTGTTTTACTTTATTTTTATTTATGGCCGTGCCATGTGACCTGGGGGATCTTAGTTCCCCTATCAGGAACCAAGCACAGACCCCCAGCAGTGAACGTGCAGAATCCTAACCGCTGGCCCACCAGGGAACTCCCTAGCTCATTTTTATTTTCTCCTTTCATCTCTGCTCTGGCACAATGGCAAACATGCTCGCATGATGGCAAGATGCTTCCAACAGAAAGGGAAAGAGACAGAGCAAATGACCCGAATAATCCATAAACCCAGAGCGGCCCGGGGATAAGAGCGAGCTGTCTGGGATGAAATGGAAAAGGGTAAATGATAACTCTGTGTCTGCAAATAAACTATCCATCTTCAGGGTGTTTTTGAAACTGTGTGATGCTGTGCTGATGACTTACTCGCAGAAAGACTTTTTTTTTTTTTAAGGCGCTGACCCTTTATTCTTCATCTTTTTAAGTTTAACTTTGTCTTTTATATTGCAGTACAGTTGAATCAGTGCAGAAGATGCAAGAGACGTGGGTTCGATTGCTGGGTCAGGAAGATCCCTTAGAGAAAGGAATGGCTACACACTCCAAGTCTTGCCTGGAAAATTCCCTGGGCAGAAGAGCCTGGAGGGCGGCTGTCCATGGGGTCATGACGAATTGGACACGACTGAGCACATATGTACATATAGTTGATTTACAGTGTTGGGTTAGTTTCAGTTGTACAGCAAAGGTGATTCAGTTATACATATATCCATTCTTTTTCAGATTCTTTTCCCATTTAGGTTATTACAGAATATTGAGTAGAGTTTCCTGTACTGTCCAGTAGGTCCTTACTGATTATTTTATATATAGTGGTATGCATAGACACATTGGAAGTGAACACCGAAACCTCACTGAATACTATTTATGACATTGCATTATTACATACAAATGCATATGTAAAATATATATAATTTTATATAAAGTTAATGTAAGCTTTACATACTTTCCACTCTGTGCCTTTCAGACTATCCCTCAGGAAGACGTTTTGTTGTCAGAGTGTGTCACCCGTGACACCAACTCTTCAGGCTAATTAGTGACCTATGTCGCACTCACATCCCATGTCCACCTCACTCATTCATTCAGAAAACATTTATGAAGTCCTTACTATCCCCTGGGGCTTCCCAGGTGGTATTAGTAGTAAAGCATCCACCTGCCGATACAGAAGACGCAAGTGATCTTCGTGGGGAAGATCCCCTGAAGTAGGAATTGGCCACCCACTCCAGTGCTCTTGTCTGGAGAATCCCATGGTGAGAAGCGCCTGGCAGGCTACGGTCTATGGGGTCACAAAGAGTCAGACATGACCTAGCAACTGAGCACACTATGCCCCAGGTACTATGTCTGGCAAATGAAAATTAGTAAGTAAAGCAGACCCTTGTGTTCAAGAAATGAAGAATCTTGTGTAGAGAGAATGACATTAAAATAAACAGGCTTCTGAGCAGTCATTTCTCTCTTATCCAACTGATTCTAGAAAACTTTCACCTAAGTAGTTCACTGGTTTAGACCCCATTAAGATATAGGAATTTTCTTCAGTCCATCTATTTTTTTTATTATTATTAATTATAGAATGCTTCACTGCTTTTGCCCAAAAGCAGAATGTCTCATTTTTAATTAAGTATAAAATGAACATGACTGAGTCAGTTCTTTCTTCAAAGATCCGCTGGTTAGCTGGAATGTAGTAGGTCTCCTTATAAGGCAAAAACAACGGCAATGAAATTAGCCTATGGCTATCCAAGATGGTTAATTAGATTTGGTGAGGGAGGTTGTGAATAAATATTAAAACCCAGAAGAAGCATAGCGGTTTTTGTATCATTTGTCATTGTGTGCCAGCCATAGCTTTTAATTATATTACTTGGACTGTAATAAAGCAATAAATTCAGGGCAGCCTGGATTTTGGCTTCAGAAACCTGGCATCATAAGTGCAACTTATAAATACTCACAATGATATTTTCTTCCATTCTGTTATGGCAGCTGAATTATTCTTCAACAAATCAATCCGTCTCTCACATTTGCACATGTTGAGCTAAAGTAGAGGAAACAGAAAAGCCAACAGCCAGCAGCCCTCCCTTTAGAACCCACGAGTGCCTGCTTCCTACCACATGGGTGCTGACCTTCCACAAGAAGGCCCAGCGCCCTCACCAATCCATCTGCTCAGCACAGAGGGAAGAGAGGACCATCACACATTCCACACCAGGCTGCTTCTCCTGCCAGATTGCCATGGTCTTTAACCATTTATGAAGTCCTTACTATCCCTGGGGCTTCCCAGGTGGTATTAGTAGTAAAGCATCCACCTGCCGATACAGAAGACGCAAGTGATCTTCGTGGGGAAGATCCCCTGAAGTAGGAATTGGCCACCCACTCCAGTGCTCTTGTCTGGAGAATCCCATGGTGAGAAGCGCCTGGCAGGCTACGGTCTATGGGGTCACAAAGAGTCAGACATGACCTAGCAACTGAGCACACTATGCCCCAGGTACTATGTCTGGCAAATGAAAATTAGTAAGTAAAGCAGACCCTTGTGTTCAAGAAATGAAGAATCTTGTGTAGAGAGAATGACATTAAAATAAACAGGCTTCTGAGCAGTCATTTCTCTCTTATCCAACTGATTCTAGAAAACTTTCACCTAAGTAGTTCACTGGTTTAGACCCCATTAAGATATAGGAATTTTCTTCAGTCCATCTATTTTTTTTATTATTATTAATTATAGAATGCTTCACTGCTTTTGCCCAAAAGCAGAATGTCTCATTTTTAATTAAGTATAAAATGAACATGACTGAGTCAGTTCTTTCTTCAAAGATCCGCTGGTTAGCTGGAATGTAGTAGGTCTCCTTATAAGGCAAAAACAACGGCAATGAAATTAGCCTATGGCTATCCAAGATGGTTAATTAGATTTGGTGAGGGAGGTTGTGAATAAATATTAAAACCCAGAAGAAGCATAGCGGTTTTTGTATCATTTGTCATTGTGTGCCAGCCATAGCTTTTAATTATATTACTTGGACTGTAATAAAGCAATAAATTCAGGGCAGCCTGGATTTTGGCTTCAGAAACCTGGCATCATAAGTGCAACTTATAAATACTCACAATGATATTTTCTTCCATTCTGTTATGGCAGCTGAATTATTCTTCAACAAATCAATCCGTCTCTCACATTTGCACATGTTGAGCTAAAGTAGAGGAAACAGAAAAGCCAACAGCCAGCAGCCCTCCCTTTAGAACCCACGAGTGCCTGCTTCCTACCACATGGGTGCTGACCTTCCACAAGAAGGCCCAGCGCCCTCACCAATCCATCTGCTCAGCACAGAGGGAAGAGAGGACCATCACACATTCCACACCAGGCTGCTTCTCCTGCCAGATTGCCATGGTCTTTAACCATATGCCCCATGTAATTAGAGGACAGATCTTTCTATTTGCCTGACAAGCTGTGGATTCTAGGCAGCCCTCCAGGGCCACCTCCAGACAGAGCACTGAGCACCTCTAGCAGGCTTCCCCAACACTGATGAAGAGTGCAGACTTTGGATCTGTCAACACCAGGCACAAATGTGGTGTCTCCACGGTGGGGTTTCAGCAGGTGAGCCCCTTGGGCTGTGGTCCTCTCCTCTGAGAGCTGGAGGCACCTGCAGAGGCATCAGCCTCATGCAGGAGGGTGTGGGCTCCATACCAGTTGGCCCCTCCACTTCCTGATCCTACAGTCACAAGCGATTACTCTCTCTGGTTCACGTTCCTTAAAATGAAAATACATACACGGCCTCCACTGAGAATTCTTGTGACAATAAAGTGGATTAATAAAGAGCTGTCATTAAAACTCTTTCTGTACAAGTTGAGATGAATTAATCTCAAAAATTAGAGATGTGCTTGGAGCGTAGGAAACAAAGATGGCGGCAGTTAGTATTTTCTTGGGGTGCTTGTAAATGATGTTTGACATGAACTATTTTATTCTGACCTAAGAGAGACTTACCGTGCCCTGTTGTTTTTGCTCAGTCACTATGTTGTGTCTGACTCCTTGTGACCTCAAGAACTGCAGCACGTCAGACTTTCCTGTCCTTCACTGTCTCCCAGAGTTTGCTCAGATTCAGGTCCATTGAGTTGGTGATGCCATCCAACCATCTCATCCTCTGCCATTCTCTTCTCCTTTTGCCTTCAGTCTTTCTCAGCATCAGAATCTTTTCCAGTGAGTGGGCTCTTTGCATCCAGTGGCCAAAGTGTAAGGGATAGGGAAAGGGGCAGGGTACAATTTTTGAAAAGAATGACATACCCAGAGGCGCTATGACAGTTCCGCCCTTTCCCTAAAAAAGCTGGAATAATCCTCCCACTCATTAGCACACAGAATTACCCAGCCCATAAAAGCTAAGAATGCCATGTTTTCCAGGCGGCTGCTGGATTTGCTCTACAGTGGCCCACACTCTATCTGTGGAGTTTGCTTTCTCTGAATCTGAGTAAATCCACTTCTTACCTGTGACTTTGTCTCTCACTGAATTCTTCTCTGCAAAGAGACATGAAGAACCTGAGCCTCAGTGGGTCCAGACATTGGGTGAGTGATTTTAATTACTAGGGTTTTGGCTGGGTTCAAGTCCAGGCCACATGGGTTCAAGTCCCATGCAGAGTTTAATTAGGTCTGGGTCCTGGATTTAAGTCTCAAATTAAGGTAGAACACTTTCACACATATTTATCATATTATAAATTACTGTCAAAACAAACTTTGAGAAATAAAAGATTTCCACAACTGCACATAAAAAACAGTAGCATTATGCCAGTAATAACTAAGTAGAAGGTATAATAAAAATAAATGATCATATTCCCAATGGCAACAAAAACATATGGTACCTAAGAGTCAATCCAATAAAAGACTGTAAGATCTAAATGGAGAAAACTTGAAAGCATTACTGAAAGATACAAAAGAAGATCTGAATACATGGTGAAATGGAATGTGTTTGTGGTTAAAAAGATTGTATCACAAGGACGTCAATTTCCTTTAAATTAATTGTAATTTAATGCAAATCCACTCTAAACATACCAATGGAATTTTTGTGGTAATTGACAAGTTGATCCTAAAATCCTAAAAGTAAAGAGCCAAGAGTAGCTAGGATACTTTTAAGAAAAAGAAAGTGAGATACTCATTCCAGAGAAACAAAACCTAAGGCTAAAACAACCAGGACAGGATGCGTGTGGTGAACAAACAGAACAGTGAGAGCTCAGACCCACATGTACATGGACACAGGTGGAATTACGAATTAGTGGGGAAGGAGGGGGCATTTGATAAATGGTCCAGGAATCATTGCTTATCCATACAGAAAATTCTTTTAAAATTCCAGACACAAAAATAAATTTAAGATGTTTTGAAGACCTAAAAAATCTAGAAGAAAATGTTAGAGAAAATATGTCATAGAAGGGAAGGATTTCTTAAATGACGCATATTTTAAAAGTGGCATAAATTTAAAACTTCTGTTCAACAAATTATAAACAAGGTTAAACCAAACTATAGACTGGGAGAATATGTTGCATTCAGTATATTCAACAAATACAACAAAATGATTCAGTAAGTTATGCAACTGCAGAGGTGATTTCTCAGAATTCATACTGAGACTTACTTGGTGATTGGGCCCAGACAAATCATCCAATAGAAAGCGGACAAAGGAGATGAGTTGGTAATTTACAGAAGGGAAACCTGAATATACTGTAAATATAGTCCCATGCAGAGTTTAATTAGGTCTGGGTCCTGGATTTAAGTCTCAAATTAAGGTAGAACACTTTCACACATATTTATCATATTATAAATTACTGTCAAAACAAACTTTGAGAAATAAAAGATTTCCACAACTGCACATAAAAAACAGTAGCATTATGCCAGTAATAACTAAGTAGAAGGTATAATAAAAATAAATGATCATATTCCCAATGGCAACAAAAACATATGGTACCTAAGAGTCAATCCAATAAAAGACTGTAAGATCTAAATGGAGAAAACTTGAAAGCATTACTGAAAGATACAAAAGAAGATCTGAATACATGGTGAAATGGAATGTGTTTGTGGTTAAAAAGATTGTATCACAAGGACGTCAATTTCCTTTAAATTAATTGTAATTTAATGCAAATCCACTCTAAACATACCAATGGAATTTTTGTGGTAATTGACAAGTTGATCCTAAAATCCTAAAAGTAAAGAGCCAAGAGTAGCTAGGATACTTTTAAGAAAAAGAAAGTGAGATACTCATTCCAGAGAAACAAAAACCTAAGGCTAAAACAACCAGGACAGGATGCGTGTGGTGAACAAACAGAACAGTGAGAGCTCAGACCCACATGTACATGGACACAGGTGGAATTACGAATTAGTGGGGAAGGAGGGGGCATTTGATAAATGGTCCAGGAATCATTGCTTATCCATACAGAAAATTCTTTTAAAATTCCAGACACAAAAATAAATTTAAGATGTTTTGAAGACCTAAAAAATCTAGAAGAAAATGTTAGAGAAAATATGTCATAGAAGGGAAGGATTTCTTAAATGACGCATATTTTAAAAGTGGCATAAATTTAAAACTTCTGTTCAACAAATTATAAACAAGGTTAAACCAAACTATAGACTGGGAGAATATGTTGCATTCAGTATATTCAACAAATACAACAAAATGATTCAGTAAGTTATGCAACTGCAGAGGTGATTTCTCAGAATTCATACTGAGACTTACTTGGTGATTGGGCCCAGACAAATCATCCAATAGAAAGCGGACAAAGGAGATGAGTTGGTAATTTACAGAAGGGAAACCTGAATATACTGTAAATATACGAACCATCCCACAACCCATCAAGTAAGTGCAAATTAATCAGGTGCAATTAGATACCCATTAGACTGACCATTTAAAAGCCAAATAATGCCAACTTTTGGCAAGTATGCAGCAAAAATGAAGATATACCATACACTGCTTTTGGCAATGTAAACAGATACAACCACACAGGAAGCAAAATTTGATGATATAAACTTAGTTAAAATGCCCAAATCCTACAACCAGAAATTCCACTCATAGAAATAACAGGGAAAATCTCTCATCTGTACTCAAGGAGATGTACACAAAAATATTCATGACGGCACTGTTTTTAATACTGGACAACTGAAAACAATCTGTCTATATCAAAAGAGGGCTTCCATATCAGATGGTAAAGAACCCGCTTGCCAATACAGGAGACGCAGGCTTCATCCCTGGGTTGGGAAGATCCCCTGGAGGAGGAAATGGTAGCCCACTCCAGTGTTTTTGCCTGGAGAATCCCATGGAGAGAGGAGCCTGGTGGGCTACAGGCCACGGGGCCGCAAAGAGGTGGACATCGCTGAGCAGACTGAGCACAGGTATATCAAAAGAAGCCCAAGTGATTTAACTGTGATACATTCAAGAAATGAAATGTTCTATCAGAGTGAATGAATTAGATAAATACTAACATGAGAAAGTCTAAAAAACAAAATATTGAGTAAAAATAAAATTTTAGAACACATTTCCTGAAAAAACATGCAAAAATACTACAGCATGGGTTTTAAAAAAACTATAGACTGGGAGAATATGTTGCATTCAGTATATTCAACAAATACAACAAAATGATTCAGTAAGTTATGCAACTGCAGAGGTGATTTCTCAGAATTCATACTGAGACTTACTTGGTGATTGGGCCCAGACAAATCATCCAATAGAAAGCGGACAAAGGAGATGAGTTGGTAATTTACAGAAGGGAAACCTGAATATACTGTAAATATACGAACCATCCCACAACCCATCAAGTAAGTGCAAATTAATCAGGTGCAATTAGATACCCATTAGACTGACCATTTAAAAGCCAAATAATGCCAACTTTTGGCAAGTATGCAGCAAAAATGAAGATATACCATACACTGCTTTTGGCAATGTAAACAGATACAACCACACAGGAAGCAAAATTTGATGATATAAACTTAGTTAAAATGCCCAAATCCTACAACCAGAAATTCCACTCATAGAAATAACAGGGAAAATCTCTCATCTGTACTCAAGGAGATGTACACAAAAATATTCATGACGGCACTGTTTTTAATACTGGACAACTGAAAACAATCTGTCTATATCAAAAGAGGGCTTCCATATCAGATGGTAAAGAACCCGCTTGCCAATACAGGAGACGCAGGCTTCATCCCTGGGTTGGGAAGATCCCCTGGAGGAGGAAATGGTAGCCCACTCCAGTGTTTTTGCCTGGAGAATCCCATGGAGAGAGGAGCCTGGTGGGCTACAGGCCACGGGGCCGCAAAGAGGTGGACATCGCTGAGCAGACTGAGCACAGGTATATCAAAAGAAGCCCAAGTGATTTAACTGTGATACATTCAAGAAATGAAATGTTCTATCAGAGTGAATGAATTAGATAAATACTAACATGAGAAAGTCTAAAAAACAAAATATTGAGTAAAAAATAAAATTTTAGAACACATTTCCTGAAAAAAAAAACATGCAAAAATACTACAGCATGGGTTTAGATATCTACATTCACAGAGCATACACTAGCAGAATACACACACTTGTGAACTCTACATGGGAAATGGTGACACATGGCCTTGGTGGAGTTACAGGGCTGGTCTAGTGCTTTCAGGTCCTTCTGACTCGGAGGCTTCAACTCCTCTCAGCTCCGCAGCACTGGGCCAGCTGCTGCTCCTGGCTGGACGCCCTCTCTCCTTATACGTGTAGTTCAAAGACAGTGAAGCATTTGAGAGGAGCTTATGTTCAGATAAGGGGCTCCCCCTCCACGGCTTCCTTGCTTCTGGGATGTCCTGCTTGGATTTCACACTGTTCTGACAACCTTCACTTCTGACCCAATTTTTGGCCATCAGTTTGAAGTCTGCTTTCTTCTCTAGTCTTTCCCTGTGTGCCACATAAACTGGCTAAGTGGGGTGCATTTCCCCCAGTTTCTGCCGAGGTTTGGTTATCCTCTAATGTCTAAAAGCGAAAATGTTAGTCAGACTGTGTCTGATTCTTTGAGACTCTGTGAACTGTAGCCCGCCAGTCTCTTCTACCCATGGAATTCTCCAGGCAAGAATGCTAGAGTGGATTGCCATTACCTTCTCCAGGGGATCTTCCCAACCCAGGGATCAACCCCAGGTCTCCGGTATTGTGAGTGAATTCTTTACTGTCTGAGCTGCCAGGGAAGCCCCGTGTGGGAGGCCCGGGTTCAATTGCTTGGAGAATTCCATGGATAGAGAAGCCTGGCAGGCTACAGTTCACGGAATGTCAAGAGTTGGGCACAACAGAGTGACTAACACTTTTACTTTCAATGTCTTATAACAATTGTAATTTTTTATTTTCTCCAGAGTTTAAATTTGAAAGGAGATGTCATCTGATATAAGCTGTTCTATCAATACCAAGACACCTGTGTGTAATCACTTTTTAATCCTTAAATAATATTATATTTTAAAATGTTTAAAAATAGAATGACTGTTGGTATGTGAGAAAGTTATGTTTTCTCACAGGCCCATGGCCTTCCTGGGGCCATAGACCTTGAGGCTTTCTCTGGCCATCCTACCTTCTTAATGCCCCCTTTCTTTCAGCCTGGGAGATTCTTGACTCTTATGTTGAGCTCCTTTGCCAAGACTCAAGCTTGACTTCAGTTGAATATCAGCTTACTGAGTGCCTTTCAGTCTCCACTTCAGATATTTTTTCTTCTGGTGGTTTTTTTTTTTTTTTTGACACTTCTATTGGTCTTTCATTTATTCATTTTCCTCCATCTTTGTTCTTCAGCCCGTGTGGGCCTCCCATTACAGTGGCCTCTCTCGCCACAGAGCACCAGCCCCGCATGCGCCCCAGAGCTCCAGCTCGGTAGGTGGACACATCGGCCCAGCTGCTCCACGGCATGTGGGATCCTCTCAGGCCAGGGATTGAACTGATGCTCCCTGCACTGCAAGGTGGTGCCCTCACCCACTGGACCACCAGGGAAGCCCTTTATTCCAATTTTATTGAGATGGTATTGGCATCATGCAGGTTTAAAGGCTGCAGCTGCACCCAGCACCTCCTCCTCATGCAGTCCGGAGTCACCTGTCTCTGAGGTCAGCCTGGCTCTCTGCTCCTGGTTATGTCTCACTCAGGGTAGCAGCACTTGGAAAATGGAGCTGTAAGGTTGAGTGACTTGCTGCTGGGAGGCGTCTCCTCCACCAGCTCCTCTTTCCACTTTTTTTTTTTTTTGCTAATCTTCTAGATTCTGAAAGTTAAGGAAACAGTTAAGGAAAGTGCCTACAAGTCTCGAAACTAAATGACATCAGCCTATCTATGCTCGTTGCTCCTGTACAGAATTCTACTAATAAGAATGACTCGTCTGGGACAGCCCAGTCTCCACATACCTACTTTCTTTGTGACACATGGCTGGAAGTCCCAAAGTAGGGAGGCATTTGAGAAGCAGTTCTGAATAATCTCATTAGAAAGACCAACAGAACTAAAATGCAGTGGGTTTCATATACTCACCAAGTAAGCTGAGGACAGTAGAAACACCCTTCAAAGGCATTTGAGGAAATCACTCAGGAAAAATACTCTATGAAGATAGTTTTCTAAAATCTGTTTATGGAGACATCACCAAAATTTATATATCAGCTTTAGATTGGGGCACCCATCCCTTGGCCATAGACCTTGAGGCTTTCTCTGGCCATCCTACCTTCTTAATGCCCCCTTTCTTTCAGCCTGGGAGATTCTTGACTCTTATGTTGAGCTCCTTTGCCAAGACTCAAGCTTGACTTCAGTTGAATATCAGCTTACTGAGTGCCTTTCAGTCTCCACTTCAGATATTTTTTCTTCTGGTGGTTTTTTTTTTTTTTTTGACACTTCTATTGGTCTTTCATTTATTCATTTTCCTCCATCTTTGTTCTTCAGCCCGTGTGGGCCTCCCATTACAGTGGCCTCTCTCGCCACAGAGCACCAGCCCCGCATGCGCCCCAGAGCTCCAGCTCGGTAGGTGGACACATCGGCCCAGCTGCTCCACGGCATGTGGGATCCTCTCAGGCCAGGGATTGAACTGATGCTCCCTGCACTGCAAGGTGGTGCCCTCACCCACTGGACCACCAGGGAAGCCCTTTATTCCAATTTTATTGAGATGGTATTGGCATCATGCAGGTTTAAAGGCTGCAGCTGCACCCAGCACCTCCTCCTCATGCAGTCCGGAGTCACCTGTCTCTGAGGTCAGCCTGGCTCTCTGCTCCTGGTTATGTCTCACTCAGGGTAGCAGCACTTGGAAAATGGAGCTGTAAGGTTGAGTGACTTGCTGCTGGGAGGCGTCTCCTCCACCAGCTCCTCTTTCCACTTTTTTTTTTTTTTGCTAATCTTCTAGATTCTGAAAGTTAAGGAAACAGTTAAGGAAAGTGCCTACAAGTCTCGAAACTAAATGACATCAGCCTATCTATGCTCGTTGCTCCTGTACAGAATTCTACTAATAAGAATGACTCGTCTGGGACAGCCCAGTCTCCACATACCTACTTTCTTTGTGACACATGGCTGGAAGTCCCAAAGTAGGGAGGCATTTGAGAAGCAGTTCTGAATAATCTCATTAGAAAGACCAACAGAACTAAAATGCAGTGGGTTTCATATACTCACCAAGTAAGCTGAGGACAGTAGAAACACCCTTCAAAGGCATTTGAGGAAATCACTCAGGAAAAATACTCTATGAAGATAGTTTTCTAAAATCTGTTTATGGAGACATCACCAAAATTTATATATCAGCTTTAGATTGGGGCGTTTTACTGGTTTTTAAATTGTTTGTATTGTTAATCATTATGTTATTTATTTATGGCTGTACTGGGTCTTCCTTGCTGCATGCGGGCTTTCTTCTAGTTGTGGTGTGCAGGCTTCTCACTATGGTGGCTTCTCTTGTGGAACACAGGCTCTAGGCGCTTGGACTTCAGTAGCTGTGGTGCAGAGGCTTTGTTGCTCCTCAGAATGTTGAATCTTCACAGACCAGGGATTGAACCCATGTCCCCTGCCCTGGCACCACTGGACCAACAGGGAAGTCCTCGCTTAATTTTTTAAATTTTTATTTATTAATATTTATTTTGTTGGAGTCTAATTGCTTTATCCTATTGTGTTAGCTTCTGCTATGCAATAATATGAATCAGCTATATGTACGTGTCCCCTCTCTCTTAAGCCCCCCTCCACCCTTCCCACTCACCCACCTGCCCCATCCTCCCCTCTAGGCCAGCACGGAGCACAGGGCTGAACTGCCCGTGCAATACGGCAGCTTCTCACTAGTGACCTATTTTGCACACGGTAGTGTACACATATCAGTGCTATAGATTTCTGCACTGTAAATTGTGCAGTTAGTGAGGATAAGCGCAAATCAATTTTATTTTCAATATACAGAGAAAGATACTGGGTGAGATGAAATGGGTCTCCTCCAAGTTAGGTAACTTAACTAGCTGATCTCTTCCCTCAACCGGAAAAGCATTATGTAGGCGAAAAGCACCCTGGACTCGTTGCTTTCTCCCTGTGTTTATAAACAGGGACATTTGCGATATGAGTTATGACACTCTAAGCTACGCACCTCAAAGTCCTTGGACTCCGATATCTCAGTATGTCAGAAATTGCTTTCCAACTTCTTATTGCCTTTGCCAATTTTGCAACTCAAAGTTGCATTTATTTACGTTGTGAAATACATGGAGTTTTTAAAAGAGTGTTCTAAATCCATGGTTTTAGCTGCAAGCCAGATGTCAATTTCCATTTAGTTATTTTGCCAAGTTCCTTCCTTTAAAGCACAGAATAAGCAAAATGTAAAAATAAGATGGCTTGCATCGTTTTATCACTTCTTTGGGCTTCCCTGGTGGCTCAGATGGTAAAGAACTTGCCTGCAATGCAGGAAACCTGGGTTTGATCCCTGGGTTGGGAAGACCCCCTGAAGAAGGAAATGGCAACCGACTCCATTATTCTTGCCTGAAGAAGTCCATGGACAGAGGAGTCTAGAGGGCCATAGTCCACTTTATGGTGGCATTCAAGGGACCCTGGACCAACAGGGCTTTGTTGCTCCTCAGAATGTTGAATCTTCACAGACCAGGGATTGAACCCATGTCCCCTGCCCTGGCACCACTGGACCAACAGGGAAGTCCTCGCTTAATTTTTTAAATTTTTATTTATTAATATTTATTTTGTTGGAGTCTAATTGCTTTATCCTATTGTGTTAGCTTCTGCTATGCAATAATATGAATCAGCTATATGTACGTGTCCCCTCTCTCTTAAGCCCCCCTCCACCCTTCCCACTCACCCACCTGCCCCATCCTCCCCTCTAGGCCAGCACGGAGCACAGGGCTGAACTGCCCGTGCAATACGGCAGCTTCTCACTAGTGACCTATTTTGCACACGGTAGTGTACACATATCAGTGCTATAGATTTCTGCACTGTAAATTGTGCAGTTAGTGAGGATAAGCGCAAATCAATTTTATTTTCAATATACAGAGAAAGATACTGGGTGAGATGAAATGGGTCTCCTCCAAGTTAGGTAACTTAACTAGCTGATCTCTTCCCTCAACCGGAAAAGCATTATGTAGGCGAAAAGCACCCTGGACTCGTTGCTTTCTCCCTGTGTTTATAAACAGGGACATTTGCGATATGAGTTATGACACTCTAAGCTACGCACCTCAAAGTCCTTGGACTCCGATATCTCAGTATGTCAGAAATTGCTTTCCAACTTCTTATTGCCTGTGCCTATTTTGCAACTCCAAGTTGCACTTATTTACGCTAGAAATACATGGAGTTTTTAAAAGAGTGTTCTAAATCCATGGTTTTAGCTGCAAGCCAGATGTCAATTTCCATTTAGTTATTTTGCCAAGTTCCTTCCTTTAAAGCACAGAATAAGCAAAATGTAAAAATAAGATGGCTTGCATCGTTTTATCACTTCTTTGGGCTTCCCTGGTGGCTCAGATGGTAAAGAACTTGCCTGCAATGCAGGAAACCTGGGTTTGATCCCTGGGTTGGGAAGACCCCCTGAAGAAGGAAATGGCAACCGACTCCATTATTCTTGCCTGAAGAAGTCCATGGACAGAGGAGTCTAGAGGGCCATAGTCCATGTGGTCGCAAAGGATCAGATCACTTCTGTAGGTGACAGATGCAAGGCAGCCCTTCCCTGCTGCCTTGGACACATAGGAGAGGCCAGGCCCACTTTGAGTGTAAAGGGAGCTCTGGACAGGGACTGCAGAGCTTTGATGTCCCATAAAGGCAGCCCCAGCTACTCGTTGCTGGTTGAGTATCATCATTCTAGAATGGGGGCTTGGTGTCACCAAATTAAGGAGCTAGAAATCTGAATTTTCATTGAAACCTCCCAATTTTCAAACATCAGCATCTAATGACAACTTGTAAACACACAAACAGGCCGCAAAACAGCAGCTCAGTCACTATATAAGATCAGATGGGTGTTAAGCGTTTGTTGCCCAGGCTCTGGTATTGGACCACCAGTCCCTCCTGGGAAGGACCCTGAGAAGCAGCAGACTGTCTCATTCTTGGAGGGTCACCTGCTTCCAGAATATTCTGGAAAGAAAGATTATGTCATACCTACTTTCAAGATGTTTCCTGGCTATCTCTTTTCTTACTCCCTCCTCACCTGTCCACCATAACCACCACCCCATCCGCCCCACCCCGGGGCTCCTGGTTAATCAGTCACCTTGAGAGGGTCCCGCTGCTGCACCAGGGGTCGGGGAGGGGCAGCACACAGGGATGAACTTGAACCGCCCTCTCTTTGTTCTCACTGCTTTTGTCCTCCACCCAGGGCTACAGGCACCCACCTGTCCCAGAGGCTGGGAACTAACTAAAGAGATTCAATACTTACAAAGATTTGTTCTTTTTATAAACTATCTACTTATATAAGAGCCCCGTAGTTTAAAAGAATAAACACAATAAGAAAGTTAAACCCTCTGTGGCAGGGCCCCATTTTCCCAAAGATTCATTCATTTAAAGGGACCCCAAGAAAAATAAGCAAAATTAAAAAAAGATGGCTTGCATCGTTTTATCACTTCTTTGGGCTTCCCTGGTGGCTCAGATGGTAAAGAACTTGCCTGCAATGCAGGAAACCTGGGTTTGATCCCTGGGTTGGGAAGACCCCCTGAAGAAGGAAATGGCAACCGACTCCATTATTCTTGCCTGAAGAAGTCCATGGACAGAGGAGTCTAGAGGGCCATAGTCCATGTGGTCGCAAAGGCTCAGATCACTTCTGTAGGTGACAGATGCAAGGCAGCCCTTCCCTGCTGCCTTGGACACATAGGAGAGGCCAGGCCCACTTTGAGTGTAAAGGGAGCTCTGGACAGGGACTGCAGAGCTTTGATGTCCCATAAAGGCAGCCCCAGCTACTCGTTGCTGGTTGAGTATCATCATTCTAGAATGGGGGCTTGGTGTCACCAAATTAAGGAGCTAGAAATCTGAATTTTCATTGAAACCTCCCAATTTTCAAACATCAGCATCTAATGACAACTTGTAAACACACAAACAGGCCGCAAAACAGCAGCTCAGTCACTATATAAGATCAGATGGGTGTTAAGCGTTTGTTGCCCAGGCTCTGGTATTGGACCACCAGTCCCTCCTGGGAAGGACCCTGAGAAGCAGCAGACTGTCTCATTCTTGGAGGGTCACCTGCTTCCAGAATATTCTGGAAAGAAAGATTATGTCATACCTACTTTCAAGATGTTTCCTGGCTATCTCTTTTCTTACTCCCTCCTCACCTGTCCACCATAACCACCACCCCATCCGCCCCACCCCGGGGCTCCTGGTTAATCAGTCACCTTGAGAGGGTCCCGCTGCTGCACCAGGGGTCGGGGAGGGGCAGCACACAGGGATGAACTTGAACCGCCCTCTCTTTGTTCTCACTGCTTTTGTCCTCCACCCAGGGCTACAGGCACCCACCTGTCCCAGAGGCTGGGAACTAACTAAAGAGATTCAATACTTACAAAGATTTGTTCTTTTTATAAACTATCTACTTATATAAGAGCCCCGTAGTTTAAAAGAATAAACACAATAAGAAAGTTAAACCCTCTGTGGCAGGGCCTTGTTGTCCTTTCTGTTCTCTGCAAATCCCCTTATCAGGGGTGACATGGTGACTCCCATTCAGGGAAACCTATTCTTTCTTCCACAGGCTTCATCCCTGCTTCTCTTCCCACCCTCTGAAGGTAGGTGATGCCCCATGTGTACATTTCCTGACTTCTGGGTGATTCTGATAGACACTGTTTGGGGTCAGTGTGCGTCTGGGTGGGGGCAGTTGGCTGCTTCTAATGCTGGGCTTCAGCCACAGGCTTCGAGGTCAGCACAAGCTGCAACGAGGCTTGGCATGCAGTTCAGGCTTCTCAGAGAGAGATGTCTTCCTCATCCTGTCGGGTCACTCAGGAGGTAAATATCAAGGCAAACGGTGCACACACACACACACACACACACACACACACACACACACACACACACATCTAGGGACAAGCAGTACTTCTCAGGGGCAGTGTGGTCTAATCTTCGTTAAGGAAGAAAAACATTTTCCTCTTTGGGATACATCTGTCCAGCTTGCTCCTGAAGGGTAGCAGAGGCTTCATGCTCAGAGCCCTGCTTTGTCGCCTTTGTTCTTCTGCCAGATCTATTCCCTCCAGGTCTCCTGTGGATTAAAGAATGGGATTCATTAAATGTCTCCTACCATTAACTTCTTAATACCCAATGCTTTGTTGGAAAAGACTCAGAAGAGCCTTTGAAATTAGTTTTATTTTCTTCTCCAACTGGGTCAGATTTTTGAGAAGGGCTTCCTGTTATCTTTATACATAGAAAAAGGCCATGTCTAAGTAACCCCCAAGGGTTGAAGATAGGGTGCATGGGAGGTTTCTGGGTTGAGTTACTCTAAAAAGCTGGGTATGAAGTCTCCATTCATTGGGAGAGAACCAAGATTATGAATGGGAAATTTTGACATAGTCATCTGCTTTTCTGTGTTTTTTTTCCCCCATCAGTTTTAGGGCCTGAATCTTTCACCATTAATACGACAATAATTTATTGGAAACTCTTGGCATATATTTTACTTGGAATTGAGATTTAACTGTATTGTATCCCACATAGATGTGTTTTACAGCAATAATGAACATCATTTCTTTTCACATATGTCAATGGGAATCATTCCTGAATCAGACTTTTGCTTTTAAATTTTATGTTTTATGTACTTAAAGGTAGTTCTAGTAATGAAAGAACAGTTTTATTTTTATTATTATTTTCACAAATTTTAAAAGACTGAAAAATAAGCTTAGATGCTTAGGAGGAAAATAACATGTGTACATTTCCTGACTTCTGGGTGATTCTGATAGACACTGTTTGGGGTCTTTTAGTTGGCTGCTTCTAATGCTGGGCTTCAGCCACAGGCTTCGAGGTCAGCACAAGCTGCAACGAGGCTTGGCATGCAGTTCAGGCTTCTCAGAGAGAGATGTCTTCCTCATCCTGTCGGGTCACTCAGGAGGTAAATATCAAGGCAAACGGTGCACACACACACACACACACACACACACACACACACACACACACACACATCTAGGGACAAGCAGTACTTCTCAGGGGCAGTGTGGTCTAATCTTCGTTAAGGAAGAAAAACATTTTCCTCTTTGGGATACATCTGTCCAGCTTGCTCCTGAAGGGTAGCAGAGGCTTCATGCTCAGAGCCCTGCTTTGTCGCCTTTGTTCTTCTGCCAGATCTATTCCCTCCAGGTCTCCTGTGGATTAAAGAATGGGATTCATTAAATGTCTCCTACCATTAACTTCTTAATACCCAATGCTTTGTTGGAAAAGACTCAGAAGAGCCTTTGAAATTAGTTTTATTTTCTTCTCCAACTGGGTCAGATTTTTGAGAAGGGCTTCCTGTTATCTTTATACATAGAAAAAGGCCATGTCTAAGTAACCCCCAAGGGTTGAAGATAGGGTGCGTGGGAGGTTTCTGGGTTGAGTTACTCTAAAAAGCTGGGTATGAAGTCTCCATTCATTGGGAGAGAACCAAGATTATGAATGGGAAATTTTGACATAGTCATCTGCTTTTCTGTGTTTTTTTTCCCCCATCAGTTTTAGGGCCTGAATCTTTCACCATTAATACGACAATAATTTATTGGAAACTCTTGGCATATATTTTACTTGGAATTGAGATTTAACTGTATTGTATCCCACATAGATGTGTTTTACAGCAATAATGAACATCATTTCTTTTCACATATGTCAATGGGAATCATTCCTGAATCAGACTTTTGCTTTTAAATTTTATGTTTTATGTACTTAAAGGTAGTTCTAGTAATGAAAGAACAGTTTTATTTTTATTATTATTTTCACAAATTTTAAAAGACTGAAAAATAAGCTTAGATGCTTAGGAGGAAATCAGTGCTCAGAGCAGTCAAGGGAGATGGACAGAGATGCCCCACCCAGATATGTCTACAAATGAAGACTCATCTCAGTTGTTAGGAATACTGGCAGCAGGCTATCTTCAGCTATCTGGTATACCTCCATGCTTGATTGCTCCACTGCACATTTCTGCTTCCCCTCCTCCTTCCACACCTGTTCATCTCACAGTTCCCCACAATAAATACCCGAACACTATCATCTGTCTCAGTAACTGCATTCTGAAAAAATCAACCTCCTGTGATCGTATTATTCAAGATCTTCCAGAATGCAAGGGCAGAACTATTCATCTTTCTGACCTCAAGCACACAAAAATTTCTCCTCTGTACTAGCTCCAGTGTATATAATGCATCAGTGCAAAAAATTATTGAGATGCTACAGAATCATAACTATTGAGTTTACAGTGCTTGCTTTGTCAATAGAAACACAGTATTCTCTCCAATTACCCCAGAGAACTCTGAAATTTGGCCATTGAACCTAGACAGCTAGAGAAAAATACTTCTTTTGGATATTAACTTAGGGGAATAAAGACAACGTAGCTCTCTGGGGAAACATAGATTATAGATCAGAAGGTAATGGGGACTTTTATCTGCTGGTAGAAAAGCATCATTACATTTTTCTTAACAAGACGAGGGGCAAAAGAAGAGCTTCAGGGGCCCACTGCTCTGGGAAACTCTAATCACTTCATGTGATAGGAATTTTCCAGGCAGAAATGGGCAGGGATTTCCTCATATCTTTATCTTGTTTTATGGTCCAAATGTTAGAGGATTAAATAGAACACAGTCCTAACCCCTTGCACTTGTACTCGCTCATTCTTCACAGGAAGAGATACCTTGCTTCCTAATGTTTTTTGGGGAAACCAAGATTATGAATGGGAAATTTTGACATAGTCATCTGCTTTTCTGTGTTTTTTCCCCATCAGTTTTAGGGCCTGAATCTTTCACCATCTTTTGGCCATATATTTTACTTGGAATTGAGATTTAACTGTATTGTATCCCACATAGATGTGTTTTACAGCAATAATGAACATCATTTCTTTTCACATATGTCAATGGGAATCATTCCTGAATCAGACTTTTGCTTTTAAATTTTATGTTTTATGTACTTAAAGGTAGTTCTAGTAATGAAAGAACAGTTTTATTTTTATTATTATTTTCACAAATTTTAAAAGACTGAAAAATAAGCTTAGATGCTTAGGAGGAAATCAGTGCTCAGAGCAGTCAAGGGAGATGGACAGAGATGCCCCACCCAGATATGTCTACAAATGAAGACTCATCTCAGTTGTTAGGAATACTGGCAGCAGGCTATCTTCAGCTATCTGGTATACCTCCATGCTTGATTGCTCCACTGCACATTTCTGCTTCCCCTCCTCCTTCCACACCTGTTCATCTCACAGTTCCCCACAATAAATACCCGAACACTATCATCTGTCTCAGTAACTGCATTCTGAAAAAATCAACCTCCTGTGATCGTATTATTCAAGATCTTCCAGAATGCAAGGGCAGAACTATTCATCTTTCTGACCTCAAGCACACAAAAATTTCTCCTCTGTACTAGCTCCAGTGTATATAATGCATCAGTGCAAAAAATTATTGAGATGCTACAGAATCATAACTATTGAGTTTACAGTGCTTGCTTTGTCAATAGAAACACAGTATTCTCTCCAATTACCCCAGAGAACTCTGAAATTTGGCCATTGAACCTAGACAGCTAGAGAAAAATACTTCTTTTGGATATTAACTTAGGGGAATAAAGACAACGTAGCTCTCTGGGGAAACATAGATTATAGATCAGAAGGTAATGGGGACTTTTATCTGCTGGTAGAAAAGCATCATTACATTTTTCTTAACAAGACGAGGGGCAAAAGAAGAGCTTCAGGGGCCCACTGCTCTGGGAAACTCTAATCACTTCATGTGATAGGAATTTTCCAGGCAGAAATGGGCAGGGATTTCCTCATATCTTTATCTTGTTTTATGGTCCAAATGTTAGAGGGTTAAATAGACACAGTCAGCATCCTGCTCCTAACCCCCTTGCACTTGTACTCGCTCATTCTTCACAGGGAAGAGATACGAATTTGGTTAGACTATTAGACCTTGAATGGCATCTTTTTGGTTAGAAGGGTTTGTGGACAGAGTATTCCAGTGCAGAAAATGTTTCATCAATTACATGCAATATTTAAGAAAATAAATACTGAGTAATATGCATTAAGCATGGTGCACATGCCTCCAAGATATTTTGCATACTCTTTCTGCCAGAATAATCAACTCTGATGAGAATTGGATCTTTCCGTTGTCATTTTCATTCTGAATAGATTCTTATGGGAAGCATTCCAGTGCAAAAATGGTTTATAAAAAGTGCTTCCTAAGCGCTAAAATAGAATTGCTGTCTCAATTGATGTAATATCTCTGCCAGTTCCAAAAGACACACCTGAACTGTTATGTCCACATTGAGTTGCTGAGGCTAAGTGGAACTGCTGTGTTTTCTCTGTTTTCTGGGACTGTATAGCTATTCTCTTTCTCAGTTCCATTTTTCAGATAGAATGCCACTGTAACAAGCCTAATGTCCTCGAAACTGTTAAGGTAAAAAAGAAGAATAAAAAAATTATGAAAATGTATTTCCCCAGGTTCAATATTCAACTCACTAATTTGGGTAATTTTTCTCTCTCCAATAAGTAGCATGACTCAGTCAGACACAAATGGGTCTGGATGCTGGTTGGCTGCTGGGTTCTGAACAAGTAGCTCTTACTCTTGGATCAATAAATGCTGATACCTCCTCAACAGCCTCGGCACCTCAGTCTTCTGGGAACCTTCCTATAAACTTTTTGCATATAAACCAGCTCTTTTCTGATAATATTTTTCTAGAAGCCTTTTGAAAAAAGGCTGGCTCTCTCTTTTTCTTTCCCAGCTGAAAGGAGAAATAGCAAATCAGGCTGAGGTGGAGAAAGTGTATATGTTACACAGTTTATTTTGATTTTATGCATTGAAAGGACATTTGCTTATAATTTATCAGTGGATGTCCAGGGTCATTGATTACAGTAGGTTCCTTGGGGCACTAGTTTCTCATGGTCTTCTTTGTAGAGGCTTAGATTTATCTATTATGCAGTTGGAATCTATGACTTCCAGTTTCAATATACATCCTTCAATATTCTTTAATACATGCAAATCTTTTGATCATTATAGTTTTATTATTTCCTTTCAAAAAACAGCAGATACCTTTATGTTTTAAAATGTAGAGGATGTGCATGGGAATGAGGAGAAGAATACAACCTATAAGTCCTTACAGTAAATGAATCATTTTTTTTTGGAAATAACATTTAAATTGACTTAAATTAAGATGAAATCATTATCTAATTAGTTTTAAATTCTCTGCCAGAATATTGAATGCTTTTCATTTTAATTCTGAATAGATTCTTATGGGAAGCATTCCAGTGCAAAAATGGTTTATAAAAAGTGCTTCCTAAGCGCTAAAATAGAATTGCTGTCTCAATTGATGTAATATCTCTGCCAGTTCCAAAAGACACACCTGAACTGTTATGTCCACATTGAGTTGCTGAGGCTAAGTGGAACTGCTGTGTTTTCTCTGTTTTCTGGGACTGTATAGCTATTCTCTTTCTCAGTTCCATTTTTCAGATAGAATGCCACTGTAACAAGCCTAATGTCCTCGAAACTGTTAAGGT
Organism: Tragulus kanchil; assembly: GCA_022376925.1. Classification (NCBI taxonomy): domain Eukaryota; kingdom Metazoa; phylum Chordata; class Mammalia; order Artiodactyla; family Tragulidae; genus Tragulus; species Tragulus kanchil. The sequence goes on along the minus strand of JAIOJX010000002.1, from coordinate 36,670,383 downwards.
AAAAAAGAAGAATAAAAAAATTATGAAAATGTATTTCCCCAGGTTCAATATTCAACTCACTAATTTGGGTAATTTTCTCTCTCCAATAAGTAGCATGACTCAGTCAGACACAAATGGGTCTGGATGCTGGTTGGCTGCTGGGTTCTGAACAAGTAGCTCTTACTCTTGGATCAATAAATGCTGATACCTCCTCAACAGCCTCGGCACCTCAGTCTTCTGGGAACCTTCCTATAAACTTTTTGCATATAAACCAGCTCTTTTCTGATAATATTTTTCTAGAAGCCTTTTGAAAAAAGGCTGGCTCTCTTTTTCTTTCCCAGCTGAAAGGAGAAATAGCAAATCAGGCTGAGGTGGAGAAAGTGTATATGTTACACAGTTTATTTTGATTTTATGCATTGAAAGGACATTTGCTTATAATTTATCAGTGGATGTCCAGGGTCATTGATTACAGTAGGTTCCTTGGGGCACTAGTTTCTCATGGTCTTCTTTGTAGAGGCTTAGATTTATCTATTATGCAGTTGGAATCTATGACTTCCAGTTTCAATATACATCCTTCAATATTCTTTAATACATGCAAATCTTTTGATCATTATAGTTTTATTATTTCCTTTCAAAAAACAGCAGATACCTTTATGTTTTAAAATGTAGAGGATGTGCATGGGAATGAGGAGAAGAATACAACCTATAAGTCCTTACAGTAAATGAATCATTTTTTTTTGGAAATAACATTTAAATTGACTTAAATTAAGATGACATCATTTAATGTCAATTATCTAATTAGTGTTTTAAAAATCCTGATAAGGGCTTCCTGGTGGTCCAGTGGGTAAGGACACTGCCTTGCAGTGCAAGGAGTGCCGGTTCAATCCCTGGCCTGGGAAGATCCCACATGGTGCGGAGCTTCTGGACCGATATGTCCAACTACCCAGCTGGAGTTCTGGAGCGCATGTGCCCAGTGCTGGTGTTCTGCAGTGAGAGAGGCCACTGCGAGGGGAGGTCCACACAGGCCAAAGAATAAAGATGAATGAAAATAAATAAATGAAAGACCAATAGAAGTGCCTCCCCCGAAAAAAATCTTGATGATAAAAATCCCTAAAAAAGTAATTAAGTATATTGTTACTTGTTTTAGCTACATAGGTAAAATGGCTCTTTGAAGTTTATCCAAATTAGAGCACTGTTTAACGCTAGTATGGCACTTCCCTGATGACTCAGACGGTAAGAATCTGCCTGCAATACAGGAGATCAGGGTTCAATCCCTAGGCCAGGAAGATCTCCTGGAGAAGAGAATGGCCATCCACTCCAGTGTTCTCGCCTGGAGAATTCCGTGGACAGAGGAGCCAAGTGGGTTACAATCTATGGGATCACAAAGAGTTGGACATGACTGACCAAACAACATTTTCACTTTCACACTTTAACGTTAATACACATCCAGATTTTCTTATTACATGCAATGTATGCATGACAAAGATACTTTATGGATGATACTCATTTAAATAGATGTTGCTCCTAAATACTTTTAATTAATCAAATAGATGTTATCTATTATTGCAGTAGGTTCCTTGGGGCACTAGTTTCTCATGGTCTTCTTTGTAGAGGCTTAGATTTATCTATTATGCAGTTGGAATCTATGACTTCCAGTTTCAATATACATCCTTCAATATTCTTTAATACATGCAAATCTTTTGATCATTATAGTTTTATTATTTCCTTTCAAAAAACAGCAGATACCTTTATGTTTTAAAATGTAGAGGATGTGCATGGGAATGAGGAGAAGAATACAACCTATAAGTCCTTACAGTAAATGAATCATTTTTTTTTGGAAATAACATTTAAATTGACTTAAATTAAGATGACATCATTTAATGTCAATTATCTAATTAGTGTTTTAAAAATCCTGATAAGGGCTTCCTGGTGGTCCAGTGGGTAAGGACACTGCCTTGCAGTGCAAGGAGTGCCGGTTCAATCCCTGGCCTGGGAAGATCCCACATGGTGCGGAGCTTCTGGACCGATATGTCCAACTACCCAGCTGGAGTTCTGGAGCGCATGTGCCCAGTGCTGGTGTTCTGCAGTGAGAGAGGCCACTGCGAGGGGAGGTCCACACAGGCCAAAGAATAAAGATGAATGAAAATAAATAAATGAAAGACCAATAGAAGTGCCTCCCCCGAAAAAAATCTTGATGATAAAAATCCCTAAAAAAGTAATTAAGTATATTGTTACTTGTTTTAGCTACATAGGTAAAATGGCTCTTTGAAGTTTATCCAAATTAGAGCACTGTTTAACGCTAGTATGGCACTTCCCTGATGACTCAGACGGTAAGAATCTGCCTGCAATACAGGAGATCAGGGTTCAATCCCTAGGCCAGGAAGATCTCCTGGAGAAGAGAATGGCCATCCACTCCAGTGTTCTCGCCTGGAGAATTCCGTGGACAGAGGAGCCAAGTGGGTTACAATCTATGGGATCACAAAGAGTTGGACATGACTGACCAAACAACATTTTCACTTTCACACTTTAACGTTAATACACATCCAGATTTTCTTATTACATGCAATGTATGCATGACAAAGATACTTTATGGATGATACTCATTTAAATAGATGTTGCTCCTAAATACTATTAATCAAATTGTTAACATACGACATAGTGGGAGATGGAATATGGCTTCTCTTGACAGAACCCATATTGCTTTCACTTTGAATTGTCTTGAAAGATACAAGAATTTAGAAAACATTTAAACAAAAATCTTTAGCAGAGTATGCATGTATTTAAATAACCAGCTAATTTCCCTGGCAATCATATTTTTCTTTAAATATTGGAAAGGGCTTCAATATCATCTCTCTGGTACCACAGTTAAAAAAAAGAATCAACACTTATTAAGGGTGATTAAACTCAACTATTGTCAAGAAAGGGCAAGGCTCTATGGTCTTTTAAAACTTCTTTCTTAAGGATCATGGATCGTTAGCAAGGTACTTCCAAAAATTGAGGACTCTATCTCAGGACATGATGCTTAGGGAAAATATTATGTAAGAATAAAGATGTGAGCAACCAGAGTTCTAGTTACTGTTTCTAACTCTCAAGTCATGGCCACTTAAGTATAGTTAGTTACAGAAAATTCAGTAAACTTTTATTTAACTCTGTATTTATGGGTACTGAATTTCTGCATTCTGTCTTCAGAGTCAGTAACTGGACCCAAATTTTCTTACATTCTAATTTAAATTTTAAAGTGAAAAGGAAATATTTGCAGAGACTTTTTCAACTCATCCTCATGGTTATCCAGATGGTCACTCCACCCCCATGTAGGAAAAATTTGTCTTTCTGAATCAGCCATCACTTCTTGTTGTTCCATCACCATCACTTAGTCATGTCCGACTCTTTGCAACCCCATGGACTACAGCATGTCAAGCTCCTCTCGTCCTCCACTGTCTCCCGGGGTGTGCTTACATTCATGTCCATTGAATCAGTGATGCTATCTAGTCATCTCCAGTGTTCTCGCCTGGAGAATTCCGTGGACAGAGGAGCCAAGTGGGTTACAATCTATGGGATCACAAAGAGTTGGACATGACTGACCAAACAACATTTTCACTTTCACACTTTAACGTTAATACACATCCAGATTTTCTTATTACATGCAATGTATGCATGACAAAGATACTTTATGGATGATACTCATTTAAATAGATGTTGCTCCTAAATACTATTAATCAAATTGTTAACATACGACATAGTGGGAGATGGAATATGGCTTCTCTTGACAGAACCCATATTGCTTTCACTTTGAATTGTCTTGAAAGATACAAGAATTTAGAAAACATTTAAACAAAAATCTTTAGCAGAGTATGCATGTATTTAAATAACCAGCTAATTTCCCTGGCAATCATATTTTTCTTTAAATATTGGAAAGGGCTTCAATATCATCTCTCTGGTACCACAGTTAAAAAAAAGAATCAACACTTATTAAGGGTGATTAAACTCAACTATTGTCAAGAAAGGGCAAGGCTCTATGGTCTTTTAAAACTTCTTTCTTAAGGATCATGGATCGTTAGCAAGGTACTTCCAAAAATTGAGGACTCTATCTCAGGACATGATGCTTAGGGAAAATATTATGTAAGAATAAAGATGTGAGCAACCAGAGTTCTAGTTACTGTTTCTAACTCTCAAGTCATGGCCACTTAAGTATAGTTAGTTACAGAAAATTCAGTAAACTTTTATTTAACTCTGTATTTATGGGTACTGAATTTCTGCATTCTGTCTTCAGAGTCAGTAACTGGACCCAAATTTTCTTACATTCTAATTTAAATTTTAAAGTGAAAAGGAAATATTTGCAGAGACTTTTTCAACTCATCCTCATGGTTATCCAGATGGTCACTCCACCCCCATGTAGGAAAAATTTGTCTTTCTGAATCAGCCATCACTTCTTGTTGTTCCATCACCATCACTTAGTCATGTCCGACTCTTTGCAACCCCATGGACTACAGCATGTCAAGCTCCTCTCGTCCTCCACTGTCTCCCGGGGTGTGCTTACATTCATGTCCATTGAATCAGTGATGCTATCTAGTCATCTCATCCTCTGCCTCGCTTCTTCTTTGCCTTCAGTCTTGCCCAGTCTCGAGTCATGTCTCGGCTTGGCCTTTATCTTCTATGGGAGTGAGTCCTCAAGAAGATCAACAAAAAGGAATGATAGTTTCTGTGTTTCTACCCTAAAAATCTGGTCTTTATTAGCCTTGTGTTTTCCAGGAGAAGGCATGCGGACAGCACATCTTTCAGGATGGGTGCTGCCTCTGCTATCTTAGCTGGCAGACTGATAGCAGATGGAAAAGACAGCAAGCTGTCTGTTGCCATCAGTTTAGCCTGTGTGTATCCACAGCTTCACAAGTAGCATGTCAATGAGGGGCACTTCCTCGGTGACCTTGACCCAGCCGAGGGAACATTGTGGAGTTGGTTGGCTGTCACACCCTAGAGTACTGGGGGGCACTGAAGCTGTTTGTCTCCTCATTCTTCCCTTTCCTCTGCTTCTCTCAGAAGAGATCCTATAATATCAAGAGAGAATATTTTGTCTTGAGGATTCTGCTCTTGATCACATTTTCCTTTCTTGGTGCTAGAATCTGTCTGAGATCAGGGGCTTTTCAAAAATTGTGTGTGTGTGTGTCTGGGTCTGTGTAAATGAGATATTTTTCACCTGTAGATACCTGAGGACTCAAGACTGGATGATACAAAAAATTGTATCTGGAAGAGTTAAGAGGCAGACATCTCTAAATGTGAACTCTAGTTCCACTCATGTATATTTCCAGTACCAGTTTCTCAGCCACCCTGAAAGTTTCCTTAGCTTTAAAATATGCTCAGTACCATTCATCTATCAATATTGTCTTGGAGATTAAATGATAATACGCATAATTTATATGGTACCTATCTGGCATTTTGTAACAAACAATGGTGGCTCCTTTCCCCAAATTAGTAATTTCAGTGGCAAGAGCCTCAGCAAATGTTTCATCATTGGAACTGAAAATGTAGTAAATAGGAGAGAGTGTGTGTCTTGTCAGTCACTCAGTGCATGAGCCATAAGAGACTCTGATTCAACCCTTGGGTTGGGAAGATCCCTGAAAGAGAGCATGAAAACCCACTCCAGTATTCTTACCTGGAGAATCCTATGGATAGGGGAGCCTGGTAGGCTACAGTCCAAAGAGTTGGACAAGACTGGTGAGACTTAGAATATACACAGAGAAGATCTGATTTAATGCAGATGGTCTACTAATAGTGACAACTTGAGCAGATATCATTGATTCCTGCCTTTGCTTTTCCTCAACAAGATTTAATATTTAGGTCAAGACCTTTGTCCCAGGAAAAAGCCCCTGATGGGCAGTCTGGTCTTAGGGAGAAGGCATGCGGACAGCACATCTTTCAGGATGGTGCTGCCTCTGCTATCTTAGCTGGCAGACTGATAGCAGATGGAAAAGACAGCAAGCTGTCTGTTGCCATCAGTTTAGCCTGTGTGTATCCACAGCTTCACAAGTAGCATGTCAATGAGGGGCACTTCCTCGGTGACCTTGACCCAGCCGAGGGAACATTGTGGAGTTGGTTGGCTGTCACACCCTAGAGTACTGGGGGGCACTGAAGCTGTTTGTCTCCTCATTCTTCCCTTTCCTCTGCTTCTCTCAGAAGAGATCCTATAATATCAAGAGAGAATATTTTGTCTTGAGGATTCTGCTCTTGATCACATTTTCCTTTCTTGGTGCTAGAATCTGTCTGAGATCAGGGGCTTTTCAAAAATTGTGTGTGTGTGTGTCTGGGTCTGTGTAAATGAGATATTTTTCACCTGTAGATACCTGAGGACTCAAGACTGGATGATACAAAAAATTGTATCTGGAAGAGTTAAGAGGCAGACATCTCTAAATGTGAACTCTAGTTCCACTCATGTATATTTCCAGTACCAGTTTCTCAGCCACCCTGAAAGTTTCCTTAGCTTTAAAATATGCTCAGTACCATTCATCTATCAATATTGTCTTGGAGATTAAATGATAATACGCATAATTTATATGGTACCTATCTGGCATTTTGTAACAAACAATGGTGGCTCCTTTCCCCAAATTAGTAATTTCAGTGGCAAGAGCCTCAGCAAATGTTTCATCATTGGAACTGAAAATGTAGTAAATAGGAGAGAGTGTGTGTCTTGTCAGTCACTCAGTGCATGAGCCATAAGAGACTCTGATTCAACCCTTGGGTTGGGAAGATCCCCTGAAAGAGAGCATGAAAACCCACTCCAGTATTCTTACCTGGAGAATCCTATGGATAGGGGAGCCTGGTAGGCTACAGTCCAAAGAGTTGGACAAGACTGGTGAGACTTAGAATATACACAGAGAAGATCTGATTTAATGCAGATGGTCTACTAATAGTGACAACTTGAGCAGATATCATTGATTCCTGCCTTTGCTTTTCCTCAACAAGATTTAATATTTAGGTCAAGGTCAACCCTTGTTTGATATACAGACCACTAGGGATCAAACCCAGGCCCCCTTGCAGTGGAGTCATAGAGTCTTAAACACTGACTCACCAGAAAAGTCACCAAAGGATACAACCTTTTAATGTCATTGAGGTCTGAAAACTCAGAGTAATCTCAGATTTCTCAGGTAAAATCCACCCTAGTTCATGTTTATTTCAAACACACCTGTTTTGAAAGAAAGTAAAGCTCTCTAAAGAAAGCTCAAAGTTCTAAAGAAAGTAAAGTTTTTTTTTTCATTTTTTTCTTAAATCCTTCATTTTTTGATGGACGTGGTGCTGAGGGGAATATTCATGAGGAACTTATGTTCTAGAACTTTATATTCATAACAGAGAATACTAGATTTGCTGAGTGGACCAGCTGTCATGCTTCTGTAGAACCACGAGGCAATTTTAGTGAACTATGAGGAAACAAACTGAATTTGCATAATTGAAAGCCAGTGCATTTCTTCTCTGTCTCTCTTTTCATTGTAGCACAAAATGCACAACATACAATTCACCATTTTAACTGTTTGTAGGTGTCTGGTTCGGCAGTGGTGACCGTATTCTTGTTGGACAACCGATCTCCAAAATGTTTTTTTAATCTTATGAAACTGAGTTTTCACACTGATTGAACAGCAACCCCTCAAAATATTCAGGCAAAGATCAAGAAAAGATGATAAGACCATTAGTGAGAATTGTTCAGGAACAAGATATTGATGAGGTGCCCAGTACACTACACCATAGATTTTCTGATATTTGCAAAGGAGAGACTTACCTTTACAGTGGATCTCTGGTGGTCCCTCCTTCAATACAGTCATATAATTTAGCCTTAGTAATAGTGGGTGTCATCAAGGTATGCATCTAGAGATGATTTGATACAGATTATCCAGCATCATTTATGACACATTCTTACCAAGATTGTTTTATCAAGCCTAAATATTCTGTGAACTTAACTTCAGATTCACATGAAGTAAATGGGGTCTTGTTGTTTAGTAGCTAAGTCGTGTCTCACTCTTTGCCACCCCAGAGTGACAAGACTGGTGAGACTTAGAATATACACAGAGAAGATCTGATTTAATGCAGATGGTCTACTAATAGTGACAACTTGAGCAGATATCATTGATTCCTGCCTTTGCTTTTCCTCAACAAGATTTAATATTTAGGTCAAGGTCAACCCTTGTTTGATATACAGACCACTAGGGATCAAACCCAGGCCCCCTTGCAGTGGAGTCATAGAGTCTTAAACACTGACTCACCAGAAAAGTCACCAAAGGATACAACCTTTTAATGTCATTGAGGTCTGAAAACTCAGAGTAATCTCAGATTTCTCAGGTAAAATCCACCCTAGTTCATGTTTATTTCAAACACACCTGTTTTGAAAGAAAGTAAAGCTCTCTAAAGAAAGCTCAAAGTTCTAAAGAAAGTAAAGTTTTTTTTTTCATTTTTTTCTTAAATCCTTCATTTTTTGATGGACGTGGTGCTGAGGGAATATTCATGAGGAACTTATGTTCTAGAACTTTATATTCATAACAGAGAATACTAGATTTGCTGAGTGGACCAGCTGTCATGCTTCTGTAGAACCACGAGGCAATTTTAGTGAACTATGAGGAAACAAACTGAATTTGCATAATTGAAAGCCAGTGCATTTCTTCTCTGTCTCTCTTTTCATTGTAGCACAAAATGCACAACATACAATTCACCATTTTAACTGTTTGTAGGTGTCTGGTTCGGCAGTGGTGACCGTATTCTTGTTGGACAACCGATCTCCAAAATGTTTTTTTAATCTTATGAAACTGAGTTTTCACACTGATTGAACAGCAACCCCTCAAAATATTCAGGCAAAGATCAAGAAAAGATGATAAGACCATTAGTGAGAATTGTTCAGGAACAAGATATTGATGAGGTGCCCAGTACACTACACCATAGATTTTCTGATATTTGCAAAGGAGAGACTTACCTTTACAGTGGATCTCTGGTGGTCCCTCCTTCAATACAGTCATATAATTTAGCCTTAGTAATAGTGGGTGTCATCAAGGTATGCATCTAGAGATGATTTGATACAGATTATCCAGCATCATTTATGACACATTCTTACCAAGATTGTTTTATCAAGCCTAAATATTCTGTGAACTTAACTTCAGATTCACATGAAGTAAATGGGGTCTTGTTGTTTAGTAGCTAAGTCGTGTCTCACTCTTTGCCACCCCAGAGTGACATGACAGGCTTTCCTGTCCTTCACTATCTCCTGGAGTTCACTCAGATTCATATCCCTTGAGTTGGTTATACTATCTAACTATCTCATCCTCTGCCACTCTCTTCTTTTGCCTTTCCCAGCATTTTCCAATGAGCTGGCTATTTACACTGTGTGGCCAAAGTATTGGAGCTTCAGCTTCAGCATTGGTCCTTCTAATGAATGTTCAGGGTTGATTTCTTTTAGGATTGACTGGTTTGGTCTCCTTGCAGTCCAAGGGACTCTCAAGAGTCTTTTCCAACACCACAATTTGAAAGCACTAGTATTCAGTGCTCAGCCTTCTTTGTGATCCTTCTCTCACATCTGTACATGACTATTAGAAAAACCATAGCTTTGACTATATGGATCTTTGTTGGCAAAGTGATATCTCTGCTTCTTAATATACTTTCTAGGTCTGTCATAGCTTTCCTTCCAAGGGGCAAGCATCTTTTAATTTCATGTAAAGGGGATAGAACAACAGTTAAACTACAGGATGGAGTTCAAGCCAGAAAAGACACACCATGCAGTTGACCTTGGTCCAAAGGCAGAAAAATGACTACATCTACTCTTTTTAAAAAATTTTTATTTATTTTATTTATTTTTTGGCTAGTCTGGGTTTTCACTACTGCCACAGGCTCTCTTCTACAGTTGCAGGGAGTCGGGGGTACTCTCTAGTTTAGGTGAGCAGACTTCTTGTTGCAATGACTTCTCTTGTTGTGGAACTCAGGCTCTAGGGCACATGAACTTCAGTAGTTGCAGCACATGGGTTCAATAGTTGCAGCTCCGAGGCTCTTGAACTCTTTGAGTTTGCAATGAAAGTTTCTACAACTTGATGTACTAATGTTTGTGAAAATATAAACAAACTAATGTAAATATATTCGGGGACTTTTGTATGATTATCTGTCTTAGTTACTATAGGCTGTTTGCTATTCAAAAAAGTCCTAAAATCCATAACTTTTTGGATGCCATTGTTCTCAAATGTAGTGTAGATTATAAATTCTACTGATGTGTGTTGACGCAAACTTAACATTTTGTTTTTCATCCCATCCTCTTGCCCTGATCAAACTTGATTTTAGCATTCCTACTGATGTCTAATGGTATATCATTTGAAAAGGCCTTAATACTGGGAAAGACTGAGGGCAGGAGGAGAAGCAAACAATACAGGATGAGATGGTTGGATGGCATCATTGACTCAATGGATGTGAGTTTGAGCAAACCATGGGAGCTAGTGAAGGATGCCTGGTGTGCTGCAGTCTGTGGGGTTGCAAAGAGTTAAATACAACTGAGCAACTAATATACACATCCTTATCAGTACTTCTGAAGTATCTTATTTGGCCATCAAAGTTGCTAAAGTCATTGAACAACTGCCAAATCAGAGAGATCAGACATGAAACAGCTTTAAAGCACTAGTATTCAGTGCTCAGCCTTCTTTGTGATCCTTCTCTCACATCTGTACATGACTATTAGAAAAACCATAGCTTTGACTATATGGATCTTTGTTGGCAAAGTGATATCTCTGCTTCTTAATATACTTTCTAGGTCTGTCATAGCTTTCCTTCCAAGGGGCAAGCATCTTTTAATTTCATGTAAAGGGGATAGAACAACAGTTAAACTACAGGATGGAGTTCAAGCCAGAAAAGACACACCATGCAGTTGACCTTGGTCCAAAGGCAGAAAAATGACTACATCTACTCTTTTTAAAAAATTTTTATTTATTTTATTTATTTTTTGGCTAGTCTGGGTTTTCACTACTGCCACAGGCTCTCTTCTACAGTTGCAGGGAGTCGGGGGTACTCTCTAGTTTAGGTGAGCAGACTTCTTGTTGCAATGACTTCTCTTGTTGTGGAACTCAGGCTCTAGGGCACATGAACTTCAGTAGTTGCAGCACATGGGTTCAATAGTTGCAGCTCCGAGGCTCTTGAACTCTTTGAGTTTGCAATGAAAGTTTCTACAACTTGATGTACTAATGTTTGTGAAAATATAAACAAACTAATGTAAATATATTCGGGGACTTTTGTATGATTATCTGTCTTAGTTACTATAGGCTGTTTGCTATTCAAAAAAGTCCTAAAATCCATAACTTTTTGGATGCCATTGTTCTCAAATGTAGTGTAGATTATAAATTCTACTGATGTGTGTTGACGCAAACTTAACATTTTGTTTTTCATCCCATCCTCTTGCCCTGATCAAACTTGATTTTAGCATTCCTACTGATGTCTAATGGTATATCATTTGAAAAGGCCTTAATACTGGGAAAGACTGAGGGCAGGAGGAGAAGCAAACAATACAGGATGAGATGGTTGGATGGCATCATTGACTCAATGGATGTGAGTTTGAGCAAACCATGGGAGCTAGTGAAGGATGCCTGGTGTGCTGCAGTCTGTGGGGTTGCAAAGAGTTAAATACAACTGAGCAACTAATATACACACATCCTTATCAGTACTTCTGAAGTATCTTATTTGGCCATCAAAGTTGCTAAAGTCATTGAACAACTGCCAAATCAGAGAGATCCATCTCTGACATGAAACAGCTTTTAAATTGCATGAAACTATTAAGGATCTACTAACTCCATTTGTTCTGTTTCATAGGAATGTGACATTATTACACCTCTAACCAGTGAAATCATACATGAATTCCTTCCTCTGTTCCATTTATATCAACGCATACCTTGTATGCATTTCATACAGTTTCTTGCAACTTGGTTTTAATTTGTTTCCCATGTGTGTGTCCTGAATATGTGCGTCCACCTCATTCTGTTTAGACACACCTGTCTATGAAGCCAGGATGGACAGTGTCAGTAATACCTCACTTCAGTTCTGACCAGCTGAGGCAGGGCAAGTCTCAGGATTCTCCTCCAAACTACATCTCTCATGATGTCTCTTCTCTTTCTTTTCTTTCAAAATGATCACAAGAAAATAAGTGAAATTTACCTAGATGAAGGTGACAGTAATATCCCATCTAACTTGATTACTAAGAAACAAACCTCAACATTAAAGGAATGGTGTTCCAAACTGGGACTTGCAGGCATTGGAGAACCAGGAAGACTGTAGTTTGTTCACATGAGTGAATAGACTCGCAGAGAGTCTCAGATTCTTTTCACTTCCCACTGATAGTGATGTGGTTTGGGTAACGCTTCCCAGTGGTCTTCAGCCTCAGCTTACTCATGTAGATATTACAGGTAGGAAATGACCACCCACTCCAGTATTCTTGCCTGAAGAATCCCGTGAATACAGGAAACTTGTCCTGTAGGCTACAGTCCTTGGGGTCGTCAAAGAATTGGGCATGACTTAGCGACCAAACAACAATAACAAATCCCATCCTGTATCTCACAGGTTGATCACAGCATCATTACCAAAGAGGAGATGGCAGGAAGGAGGCCCCTTAAAGTCCATTTTCCAGGAAAACTTGTCAATCGATCTCCTGTGTGTCTACCAGCTTGGTTTTGGGTTTTGGTAAATACTATAATACTTTAATCTAAAGAGTTAAATACAAACGGGGAGCAAATAAAAATACAAAAACATCCTTATCAGTACTTCTGAAGTATCTTATTTGGCCATCAAAGTTGCTAAAGTCATTGAACAACTGCCAAATCAGAGAGATCCATCTCTGACATGAAACAGCTTTTAAATTGCATGAAACTATTAAGGATCTACTAACTCCATTTGTTCTGTTTCATAGGAATGTGACATTATTACACCTCTAACCAGTGAAATCATACATGAATTCCTTCCTCTGTTCCATTTATATCAACGCATACCTTGTATGCATTTCATACAGTTTCTTGCAACTTGGTTTTAATTTGTTTCCCATGTGTGTGTCCTGAATATGTGCGTCCACCTCATTCTGTTTAGACACACCTGTCTATGAAGCCAGGATGGACAGTGTCAGTAATACCTCACTTCAGTTCTGACCAGCTGAGGCAGGGCAAGTCTCAGGATTCTCCTCCAAACTACATCTCTCATGATGTCTCTTCTCTTTCTTTTCTTTCAAAATGATCACAAGAAAATAAGTGAAATTTACCTAGATGAAGGTGACAGTAATATCCCATCTAACTTGATTACTAAGAAACAAACCTCAACATTAAAGGAATGGTGTTCCAAACTGGGACTTGCAGGCATTGGAGAACCAGGAAGACTGTAGTTTGTTCACATGAGTGAATAGACTCGCAGAGAGTCTCAGATTCTTTTCACTTCCCACTGATAGTGATGTGGTTTGGGTAACGCTTCCCAGTGGTCTTCAGCCTCAGCTTACTCATGTAGATATTACAGGTAGGAAATGACCACCCACTCCAGTATTCTTGCCTGAAGAATCCCGTGAATACAGGAAACTTGTCCTGTAGGCTACAGTCCTTGGGGTCGTCAAAGAATTGGGCATGACTTAGCGACCAAACAACAATAACAAATCCCATCCTGTATCTCACAGGTTGATCACAGCATCATTACCAAAGAGGAGATGGCAGGAAGGAGGCCCCTTAAAGTCCATTTTCCAGGAAAACTTGTCAATCGATCTCCTGTGTGTCTACCAGCTTGGTTTTGGGTTTTGGTAAATACTAATAATACTGCTTTGAAGTTTTGACCAATCACTTCATACCTAAAATGACATAAATTATAAAATTGTCTGTAATCCAGTACCTCCTACAGGTATTGTGATGCTATAATTCACAAAATATTTAGAAAGAAACTATTGTCTAATTTGAAAATCAGAACAGCCTAAAAAGATCGCAATTTTTATTTCATTTGAGTATGAATAAATTGTTTTTGATACTTTTCCTATCATTCCTTAATAAATATTGAAATGGCTTTTTGTTACATTGCATAAGCAATAGTCGCTTCAGTGTTTTTTTTAGGAGTATTATTTTGAAGAGACAAAAAATGTCTTCCCACTGCCTCTGTGATTAAACCTTCACCCCACTAGTCACACCTATCGTGTTTTAGCAGCTGTATATAATTTCTGGCTTGATTATTTGCACAACACTGTACATAATTAAGCATTGGGAAATGCTCCAATGACAATTTGAAAGTGCTATTTTAAAAGTCTGGAATTATCTCCTCTGGTCCTCTGCATTTGCCAGATAGACACAACTTTTTTTTCCATGTTCGACTCCACTCAGCAGTTCCAAACAATCCATTATGTGCTTTTGCTTTTGAATATCATTAGAAATTTATTTTTATAGTTTTTATGATGCATGCAGATTTTTAGTTGCACTCCTACCAGCCATATTTGTTGCAGAAGAACTTGATGAAAGGGTTGTGTGTTTTCTCCTTGCAAATACATCAGATGAATTTATGTCTGTGTCAATGCGAGGTGATTGTGGACACTAAAGATAAGTGAATGAAAATTGTGTTCCATGGGGGGAAAAGTGTAGTTACAGAAAAGTATGAAAAGACATTTACAAGCTTTTAGAAACAGCTGTATTTTGATCATTTATTCACATTTTCGCAAAAGCGATTATCATTTCCAAATGGAAAATGTGATTTTTCATTTTGAAATGTAATTATAGTTCATAGAGAAATCTGGAGAGTGTTTATTTTAAGGCTCCTCTCTATAGGTATTCAATGATAATGGTGGCCATTAGCTATGAAAGAGAAATGGAAAGCTCAGCCCCTCCTGGGAGCTCTGAGGAGGTGATGCTCATTTCACATGATGGACAATTGAGCCCAAAAGACAGAAATCCTCAGAAACAGCCCCTGAGAAGGGACTGAGCAGTGGGAACTGAAAACTGGTGATGTTAACAACAGACCTTATTTGAGATTAATGTAAAACATGAACATTCCAAAATAGAACGAGTGTATTGTTTCCTGGCTGTTTATGTATTTGTCTTCATATTGGAAAGTAACTGAATCAGTTTTCAGCAAAAGTCAAAGATGGTTCACGTTCTTGAAATTTTACATTTCTCATCCTGTGAAACTACCACTTTGAGTTCAGTTTAAATAAGTGAATTTCACCCCGAAGAAGAAAACCTCCAAGAATCATTTTGGGGCCATTTGCCCCATAGCTATGACTTGTACTGAACGTCTACTCACAAAACCTACAAGGAAAATTGGGCCAAACCTACAGTCTAGTGCATTTCTATTGTTTTAGAAAATGGAGAAAAGGGGAGGAAAGAGTAGAGAATGAAGAGGAAGAAGAGGAGGAATGAAGAAGGAAGTGCTTTTGATAATAATTGTTTCTGGAATTCCATCTCCTTTTTGGTCCTCTGCATTTGCCAGATAGACACAACTTTTTTTTCCATGTTCGACTCCACTCAGCAGTTCCAAACAATCCATTATGTGCTTTTGCTTTTGAATATCATTAGAAATTTATTTTATAGTTTTTATGATGCATGCAGATTTTTAGTTGCACTCCTACCAGCCATATTTGTTGCAGAAGAACTTGATGAAAGGGTTGTGTGTTTTCTCCTTGCAAATACATCAGATGAATTTATGTCTGTGTCAATGCGAGGTGATTGTGGACACTAAAGATAAGTGAATGAAAATTGTGTTCCATGGGGGGAAAAGTGTAGTTACAGAAAAGTATGAAAAGACATTTACAAGCTTTTAGAAACAGCTGTATTTTGATCATTTATTCACATTTTCGCAAAAGCGATTATCATTTCCAAATGGAAAATGTGATTTTTCATTTTGAAATGTAATTATAGTTCATAGAGAAATCTGGAGAGTGTTTATTTTAAGGCTCCTCTCTATAGGTATTCAATGATAATGGTGGCCATTAGCTATGAAAGAGAAATGGAAAGCTCAGCCCCTCCTGGGAGCTCTGAGGAGGTGATGCTCATTTCACATGATGGACAATTGAGCCCAAAAGACAGAAATCCTCAGAAACAGCCCCTGAGAAGGGACTGAGCAGTGGGAACTGAAAACTGGTGATGTTAACAACAGACCTTATTTGAGATTAATGTAAAACATGAACATTCCAAAATAGAACGAGTGTATTGTTTCCTGGCTGTTTATGTATTTGTCTTCATATTGGAAAGTAACTGAATCAGTTTTCAGCAAAAGTCAAAGATGGTTCACGTTCTTGAAATTTTACATTTCTCATCCTGTGAAACTACCACTTTGAGTTCAGTTTAAATAAGTGAATTTCACCCCGAAGAAGAAAACCTCCAAGAATCATTTTGGGGCCATTTGCCCCATAGCTATGACTTGTACTGAACGTCTACTCACAAAACCTACAAGGAAAATTGGGCCAAACCTACAGTCTAGTGCATTTCTATTGTTTTAGAGAAAATGGAGAAAAGGGGGAGGAAAGAGAGTAGAGAATGAAGAGGAAGAAGAGGAGGAATGAAGAAGGGAGAAGGGGAAGAATGGTGCAAAGAGACAACTTGAATGATTTTACTGAAAGCAAAGAGCATATGGCAACAGCTAGATAAGAATTTTTCAATCACTAGACAGAATGTTCCAGTGGTGAAGGTTTCATTTCTAAGCACCCATCACATACTGTTCACTCTTTATTCAGTGTGTGACCTTGGGTAAATTCCTAAACCTAACTCTACCTCAATTCCCCCATCTATCAAATGGGAGTACTAGAGTACCTACCTCATGGGACTGTTGAAGAGGTTAAGTGAAATAGCAGCCTTTAACAGAGGTCATTTTTGTGTTTTTGCATGAGTGCAAAGCTCTGTGTTGGCGTAATCTTGTGGTTTACTTCATCACTACTGTCTTGTCTGGAATACTGGCTCTTAACTTTATAGCTCACATCACAATTCTGTACTCAGGGCTCATGCGTCTATTTTTCAAGTCTCATCTTTGATCTGAGGTGATGTCCTGAGTAGGCGTTCAAATCAGAATTCTCAGAGCAACTGTTGAGAATTTAAAGTTCAAAAGAAGACAATTATCAAGTATGGTATCCCTGGGTGGGTGGATCTGAATGTTTGCAGTCAGTTTGAACTCTGACAAAAAAAAAAGAGAAATCAGAGTGATTATATCTAATGTGAACTTGTTTTTGAATAACAGACACAGTTAGAATTCTTGTAAAATGTATTATCAGAGCCATCCTAGGAGCGTACAAGGCTAACCCCACTTCTATCTTGAGATGAAGTTCATTATTTCTTCTGTTTGTCTCACGGGGAGGCCTATTTCAGCTGATTACACAAGGAAACTTTCTAACAGAATTATTGAAAGAAAGGAATGGTCTCCCTCAAGGCGGTGGGCCTCTGCCAGAGCTAAAGTGGGAACGGAGTGAGTCAAGTGGAAGATTCAGCAGTGGGAACTTGATGGTCAGGTGGGTGGGCTGGTAAACAGATGTTGACGTTCTTTTCAGAACTGAGATTTTAGGTCTGGAATTCTTCAGTTAAAGCTACTAAAGGTAGGGAAGCATTCCTTTTCCATTCTCTTAACTCACATAGGGTTATGTTACTTTGTTAAAGCAGTCAAACATGAGCATAATTAATTCTATTTTTTTTTTAGGTGAAATTCACATAAAACTAACTTTTTTTTTGGCCTTACCACTAGGTATGTGACATCTTAGTTTCCTGACCAGGGGTTGAACCAAAACCCCCTTCCACTGGAAGCCTAAAGTCTTCACCATGGACCCCCAAGGAAGTCCCAAGTAATCATTTGTTGAGTCAGTGGTATTTATTGCACACATAGTGTTGTGCAGCTGGCATTTCTAACTAGATTAAAACATTTAATCACCCCTAAAGGAAAATCTATGCCTGTTAAGCAGTCACTCCTTACCACCCCTCTCCCCAGCATCCCCAAACCACTAATTTGCTTTCTGATGGACTTGCTGATTTGGGGTGTTTGACAAAGGTGGAGTCTTGCCATTTGTGTGCCTTGGTGTCTGGCTTCTTTGACTAAGCAAAATGTTTATGAGGTTCATTCGTGTTGCAGTATGTATCAATAATTAATTCTTTTAATGGATGAATAATATTCCACCATCTGTATATACTTCAGTTTATTTGCTCATCCATTGATGGACATTTGGCCATGGGAATAGTGCTTTTATGAATATGCATGTATGTGTATTTGAGTACTTGTTTTCATTTCTTGGAGATACAGCCCTAAGAGTGCAAAAACTGTCATATGGTAATTCTATGTTTAATCAAATTTGAGGAATGGCCAAGTTATTTTCTACAGGAGCTGAACCAGTTTGTATTCCCACTGCTGAAGTATGAGAATTTCAAGTTCTTCACATCTTTGCCACACTTGTATTTTCTGATTAAAAAAATACATGTCTTAGTGGGTATGAGGTGGTATCTCGTTATGGTTTTGATTTGTACTTCCCTAATGGTTAATGATATTGATCATCTTTTCATATGCCTGCTGGTCATTTATATGTCTTCCCTGGAGAGGTGCCTGTTTATATTCTTTGCCCACTTTTGAACTTAGTTTGGTCTTCTGTTCTTGAGTTGTAAGAGTTCTTTATATTCTGGAGATTTGACCTTTTAGATACATAATTTACAGCTATTTTTTCCCCATTCTACAGGTTGTCTTTTTATTTTCTTGATTATACCTTTTAGCCACCAGGAAAACCCTTGCAAGTCCCTAGGAATCTTAAGCTCAGATTTTCCATATCTTCAAAAAAGGCCATTAGAATTTTGACAAGGAATGCAATGAATCTTGAAGTTACTTTGAGTATCACTGCCCTCTTAACAACATTAAGTTTCCAGTTTATGAATTCCCCTTAACCACCATGGACCCCAAGGAAGTCCCAAGTAATCATTTGTTGAGTCAGTGGTATTTATTGCACACATAGTGTTGTGCAGCTGGCATTTCTAACTAGATTAAAACATTTAATCACCCCTAAAGGAAAATCTATGCCTGTTAAGCAGTCACTCCTTACCACCCCTCTCCCCAGCATCCCCAAACCACTAATTTGCTTTCTGATGGACTTGCTGATTTGGGGTGTTTGACAAAGGTGGAGTCTTGCCATTTGTGTGCCTTGGTGTCTGGCTTCTTTGACTAAGCAAAATGTTTATGAGGTTCATTCGTGTTGCAGTATGTATCAATAATTAATTCTTTTAATGGATGAATAATATTCCACCATCTGTATATACTTCAGTTTATTTGCTCATCCATTGATGGACATTTGGCCATGGGAATAGTGCTTTTATGAATATGCATGTATGTGTATTTGAGTACTTGTTTTCATTTCTTGGAGATACAGCCCTAAGAGTGCAAAAACTGTCATATGGTAATTCTATGTTTAATCAAATTTGAGGAATGGCCAAGTTATTTTCTACAGGAGCTGAACCAGTTTGTATTCCCACTGCTGAAGTATGAGAATTTCAAGTTCTTCACATCTTTGCCACACTTGTATTTTCTGATTAAAAAAATACATGTCTTAGTGGGTATGAGGTGGTATCTCGTTATGGTTTTGATTTGTACTTCCCTAATGGTTAATGATATTGATCATCTTTTCATATGCCTGCTGGTCATTTATATGTCTTCCCTGGAGAGGTGCCTGTTTATATTCTTTGCCCACTTTTGAACTTAGTTTGGTCTTCTGTTCTTGAGTTGTAAGAGTTCTTTATATTCTGGAGATTTGACCTTTTAGATACATAATTTACAGCTATTTTTTCCCCATTCTACAGGTTGTCTTTTTATTTTCTTGATTATACCTTTTAGCCACCAGGAAAACCCTTGCAAGTCCCTAGGAATCTTAAGCTCAGATTTTCCATATCTTCAAAAAAGGCCATTAGAATTTTGACAAGGAATGCAATGAATCTTGAAGTTACTTTGAGTATCACTGCCCTCTTAACAACATTAAGTTTCCAGTTTATGAACACAAGCTTTCTTTCCATCTTATTTAAGTCTTTGTTAAATTTTTTTTTTAGCAATGTTTTACAGTTTTCAGTGTATCAGTCTTTCACCTTCTTAGTCAAATTCATTCTAGGTACTTTATTCTTTGAGATGCTATTGTAAATAGAATCATTTTCTCGGTACATTTTTATATTATCCACTGCCTACGGTATATAGAAACACAGTTGATCTTGTAGTATATAATTTTGCTGAATTTATTAGTCAGAGTAATATTTTCTGTGAACTTCTTGGATTTTCTATATATAGGATCTTGTCTTCTGTGAATAGAGATAGTTTTACTTCTTCCTTTCCAATTTTAATGCCTTTTATTGATTTTTTTTCTTTCCTAATTGGTCTGGATAGAGTTTGCAGTACAATGTTGACCAGCAGCAGTGAAATCGGGAAACTTTGTCTTGTTGTTGATCTTAGAGGAAAAGTTTTCAGGCTTTCACCACTGAGTACGATGTTAGCTGCGGGTGTTTAATTAATGCCTTTCCTCAGGTTGAAAAACTTTCCTCCATTTCTGGTTTCCTGAATGTTTTCATCAAGAAAGAATCTTGGATATCATCAAATGCTTTTTCTGTGTCAGTTGATATGATCTTGTGGTCTGTTTCTTTATTCTATTAATGCATTGTATTACATAGACGGATATTCTTATCTTTGCATTCCTGGAATCAGCTCCTTTGGTCATGATATATAATCTTCTTAATATGCTGTTGGATTGAGTTTGCTAGTAATTTGTTGAGGATTTTCACATCAATATCCATGAGAGAGATTAGTCTATAATATCTTTTTGTGTGTGTGGTGTCTTCTTCTGGTTTCAGCATCAGGGTCATTGGCCTCATAGAATGAGTTAGGGTGTATTCTCTCATATTTTTGGGAATTCCTTGAGAAGGTTTGGCATTAATTCTTTAAACGTTTGCTATTTCCCCATTCTACAGGTTGTCTTTTTATTTTCTTGATTATACCTTTTAGCCACCAGGAAAACCCTTGCAAGTCCCTAGGAATCTTAAGCTCAGATTTTCCATATCTTCAAAAAAGGCCATTAGAATTTTGACAAGGAATGCAATGAATCTTGAAGTTACTTTGAGTATCACTGCCCTCTTAACAACATTAAGTTTCCAGTTTATGAACACAAGCTTTCTTTCCATCTTATTTAAGTCTTTGTTAAATTTTTTTTTTAGCAATGTTTTACAGTTTTCAGTGTATCAGTCTTTCACCTTCTTAGTCAAATTCATTCTAGGTACTTTATTCTTTGAGATGCTATTGTAAATAGAATCATTTTCTCGGTACATTTTTATATTATCCACTGCCTACGGTATATAGAAACACAGTTGATCTTGTAGTATATAATTTTGCTGAATTTATTAGTCAGAGTAATATTTTCTGTGAACTTCTTGGATTTTCTATATATAGGATCTTGTCTTCTGTGAATAGAGATAGTTTTACTTCTTCCTTTCCAATTTTAATGCCTTTTATTGTTTTATTCTTTCCTAATTGGTCTGGATAGAGTTTGCAGTACAATGTTGACCAGCAGCAGTGAAATCGGGAAACTTTGTCTTGTTGTTGATCTTAGAGGAAAAGTTTTCAGGCTTTCACCACTGAGTACGATGTTAGCTGCGGGTGTTTAATTAATGCCTTTCCTCAGGTTGAAAAACTTTCCTCCATTTCTGGTTTCCTGAATGTTTTCATCAAGAAAGAATCTTGGATATCATCAAATGCTTTTTCTGTGTCAGTTGATATGATCTTGTGGTCTGTTTCTTTATTCTATTAATGCATTGTATTACATAGACGGATATTCTTATCTTTGCATTCCTGGAATCAGCTCCTTTGGTCATGATATATAATCTTCTTAATATGCTGTTGGATTGAGTTTGCTAGTAATTTGTTGAGGATTTTCACATCAATATCCATGAGAGAGATTAGTCTATAATATCTTTTTGTGTGTGTGGTGTCTTCTTCTGGTTTCAGCATCAGGGTCATTGGCCTCATAGAATGAGTTAGGGTGTATTCTCTCATATTTTTGGGAATTCCTTGAGAAGGTTTGGCATTAATTCTTTAAACGTTTGCTAGAATTTAGCAGTGAGGCCATCTGGCCTGGGCTTCAGTTTGTTGGGATAATTTCTCCCTTTTATCCTGGAAAATTGTTTGGAAATATTCTTCAAGTAGTTTTGATACCTGGGGAAAATAGTCCTTCATCTTTTCCTGGATTTAACTTTGATGGTCAGCCAGTTCTTTGGAACTACCAACTCAAATCTTGTGGATTTTTTTGCATTTCACCTTTGCTTTTCTGCAAGAGGGGGGTCATGGTTAAGATTCTTTTTTTGTTTGTTTGTTTGTTTGTTTGTTTTTTTAATTTTGGCCACTTTTACTGGTCTTTCATTTATTTATTTTCATCCATCTTTGTTCTTTGACCTGTGTGGGCCTTCCATTGCAGTGGCCTCTCCTGTAACAGAGCACTGGCTCTGGGCGCATGCGCTCCAGAGCTCTGGCTCATAGTTGGACACACCAGTCCAGCCACTCAGTGGTATGTGGAATCTTCCCAGGCCAGGGATCAAACCGGTGCCTGGGTAAGAT
Organism: Tragulus kanchil; assembly: GCA_022376925.1. Taxonomy (NCBI): domain Eukaryota; kingdom Metazoa; phylum Chordata; class Mammalia; order Artiodactyla; family Tragulidae; genus Tragulus; species Tragulus kanchil. The sequence continues at coordinate 36,647,871 of JAIOJX010000002.1, read as the reverse complement.
TCTTTTATTCACATTTGTTATTTCTTTATCCTCAGGATCAGCAGTCATCTTTTTTTTTTTTCTTTGTACTTGGTTCAACTGGATTTAAAAGTGTAAGACTTTTGTCCTTCAGTGCTATATTTCACTATGCAAATGCATCGTATAGATCCATTGACTACCAAAGCAATGTACAAGTTCCCTGATATCACTGCCTATTTTTGTTTTGTTTTGTTTTGTTTTTAAAGATTTATTTATTTATTTATTTAGGGTGGGAGTCGGGTTGGGGAGGGAGGGGAGCGGGCGGGCCACTTCTGTTGGTCTTTAATTTCTCTATTTTCATCCGTCTTTGTTCTTTGGCTCCTGTGGGCCTCCCACCGCGGTGGCGTCTGTCGCTGCAGAGCACCGGCTCTGGGCGCATGCGCTCCTGAGCTCCGGATTGGTGATTGGACACATCGGTCTTGCCGCTCCGCGCACGTGGGATCTTCCCAGGTCAGGGATCGAACTGCGCTCCTTGCACTGCAAGGCGGTGTCCTTACCCACTGGACCACCAGGGGAAGCCCTATTTTTGGTTTTAATGCACAATAAATAACAAATAAAATGCACTTTGATCTACTCCTCTTGAGAGATGTGTTCATATAGACAGATGACTCTCCAGATTAACGGACACTTAGTGCTTCAAATAACAACACACTAAAAAACATGTGCTTCATTAAAAGGTTTTCCACATGGTTTCTTTGCTTTTCTAAGGCATCTTTCACTGTCTTTGCAACCCCGTGGGCTATAGCCTGTAAGGTTCCTTTGTCCATGGGATTTCTCAGGTAACAATATTGGAGAGGGCTGTCATTTCTTCCTCCATTGTTACACATAGTGTACTGACTATAATTTGATGTGCTTCATCTTCTAAGCTTTTTGTTTTGTATTGGAGACATAACTGATTAACAATGTTCTGATACTTTCTGGTGAACAGCAAAGGACTTACCCATACTTATGTATGTATCAATGCCCCCTCAAACTCACATCCCATCCAGGCTGCCACAGAACATTAAGCAGAGTTCCATGTGGTATACAGTAGGTCCTTGTTGGTTATCGATTTTAAATATAGCAGTGAGTACATGACTATCCAAGCTCCCTAACTATGCCTGCCTCCTCCGATTCTTTCCCCAAGCAACTGTAAATTTGTTCTTTAAGTCTGTGACAGCAGTCATCTTTTTTTTTTTTCTTTGTACTTGGTTCAACTGGATTTAAAAGTGTAAGACTTTTGTCCTTCAGTGCTATATTTCACTATGCAAATGCATCGTATAGATCCATTGACTACCAAAGCAATGTACAAGTTCCCTGATATCACTGCCTATTTTTGTTTTGTTTTGTTTTGTTTTTAAAGATTTATTTATTTATTTATTTAGGGTGGGAGTCGGGTTGGGGAGGGAGGGGAGCGGGCGGGCCACTTCTGTTGGTCTTTAATTTCTCTATTTTCATCCGTCTTTGTTCTTTGGCTCCTGTGGGCCTCCCACCGCGGTGGCGTCTGTCGCTGCAGAGCACCGGCTCTGGGCGCATGCGCTCCTGAGCTCCGGATTGGTGATTGGACACATCGGTCTTGCCGCTCCGCGGCACGTGGGATCTTCCCAGGTCAGGGATCGAACTGCGCTCCTTGCACTGCAAGGCGGTGTCCTTACCCACTGGACCACCAGGGGAAGCCCTATTTTTGGTTTTAATGCACAATAAATAACAAATAAAATGCACTTTGATCTACTCCTCTTGAGAGATGTGTTCATATAGACAGATGACTCTCCAGATTAACGGACACTTAGTGCTTCAAATAACAACACACTAAAAAACATGTGCTTCATTAAAAGGTTTTCCACATGGTTTCTTTGCTTTTCTAAGGCATCTTTCACTGTCTTTGCAACCCCGTGGGCTATAGCCTGTAAGGTTCCTTTGTCCATGGGATTTCTCAGGTAACAATATTGGAGAGGGCTGTCATTTCTTCCTCCATTGTTACACATAGTGTACTGACTATAATTTGATGTGCTTCATCTTCTAAGCTTTTTGTTTTGTATTGGAGACATAACTGATTAACAATGTTCTGATACTTTCTGGTGAACAGCAAAAGGACTTACCCATACTTATGTATGTATCCATGCCCCCTCAAACTCACATCCCATCCAGGCTGCCACAGAACATTAAGCAGAGTTCCATGTGGTATACAGTAGGTCCTTGTTGGTTATCGATTTTAAATATAGCAGTGAGTACATGACTATCCAAGCTCCCTAACTATGCCTGCCTCCTCCGATTCTTTCCCCAAGCAACTGTAAATTTGTTCTTTAAGTCTGTGAGTCTGTTTTTGTTTGGTACATAAGTTCATTTGTATCATTTCTTTTTAAATTATGCAAACAAGGAAAGGTATTCGGTACTTCTCCTTTCTTGATCCCTCAGGAAGCACCATCATGAGCTTCACTTTGGGGCAGTGCTATCCTCTAGGCTCTTAAGTCTATCACTTTCTTCCTGATTTATTTAATGCTCTGTTTTTTTACCCAGTTCATAGCTGTGATTCCCCTGTTTGCATCTACCCTGAAAGTTTTCTACTGTTCTCAGTAATAAATGGCTATTAGTTTTCCACTAGAAAGGACAGAAACAAGTAGACTAAATACACTCTGTACTTAAGTAGATAAGCACTTGAAGCCCTTCTCAATGGAACTGTTCTCCTTGATTAAGTGAGCAAGAGTAGAAACTTATGGGAAAAAATGATTCAAGACTGATTCTGCCAGAAAAAAAGGGGAGAGAAGCATGTACCTTTTCAAATGTCTACCCTATGTCTTGTGTATAAGGTCATTTACTCTTCAGCCTGATTCTGTTAACTTTATATGAATGATCCCATTATATTTAATGGAACAGATATTTAGGGGAGATGAGAAACTTGGTCCAAGTAACATATGCCAGTTAATGGCAGAATTGGACTTCTATTTAAATCCCCAAGTTCAACGCCTGTGTTCCTGATCTGCATTTGGTCTCTACTCTGTGCCACCATCACATGCTGACTGAGTTGCCACTTCGAAGAGCTCTGTTTATAAGGGGCTATGGCATGTAATGTGATTTCCCAGGTGGTACAACATCTAAGCTCTCCAATATATAAAGCAAACATTGATAGAACTAAAGGGAGAAATAGAGAGCAATACAGTAATAGTAGACCTCAATACCCCACTCTCAATAGTGGAGAGAACTCTCAGTCAGAAATAAATACAGGAACAGCAGAAAACCCTGATAGACCAATGGATCTACAGACAGATAGAAATTTCCATTGGACAGCAGCGGATAATGCTTCCTTGTTGGTTATCGATTTTAAATATAGCAGTGAGTACATGACTATCCAAGCTCCCTAACTATGCCTGCCTCCTCCGATTCTTTCCCCAAGCAACTGTAAATTTGTTCTTTAAGTCTGTGAGTCTGTTTTTGTTTGGTACATAAGTTCATTTGTATCATTTCTTTTTAAATTATGCAAACAAGGAAAGGTATTCGGTACTTCTCCTTTCTTGATCCCTCAGGAAGCACCATCATGAGCTTCACTTTGGGGCAGTGCTATCCTCTAGGCTCTTAAGTCTATCACTTTCTTCCTGATTTATTTAATGCTCTGTTTTTTTACCCAGTTCATAGCTGTGATTCCCCTGTTTGCATCTACCCTGAAAGTTTTCTACTGTTCTCAGTAATAAATGGCTATTAGTTTTCCACTAGAAAGGACAGAAACAAGTAGACTAAATACACTCTGTACTTAAGTAGATAAGCACTTGAAGCCCTTCTCAATGGAACTGTTCTCCTTGATTAAGTGAGCAAGAGTAGAAACTTATGGGAAAAAATGATTCAAGACTGATTCTGCCAGAAAAAAAGGGGAGAGAAGCATGTACCTTTTCAAATGTCTACCCTATGTCTTGTGTATAAGGTCATTTACTCTTCAGCCTGATTCTGTTAACTTTATATGAATGATCCCATTATATTTAATGGAACAGATATTTAGGGGAGATGAGAAACTTGGTCCAAGTAACATATGCCAGTTAATGGCAGAATTGGACTTCTATTTAAATCCCCAAGTTCAACGCCTGTGTTCCTGATCTGCATTTGGTCTCTACTCTGTGCCACCATCACATGCTGACTGAGTTGCCACTTCGAAGAGCTCTGTTTATAAGGGGCTATGGCATGTAATGTGATTTCCCAGGTGGTACAACATCTAAGCTCTCCAATATATAAAGCAAACATTGATAGAACTAAAGGGAGAAATAGAGAGCAATACAGTAATAGTAGACCTCAATACCCCACTCTCAATAGTGGAGAGAACTCTCAGTCAGAAATAAATACAGGAACAGCAGACTTGAACACCATGATAGACCAATGGATCTACAGACAGATAGAAATTTCCATTGGACAGCAGCGGATAATGCTTCTTTTTTTTTTAAGTGTACACAGAATATTCTCCAGGATATATTACATGTTAGGTCACAAACAAGTCTAAACAAATTTAAGAAGATTGAAATCATACCAATTATCTTCTCTAACAACAATTGAATGAAACTAGAAATCAAAAACAGAATGGAGGGGCTTCCCTGGTGGTCCAGTGGGTTAGGACACTGCCTTGCAGTGCAAGGGGCGCCGGTTCGATCCCTGGCCTGGGAAGATCCCATGTGCCACGGAGTGGCTGGGCTGATATGTCCAACAACTGAGTCGAAGCTCTGGAGAGCATGCGCCTAGAGCCAGTGCTCTGTGACAACAGAGGCCACCGCGATGGGAGGACCACACGGGCCAGGGAACAAAGATGGATGAAAATAGATAAATGAAAGACCAATAGAAGTGGCTCACCCACCCCCTCCCTCCCCAACCTGTCTCCCCACCCCCCAAAAAAACCGAATGGAAAATTCACAAATATTTGAAAACGAACCACACATATATGTGAACGGCCAACAGGCCAAAGAAGGTATCTTAGGACATGGACAAAGGCTGGTCAAGCAGATAGCAGGGTGGGTAACAGGCCAAGGGGTTTTAGTACAGCCAGAGTGGGGTTCTGAGCCAACAGGAGCACCTAGGAGCTTCAGTTGCCTCCCCTGTCAGGTGGGTGGAGAAGACTGGTCTCTGTCCGCATGCCTGGGGGACTCTTTGACCTTCCCACCTACTGTACACTTTCCTCCCTGTCTGTTCACGTTTCCTGCTCACACAGCACTCACAACTCTTCTCAGGACATGGGAGGGACGGAAGTGACTGACAGTTTACAACTCTGGGCAACCTTAACTAATCTCCCACTGGTACCAGTTTACAGAAGATTTTGCTTTAGTCACTCCAGGCTCTGAAGCATTCTTACACTGGAGTTCCTCTGTGGGCTCGGGCTGAGTCTGGGTGTTTACCTGAAACTACATCCCTGTTCAGTGCACAAAAAAAGTGAAAACTCTGAAAAACAGACGCAGACTTGAACACCATGATAGACCAATGGATCTACAGACAGATAGAAATTTCCATTGGACAGCAGCGGATAATGCTTCTTTTTTTTTTAAGTGTACACAGAATATTCTCCAGGATATATTACATGTTAGGTCACAAACAAGTCTAAACAAATTTAAGAAGATTGAAATCATACCAATTATCTTCTCTAACAACAATTGAATGAAACTAGAAATCAAAAACAGAATGGAGGGGCTTCCCTGGTGGTCCAGTGGGTTAGGACACTGCCTTGCAGTGCAAGGGGCGCCGGTTCGATCCCTGGCCTGGGAAGATCCCATGTGCCACGGAGTGGCTGGGCTGATATGTCCAACAACTGAGTCGAAGCTCTGGAGAGCATGCGCCTAGAGCCAGTGCTCTGTGACAACAGAGGCCACCGCGATGGGAGGACCACACGGGCCAGGGAACAAAGATGGATGAAAATAGATAAATGAAAGACCAATAGAAGTGGCTCACCCACCCCCTCCCTCCCCAACCTGTCTCCCCCACCCCCCAAAAAAACCGAATGGAAAATTCACAAATATTTGAAAACGAACCACACATATATGTGAACGGCCAACAGGCCAAAGAAGGTATCTTAGGACATGGACAAAGGCTGGTCAAGCAGATAGCAGGGTGGGTAACAGGCCAAGGGGTTTTAGTACAGCCAGAGTGGGGTTCTGAGCCAACAGGAGCACCTAGGAGCTTCAGTTGCCTCCCCTGTCAGGTGGGTGGAGAAGACTGGTCTCTGTCCGCATGCCTGGGGGACTCTTTGACCTTCCCACCTACTGTACACTTTCCTCCCTGTCTGTTCACGTTTCCTGCTCACACAGCACTCACAACTCTTCTCAGGACATGGGAGGGACGGAAGTGACTGACAGTTTACAACTCTGGGCAACCTTAACTAATCTCCCACTGGTACCAGTTTACAGAAGATTTTGCTTTAGTCACTCCAGGCTCTGAAGCATTCTTACACTGGAGTTCCTCTGTGGGCTCGGGCTGAGTCTGGGTGTTTACCTGAAACTACATCCCTGTTCAGTGCCTTCCTCTTCTCCCTGCCCCCTTTTATTTCTAGCAAGAATGCATTTTTAAATTAAGATATGCACATTGTGTTTTGAGAAATAACGCTATTCCACACTCAGTAGACTAAAGTATGGTGTCAATATAACTTTGATATACACTGGGAAGCCGTAAATTTTGGGCAACTTGCTTTATGGCAGTATTGTCTTTACTGAAGTGGTCTGGAACCGAACCCACAATCTCTCCGAGGTATGCTTGTGTGCAGCTTAGCTTTGGAACCCCTTTCCTTCTTTTGGCTGCGCTTACTGTGAGGCGGAGTCAAAGGAAAACTCACAAAGTTATGTTCCTTGTAATATTTTCTCTGCCCAGGAAACATTTTGCAAATATCCTTTAACAGATATGTGACACACCAAAACCCAGTTCTGGTCCTCCTGCCAGCAATGCTTGGCCAGTGGTTCTTCACACAGATGCACAGTGTTTACCCAGAGCATGCCTGACTGCTCTGTCATTCACCCACAGAAGATCCTGCTCCTTCCACAGAGACTGTGGTTTCCAAGGCAACAGAGAGCTCCTCGAACAATGGAAGCACACACAAGTTGATTCCACTCTACCTGCCAAATCCTAACCACAGCCTCCAGCCACAGTACTCCAGTTTCCTCAAAGGAAGGCAGAACCAAGGACGGAGTATATCAGTAGAAGAAACGTTTTAATGTGTCAGCGTAGTTAGGTGCTACAGAGAAGAAACTTCTGTTTAAGAGACTTGTAGAGTGAGGTTTGTGGGATCATTTAGGTAGATGGTGAAGGATAAATGGTAGTAGTAGTTTAGTTACTAAGTCTTATCTGACTCTTGTGACACCATGAACAGTAGCTTACCAGGCTCCTCAGTGCATGCGAATTCCCAGGCATGAATACTGAAGTGGGTTGCCACAACTCTTCTCAGGACATGGGAGGGAGGGTGACTGACAGTTTACAACTCTGGGCAACCTTAACTAATCTCCCACTGGTACCAGTTTACAGAAGATTTTGCTTTAGTCACTCCAGGCTCTGAAGCATTCTTACACTGGAGTTCCTCTGTGGGCTCGGGCTGAGTCTGGGTGTTTACCTGAAACTACATCCCTGTTCAGTGCCTTCCTCTTCTCCCTGCCCCCTTTTATTTCTAGCAAGAATGCATTTTTAAATTAAGATATGCACATTGTGTTTTGAGAAATAACGCTATTCCACACTCAGTAGACTAAAGTATGGTGTCAATATAACTTTGATATACACTGGGAAGCCGTAAATTTTGGGCAACTTGCTTTATGGCAGTATTGTCTTTACTGAAGTGGTCTGGAACCGAACCCACAATCTCTCCGAGGTATGCTTGTGTGCAGCTTAGCTTTGGAACCCCTTTCCTTCTTTTGGCTGCGCTTACTGTGAGGCGCGGAGTCAAAGGAAAACTCACAAAGTTATGTTCCTTGTAATATTTTCTCTGCCCAGGAAACATTTTGCAAATATCCTTTAACAGATATGTGACACACCAAAACCCAGTTCTGGTCCTCCTGCCAGCAATGCTTGGCCAGTGGTTCTTCACACAGATGCACAGTGTTTACCCAGAGCATGCCTGACTGCTCTGTCATTCACCCACAGAAGATCCTGCTCCTTCCACAGAGACTGTGGTTTCCAAGGCAACAGAGAGCTCCTCGAACAATGGAAGCACACACAAGTTGATTCCACTCTACCTGCCAAATCCTAACCACAGCCTCCAGCCACAGTACTCCAGTTTCCTCAAAGGAAGGCAGAACCAAGGACGGAGTATATCAGTAGAAGAAACGTTTTAATGTGTCAGCGTAGTTAGGTGCTACAGAGAAGAAACTTCTGTTTAAGAGACTTGTAGAGTGAGGTTTGTGGGATCATTTAGGTAGATGGTGAAGGATAAATGGTAGTAGTAGTTTAGTTACTAAGTCTTATCTGACTCTTGTGACACCATGAACAGTAGCTTACCAGGCTCCTCAGTGCATGCGAATTCCCAGGCATGAATACTGAAGTGGGTTGCCATTTCCTTCTCCAGAGGATCTTTCCAACCCAGAGGTCAAACCTGGTCTGCACTGCAGACAGATTTTTTACCATCTGAGCCACAAGGGAACTTCAATAGGGAATAATCAAAAGAAGAAAATAGAAGATTGCATTTCTGGGAAGGTAATATTTCTCAACTGGCTAAATGAATATACATACACATATATGTACACACACATATATACACATATTTACATTTTAAAGTTTTAAAGTATATAAATTCTTATAGATCTACTGATTTATAGGCAAATCCTAGAAGACAATGAAAGATAATTAGGTTGATTCAACTGTATAAAGTCACTGTGAGAAAGCGTGTGAGAACTTCTACCCCAGCTGCTTTAAAGTGTATATATATATACATACATATATATATATACATATATATATATATACACACACATATATATATGTATATGTATATATATATATATTTAAGTTTAAAATGTTATCTTGATCTGAAGCAGGATCTCATCATTCAGACCATAATTGCAGAGCTAAGTTAAGAGGGGTGCAGCTCGGGTTTTAGAAGAACTCCTCTCTGTACCAGCTGGAAATGCTAGCTGCTTTAGAGTTTCATGCAAATCAGATCTCATAGAGCCCTAACAGAATAGCACACCTGAAGTATCAGTCTGTTCACATTAGAGGCTAATCAATGAGCCCCTGGGGCCAACAAAAAAAAGATCTCTGGACGAAAGCTGACTGCTCTGTCATTCACCCACAGAAGATCCTGCTCCTTCCACAGAGACTGTGGTATCGAAGGCAACAGAGAGCTCCTCGAACAATGGAAGCACTCACAAGCTGATTCCACTCTACCTGCCAAATCCTACCCACAGCCTCCAGCCACAGTACTCCAGTTTCCTCAAAGGAAGGCAGAACCAAGGACGGAGTATATCAGTAGAAGAAACGTTTTAATGTGTCAGCGTAGTTAGGTGCTACAGAGAAGAAACTTCTGTTTAAGAGACTTGTAGAGTGAGGTTTGTGGGATCATTTAGGTAGATGGTGAAGGATAAATGGTAGTAGTAGTTTAGTTACTAAGTCTTATCTGACTCTTGTGACACCATGAACAGTAGCTTACCAGGCTCCTCAGTGCATGCGAATTCCCAGGCATGAATACTGAAGTGGGTTGCCATTTCCTTCTCCAGAGGATCTTTCCAACCCAGAGGTCAAACCTGGTCTGCACTGCAGACAGATTTTTTACCATCTGAGCCACAAGGGAACTTCAATAGGGAATAATCAAAAGAAGAAAATAGAAGATTGCATTTCTGGGAAGGTAATATTTCTCAACTGGCTAAATGAATATACATACACATATATGTACACACACATATATACACATATTTACATTTTAAAGTTTTAAAGTATATAAATTCTTATAGATCTACTGATTTATAGGCAAATCCTAGAAGACAATGAAAGATAATTAGGTTGATTCAACTGTATAAAGTCACTGTGAGAAAGCGTGTGAGAACTTCTACCCCAGCTGCTTTAAAGTGTATATATATATACATACATATATATATATAATATATATATATACACACACATATATATATGTATATGTATATATATATATATTTAAGTTTAAAATGTTATCTTGATCTGAAGCAGGATCTCATCATTCAGACCATAATTGCAGAGCTAAGTTAAGAGGGGTGCAGCTCGGGTTTTAGAAGAACTCCTCTCTGTACCAGCTGGAAATGCTAGCTGCTTTAGAGTTTCATGCAAATCAGATCTCATAGAGCCCTAACAGAATAGCACACCTGAAGTATCAGTCTGTTCACATTAGAGGCTAATCAATGAGCCCCTGGGGCCAACAAAAAAAAGATCTCTGGACGAAAGCTGATTTTTTTTTCTGAGAATTATTTTCTTATTGCTTTGTGAGTGAGGTATCTCATTTTGAAATAAAACCTTCGATTCTGGGAAAGACTGAGGGCAGGAGGAGAAGCAGGTGACAGAGGGTGAGTTGGTTGGATGGCATCACCTACTTAGTGGACTGGAGTTTGAGGAAATTCTGGGAGACAGTGAAGGACAGGGAAGCCTGGCGGGCTGCAGTCTGTGGGGTGGCAGAGAGATGGACATGATTTAGCAACTAAACAACAGCCATATGCTTAGGTTTTCATATTTTAGAAGTCTCAACTGTTGTCAAATTTTATCTGGAAGGGATTTTTTTATGCTTCTGTGATAGAAATTTGTTTCTTTAAACACACATCATGAGATGAAACTGGGCTGGTATAAGCCACTGATATTAAATTTTTTTAGGAAATTTAAGGAAAAAAACATGTTGTTTGGCATCTGTTTCTTTGTGGTGCTGAAATGGAAATGTTTTAAGGCAGCCAGAGTGGAAATTCTCCCATGCTGAGTGCAACGGTTTTACACAGTTAATTATTTTTAGTGGTTGTCTTCTAGGGTTTGCCTATAAATCAGAAGATTTACAAGTCAAAAAAAAAATTAATCTGATTAGGCAGTAAAATAGTATGCAGATTCCTGCAAAAGTAATTAAGACAGAACAGGATGTAGCTAAAAAACACAAACAAAAACAAAAACCCAAAGCTGTCTGTACTCATCTGTTCTTCCCTAAACCGTTGTCTACTTGGGTCTCCTTCCCTCAGCATACACAGAGGGGTCTAAGTGTCCACATGCCTTTGATGGGACCATGTCTCTGTTCAGAGTTGAAGGAGATGGTGGACTATTTTAACTGATTGTGTTAGATAGGATTTGTCAGCCAAATATAAAAATACAGTAGACTGATATGCATATGACTGATTTGGGAACATACATGTCGGTGAACAACAAAACTCCGTAAAACCTTTAAAATAAAGAATTAAAAAAATATACAATAGACTAACTGAATTCCAAAATGATGATACTACATATCATCATGGGATTATTTTCGGATGAAAAACCCCATGCTCCAGCACTGAAAAATGTGAAGAAAATACATTACTGAGTGGTCAAAGAATTTGTCTGCCAATGCAGAAGATCCAGGTTTGATCCTGAATTGCACCCCTGGAGGAGGAAATGGCAACCCACTCCAATAGTCTTGCCTGCAGAATCCCATGGACAGAGGAGCCTGGTGGGCTACAGTCCAAAGAGGTGGACATGACTGGAGTGATTTAGCATTCAGGGAGCTTTAAAAAAAAAAAAAAAAAAAACAAGAAAAATTTTGTCCCGGGATCCATTCTTTGTCTTTTTTTCCTAACAGAACATAAATCAAAATTTCATTAAGGTCAACCTGGACATCAGTCTTCTAGAGTTCTAGGTGATTTTATTACTCATGGTTGAAAGCTGCTTTGCATCCCCCAGTGTGTTCTGTTTGCAGAACAATCACCAGGTGTGCCTTTCCCATATACTTCTATTCAATTAAAAATCTCAGTTCATTTTACTATCAATAGGTATAACAAACAAGCAAACATCCTAGCCAGGGTTCAGGCATGCATACATGCGTTATGTGCTCAGTCACTCAGTTGCATCTGACTCTTTGTGACCTCATGGATTTTCCCAACCCAGGGATCGAACCTGTGTCTCTTGTGTCTCAGCCTTTCTGACAAAGGCTGAGGCCAAAGTCATGAATGGCTCCTCTATGAAGATTCACAGCGTTTCTAAACCCAAGTGACTTTCCTCAGAGAACCACAGCAAGCCATTCAGAGGAACAAGAAGCTTTCTGAGATCTAGGTCTTCAGACTTTAAGAGAGATGGAGAAAACACAGATGGGCAGTTGTGAAAGATAGAGGCAGACCTGGAATCTTTTAGTGTACTCATCTGTTCTTCCCTAAACCGTTGTCTACTTGGGTCTCCTCAGCATACACAGAGGGGTCTAAGTGTCCACATGCCTTTGATGGGACCATGTCTCTGTTCAGAGTTGAAGGAGATGGTGGACTATTTTAACTGATTGTGTTAGATAGGATTTGTCAGCCAAATATAAAAATACAGTAGACTGATATGCATATGACTGATTTGGGAACATACATGTCGGTGAACAACAAAACTCCGTAAAACCTTTAAAATAAAGAATTAAAAAAATATACAATAGACTAACTGAATTCCAAAATGATGATACTACATATCATCATGGGATTATTTTCGGATGAAAAACCCCATGCTCCAGCACTGAAAAATGTGAAGAAAATACATTACTGAGTGGTCAAAGAATTTGTCTGCCAATGCAGAAGATCCAGGTTTGATCCTGAATTGCACCCCTGGAGGAGGAAATGGCAACCCACTCCAATAGTCTTGCCTGCAGAATCCCATGGACAGAGGAGCCTGGTGGGCTACAGTCCAAAGAGGTGGACATGACTGGAGTGATTTAGCATTCAGGGAGCTTTAAAAAAAAAAAAAAAAAAAGAAAAATTTTGTCCCGGGATCCATTCTTTGTCTTTTTTTCCTAACAGAACATAAATCAAAATTTCATTAAGGTCAACCTGGACATCAGTCTTCTAGAGTTCTAGGTGATTTTATTACTCATGGTTGAAAGCTGCTTTGCATCCCCCAGTGTGTTCTGTTTGCAGAACAATCACCAGGTGTGCCTTTCCCATATACTTCTATTCAATTAAAAATCTCAGTTCATTTTACTATCAATAGGTATAACAAACAAGCAAACATCCTAGCCAGGGTTCAGGCATGCATACATGCGTTATGTGCTCAGTCACTCAGTTGCATCTGACTCTTTGTGACCTCATGGATTTTCCCAACCCAGGGATCGAACCTGTGTCTCTTGTGTCTCAGCCTTTCTGACAAAGGCTGAGGCCAAAGTCATGAATGGCTCCTCTATGAAGATTCACAGCGTTTCTAAACCCAAGTGACTTTCCTCAGAGAACCACAGCAAGCCATTCAGAGGAACAAGAAGCTTTCTGAGATCTAGGTCTTCAGACTTTAAGAGAGATGGAGAAAACACAGATGGGCAGTTGTGAAAGATAGAGGCAGACCTGGAATCTTTTAGTGTACCTTCTGCTCTGTCCTCTGACGTCCATGCTCATTAGAAAAGCATGTTCTAGGCTTCCCTGGTGGTCCAGTGGGTAAGGACACCACCTTACAGTGCAAGGGGCACTGGTTCAATCTCTGACCTGGGAAGATCCCATATGGCGCGGAGCAGCTGGACGGATGTGTCCGACTACCTAGCCGGAGCTCTGGAGCACATGCGCCCAGAGCCGGAGCTCTGCAGCGAGAGAGGCCACTGTGGTGGGAGGCCCACACAGGCCAAAGAACAAAAATAGATGAATGAAAGATCAATAGAAGTGGCCAAAAAAAGAAGAGAAAAGCTTGTCCTTTGCAGTGAAGGGGTATAGTTTTGAATACATACAATATATAAATGTCTTTGTTGATTAACTTTAATATTTCTGTTTGTGTTCTATTTAGGCAATTGTCTGTAATCCTGAGTTGTGTTCTCCTTTACCCTACAGACTTCCCTTATATGTATACCCTGCCTCTGGTGTCCTTTACCACCATGATTACTTTAACAGTGACTGTTCCCAGGAGACTGATGGCAGGCGAAGAAGAGGGCAACAGAGAATGATCATCGACCCAATGGACGTGAGTTTGAGCAAACTCTGGGAGACAGTGAAGGACAGGGAAGCCTGGCATACTGTGGTCCATGGGGTCACAGAGAGTCAGACAAGACAATGAGTGAACAACAACAACAAAATTCCCAGGAGAGCTGACTAGTTGGTGAAATGTAGTTGAAATATTGTAGGATTTAGAATCAGTGTTGCTTACATAATTATTATAATCATAAATGTACCAGCAATGAGACGCTGAATAATGTCAGAAAAATTAATAAACTGCCCACAGTTCATTTCCACAAATAGGCAATCTCCCCTATAATTTACATTTATAATATGGTATCGGTAGGGTTTTAATGCAAGCCACTTAGATATAAATATCATAAAACATCACCCTTTGCTACTTAAGCATAATTCCAGGGCATAATTATGTCCTCAAAGCTTGATGTTCACCATTCATAAACTACCTCACATGTCACTTATAAGAAACAGAACTAAAGAATACATATAGCCATCCATCTTTTTATTCATTCACATATGAAATCAGTTTAAATTTGTGTCTAGAGAAGCATATGACTGAGTAACCATCCTTCCTGGCTTTGCACGTGGTGGGAAGGTGGCCTGTGAAGGTCTGGGGACACGTGTCCTGCTCCACCTTGAACGTTCCTCACAGCCTATGACCTTGGTTACGGGATTAGAGCAGACCGGGGTCTGAGAAGCATTTAGCTCTGATAGCTTCCTCAAGAGGAATACTGTTAATAACCAATATTGCTAACTGGTTATTGTTTATAACCAATAGTGTTAATAACCAACTGAAAAAGTACAAAAGGCCAGGCCTAAACTAGCTGCTTGGGGTACTTACTCCTACCCCCCTTTCCCGTGTCTTTTGCTGGAAACTTTCTCTGTCCTTTTTACTTTAATAAAACTTTTGCTGCACAAAGCTCTGAGCGACTGAAGCCAAGTCTTTTGATCTTGAAGTGAAATTTTCTCCTTTGGAGGTCACGAAGCTGACACTGTTCACTGTAAACTGCTTACCATCCTCTGTCATAAGGACGGGATCTTTATATGTTTCCAACACCTAAAATAAGACCTGGCACATAGCAGCTCTTGACCAGTTTTTGAGGGGTCACTATTTTATTATCATTGTTACTGTTAATCACTTATACTTTTGCTTTACACTTATGGAAAGAGATAGATTAATGATTTTTAAAAATATGTATTATTCTTCTGTGTGTGCGTGCTAAGTCACTTCAGTCATGTCCCACTCTTTGCAACCCCATGGACTGTAGCCCACCAGGCTCCTCGTCCAGATTTCCCTTATAATCATAAATGTACCAGCAATGAGACGCTGAATAATGTCAGAAAAATTAATAAACTGCCCACAGTTCATTTCCACAAATAGGCAATCTCCCCTATAATTTACATTTATAATATGGTATCGGTAGGGTTTTAATGCAAGCCACTTAGATATAAATATCATAAAACATCACCCTTTGCTACTTAAGCATAATTCCAGGGCATAATTATGTCCTCAAAGCTTGATGTTCACCATTCATAAACTACCTCACATGTCACTTATAAGAAACAGAACTAAAGAATACATATAGCCATCCATCTTTTTATTCATTCACATATGAAATCAGTTTAAATTTGTGTCTAGAGAAGCATATGACTGAGTAACCATCCTTCCTGGCTTTGCACGTGGTGGGAAGGTGGCCTGTGAAGGTCTGGGGACACGTGTCCTGCTCCACCTTGAACGTTCCTCACAGCCTATGACCTTGGTTACGGGATTAGAGCAGACCGGGGTCTGAGAAGCATTTAGCTCTGATAGCTTCCTCAAGAGGAATACTGTTAATAACCAATATTGCTAACTGGTTATTGTTTATAACCAATAGTGTTAATAACCAACTGAAAAAGTACAAAATGCCATGCCTAAACTAGCTGCTTGGGGTACTTACTCTCCTACCCCCTTCCAGTGTCTTTTGCTGGAAACTTTCTCTGTCCTTTTTTACTTTAATAAAACTTTTGCTGCACAAAGCTCTGAGCGACTGAAGCCAAGTCTTTTGATCTTGAAGTGAAATTTTCTCCTTTGGAGGTCACGAAGCTGACACTGTTCACTGTAAACTGCTTACCATCCTCTGTCATAAGGACGGGATCTTTATATGTTTCCAACACCTAAAATAAGACCTGGCACATAGCAGCTCTTGACCAGTTTTTGAGGGGTCACTATTTTATTATCATTGTTACTGTTAATCACTTATACTTTTGCTTTACACTTATGGAAAGAGATAGATTAATGATTTTTTTAAAAATATGTATTATTCTTCTGTGTGTGCGTGCTAAGTCACTTCAGTCATGTCCCACTCTTTGCAACCCCATGGACTGTAGCCCACCAGGCTCCTCTGTCCACAGGATTTCCCAGGCAAAAATACTGGAGAAGGTTGCCATACCCTCCTCTAGGGAATTCCCCGACCCAGGGAATGAATCTGCCTCTCCTGAGACCCCTGCACTGCAGGCAGATTCTTTACGGCTGAGCCACCTGGGAAGCACATTACTCCTCTACATAAATGGAAATAAAAATAATAGCAAAACCAAATGACTTTTTTCCACTTAGAACCTGAGTCTTCCTATGTTCACTTCAGAGTCACTGACGACTGTTTTCCTATATTTTCTGAGCTATCAAAACCATTGGTGATAAAGCAGTTCTTCAAAGAATCCACCAAAATAGCTAAACATCCTTGATGAGGCTCCTAAGATAGCTTTGTGATTGTGTTACTGAGCTAGTCTGCTAGGACTCTTGTTCTGAAAATGCTAATAAACTTCTGTTTCTCCCCTTTCCTCTGCTGTTTGGGTTCTAAGGGGTTAACAAGTGTATTTCACTATCGTCTCAGATTTTCTTTCTTTATTATTTTTCATTTTGAAGCATATCTATTTGTGCATGCTAAGTTGCTTCAGTCTTGTCAGACTCTACGGAACCTTAAGGACTGTAACCCACCAGGCTCCTCTATCCATGGAATTCTCCAGGTAGGAATACTGGAATCTGTTGCCATGCCCTCTTCCTGGGAATCTTCCTGACCCAGAGATCGAACCCATGTCTCTTATGTCTCCTGCATTGGCAGGTGGGTTCTTTACCTTTAGCACCACCTGGGAAGTCTGGAAAACAGATTACATCATCATATAAACAACATCCAACTTCAATGATCCTCCTTGATTTTTAAATTTTTTGCTTGTATATTTCAAAGTAAATCCTGAACATTTCACTTATAAGACCTCAGACTGACCTCTAACTGGCAAGGATATTTTCTGTAAAAACACTTTCTGAGAGTGAGGGGAAAATTTAAAATAATAATAATAAAAAAGCACAAATATAATTTAAATACTCAAACTACTCAAATGTGTGTTTGTACGAACTGTATTGCTTAAACCTCTTTACCTGTTTGTGTAGTCTGTCTGCATAGTAAGCTATTTTTAAAAAGGGCAATTATTAAAAGAACATATTCATTTCATCACTAAAGAATTTGTACTGTCTGTCATACATAATATTTACTCAGGCTTTATACCATGAATAGCATAGTAGGCATTACACATGAAACTAAAAAGCAATTGTTTCTGCCCTTGAGAAATAAACTGTCTAGCTAAGAAGATTGATAAAACATACACAGACGACCTGCACATTTTAAGTATAATAATATCAGTAATATTGGATATTTCAAGCACACAGGAATTCAGGGACAGAGAAAGTGTCTTTGAGACAGAATCAACTAGAGATCTTTTTTTTTTTTTTGAGGGAGGAAAGGAAGTGAGCTTAAGAGTGAGTCTTGATTCAAGAGAAAAAACATAGATCCTGCATGTCCCAACACTGAATCAGAAATTAGCACATGGTAAAAGCTAAGGGAAAAAAAATCAGAAAGAAAATGTATGACTTTGTGATTGTGTTACTGAGCTAGTCTGCTAGGACTCTTGTTCTGAAAATGCTAATAAACTTCTGTTTCTCCCCTTTCCTCTGCTGTTTGGGTTCTAAGGGGTTAACAAGTGTATTTCACTATCGTCTCAGATTTTCTTTCTTTATTATTTTTCATTTTGAAGCATATCTATTTGTGCATGCTAAGTTGCTTCAGTCTTGTCAGACTCTACGGAACCTTAAGGACTGTAACCCACCAGGCTCCTCTATCCATGGAATTCTCCAGGTAGGAATACTGGAATCTGTTGCCATGCCCTCTTCCTGGGAATCTTCCTGACCCAGAGATCGAACCCATGTCTCTTATGTCTCCTGCATTGGCAGGTGGGTTCTTTACCTTTAGCACCACCTGGGAAGTCTGGAAAACAGATTACATCATCATATAAACAACATCCAACTTCAATGATCCTCCTTGATTTTTAAATTTTTTGCTTGTATATTTCAAAGTAAATCCTGAACATTTCACTTATAAGACCTCAGACTGACCTCTAACTGGCAAGGATATTTTCTGTAAAAACACTTTCTGAGAGTGAGGGAAGATTTAAAATATTAATAATAAAAAAGCACAAATATAATTTAAATACTCAAACTACTCAAATGTGTGTTTGTACGAACTGTATTGCTTAAACCTCTTTACCTGTTTGTGTAGTCTGTCTGCATAGTAAGCTATTTTTAAAAAGGGCAATTATTAAAAGAACATATTCATTTCATCACTAAAGAATTTGTACTGTCTGTCATACATAATATTTACTCAGGCTTTATACCATGAATAGCATAGTAGGCATTACACATGAAACTAAAAAGCAATTGTTTCTGCCCTTGAGAAATAAACTGTCTAGCTAAGAAGATTGATAAAACATACACAGACGACCTGCACATTTTAAGTATAATAATATCAGTAATATTGGATATTTCAAGCACACAGGAATTCAGGGACAGAGAAAGTGTCTTTGAGACAGAATCAACTAGAGATCTTTTTTTTTTTTTTGAGGGAGGAAAGGAAGTGAGCTTAAGAGTGAGTCTTGATTCAAGAGAAAAAACATAGATCCTGCATGTCCCAACACTGAATCAGAAATTAGCACATGGTAAAAGCTAAGGGAAAAAAAATCAGAAAGAAAATGTATGATGATAAATTATTAAGTAAAGTTTGTTTACATG
This sequence comes from Tragulus kanchil, assembly GCA_022376925.1. Lineage (NCBI taxonomy): Eukaryota > Metazoa > Chordata > Mammalia > Artiodactyla > Tragulidae > Tragulus > Tragulus kanchil. Next base: position 36,628,758 of record JAIOJX010000002.1, on the reverse strand, counting down.
AAAACTATGAGAAATGGGGACTTCCCTGTAGTTCAGTGGCTAAGACATCATGCAGTCAATGCAGGGGGTCAGGGTTCCACCCCTGGTCAGGGAACTGGATGCCACAGGCTGCAACTAAGAGTCCACATGGTGCTATGAAGGTTCAAGATGCCGTGTGCTTGCAACTATGACCTGGTGCAACTCAATAAATAAATAGCTTTTAAAAAACGATGAGAAATGACATTGACCTTTGATCTGCTCATGAAAAAGTCTTGCCCAAAGGCACATTTACTACTTGGAAAGGTGGGGTTCAAGAAAAACTTTGAAAACACAAACATCTAAAAGAGATGCATTTCTTATGATAGGATTTGGGGGCAGTGTGGTGTTGGTTGGAGGCCACTTTGGGTCAAGAGAGCTGACGCAGTAGTAAGGATGTGGGCAGGACAGAGATGAAACCAGGTGGATTAAACACAGAGAACCAGGAAAAGCAGGCTGCTTACCACTTTCCAGAGAAATCTAACCACCTGTTCTCTCTACTCACTCACTGTTTCATCATTCAAAGGAAGTAAGAACCGCCTTGGGCTGGTAGGGTTTAAGGACCAAATTTCCTAGGTTTTTTTGCAACCCCTTGACCTTCTCTTGGTTGGCAAGCAATGCTACAGCCAGCAGTGCACCTGAGAAAACCTGTACCAGGGCTCCAAAGCCCACTCCGCAGTGGCCCAGCTGTTTGAACGCAGTAACGACAGTATGTGCTAAGCATCACCCCTGCAGCCTCTTCAAGTCTTTCCCCAGTCCTTTTCCCTGACTCCATCATTAGCCCTGTTGTAAAGGTGAGGACCCAGAAGCACACCTGAGTACACAGGTGGCCGGTCACACAGCCAGCAGGGGTGGAGCACAGATAGCCTGATTCCAGGCCATGCTCTCAGCTTCAGCCCCGTCCTCCCATGTATTCTTTAAGTTTTCCCTTCCCTCATCTTTGTCTCATAAATAAAACGTGTATGTGTGCCTAACATCAGCAAGCCATGTGCCTATTATGGTATAGGGGGCATTGTTTCCTTTTTTCATTTTTTTGGCCATAGTCGATTGCATGTGTGATCTTAGCTCCCTAACCAGGAATTGAACCCAGGACCCCTGCAATGGAAGGCAGAGTGTTAGCCACTGGACCATCAGAGAAGTCCCTAGTGAACCTTCTTTTAGACAAAGAATTATATTGGTTTGAGTTGGCAAGGTGCAGAATTAATTTAACGTGGTTTATTTCCTTCAGACCCATCAAAGACTATTATCTAGGCAGTGAAAAGGAGAAAGTCCATTTTACAGAGGCTGAGGCTGAGGCTCAAGGAGATGGATGACGTATTCAAGGTCATACTCTTCTCTGAGTGGGCTGAGAATGAACTCTGGCTGGATATTTTATCTCAGGGCTAGTGAAACCATGCAACCCAGATTGGGACTTGAACTCACAGTCTTTTCATTGATCTTTGAATTTTACTTTATTACCTATTAATGACAGATTTTGGAGCACTTCCAGTACTGGGCTAGCTTATAGCATTATACTGTGTATTTCCGATCCTTTTTAGATTTTCAGTAAGTTCTACCAATCTGAGTAGCATCCTTCTTATCACTGCCTAAGGGTAGCTACAAAAATGCCTCCAGCTACAACATCGTTAAATTCACAGGGCTTTCTTGATGTTCTACTCCCTTACCCTGGCTCTGGCTCCAGGATAAATAAATGACCTTCTGGGTCACTGAGCCTGAGGATGGAGAGAGGAGTTACCCACTGAGTGCTACCGGATCCAGGTAAACTCTCTGATGCAGTGAAGAAAGTAGGGGCAAACAGGAATTCAGCCTTGAAGTGGGTCTTAGCCCCTGTGTTTCAGCCCCAGGAGCTGGCGACAGGCCCTGGCCTGGGTCTGTTGAAGAAGGGAATCCTTGGAAGGATCACAGCAGCAGCTTGAAAAGGTAAATGGGCTTTTGAGGCAGTGAAGAAGCTGGCTGTTCTATTCCTGTGTCACAGACATTAACTGGCAGGATATGAATGGTAATAAGAGCCACAAATGCATGAATATGTAAATATTTCACTCTTCTTTGCATATTCATTACTAATATGCACCAAAAAGAGCCGTCTGTCATAATCAGCCATGTTGGAACAATATGGTAGAAGGGCAAACAAATTCTAGGAGGTTGTGTTGCTGCTGGATTGGTTGGGTTCATGTTTTACATCATATTTTTATTATAGCTTGATAAACTTATTTCTAAACCACTGACAACATTAGAGGAACTAACAGAATCAAAGTATAGGATGAAATGTTAGACCTGCCAAATAACTCAGACCTTCAAGTGTCTTGCACTTTACATGTCACAGTGTTTGTGTTGACAGTAATTTGATTGCTCCTCTTTGTGGGGGAGTGGGGAGAAAGATGGGTGGCGGGAGCTGTTTGACTGAGGGCTGTGGCAGTGGGAGGATGGCTGGGCTTCAGCCCTATGGATGAAGGATTCCATTATGACTTAGTTTGTTTACGTTGTACTACATACATGAGCCGTTCCCTGTTCATTTTTATAACCTTTCCATTAGCATGAGATGCAGTCATGCTGGCAAAATTGTCCCCAGTCCATTCTGTCACTCTTTGAAACTGAAACCAATTGGTCACAGTGCATTCATGTGTGGATCTAATTTGTGGATTCCTGTAAATGTTTGTCAGTCACCCAGAAGTTGGGGGACAATGGTGATGTGATTACACTAGAGGGCCCCCAAGGTTTTGTTTTTTGGCCCCAAAAACCTAACCCTGATTAGGCCTTGAACCGTGGCTCCAGGATAAATAAATGACCTTCTGGGTCACTGAGCCTGAGGATGGAGAGAGGAGTTACCCACTGAGTGCTACCGGATCCAGGTAAACTCTCTGATGCAGTGAAGAAAGTAGGGGCAAACAGGAATTCAGCCTTGAAGTGGGTCTTAGCCCCTGTGTTTCAGCCCCAGGAGCTGGCGACAGGCCCTGGCCTGGGTCTGTTGAAGAAGGGAATCCTTGGAAGGATCACAGCAGCAGCTTGAAAAGGTAAATGGGCTTTTGAGGCAGTGAAGAAGCTGGCTGTTCTATTCCTGTGTCACAGACATTAACTGGCAGGATATGAATGGTAATAAGAGCCACAAATGCATGAATATGTAAATATTTCACTCTTCTTTGCATATTCATTACTAATATGCACCAAAAAGAGCCGTCTGTCATAATCAGCCATGTTGGAACAATATGGTAGAAGGGCAAACAAATTCTAGGAGGTTGTGTTGCTGCTGGATTGGTTGGGTTCATGTTTTACATCATATTTTTATTATAGCTTGATAAACTTATTTCTAAACCACTGACAACATTAGAGGAACTAACAGAATCAAAGTATAGGATGAAATGTTAGACCTGCCAAATAACTCAGACCTTCAAGTGTCTTGCACTTTACATGTCACAGTGTTTGTGTTGACAGTAATTTGATTGCTCCTCTTTGTGGGGGAGTGGGGAGAAAGATGGGTGGCGGGAGCTGTTTGACTGAGGGCTGTGGCAGTGGGAGGATGGCTGGGCTTCAGCCCTATGGATGAAGGATTCCATTATGACTTAGTTTGTTTACGTTGTACTACATACATGAGCCGTTCCCTGTTCATTTTTATAACCTTTCCATTAGCATGAGATGCAGTCATGCTGGCAAAATTGTCCCCAGTCCATTCTGTCACTCTTTGAAACTGAAACCAATTGGTCACAGTGCATTCATGTGTGGATCTAATTTGTGGATTCCTGTAAATGTTTGTCAGTCACCCAGAAGTTGGGGGACAATGGTGATGTGATTACACTAGAGCCAGTGTGGGCCACACCAACCCTGATAGAGCTGGTCCTTCCTTCTTCCTCCAGCTCCTCCTTTACTTGTTTGCTGTTTATCCTCCTTTCCAGGGTAAACAGTCCCTTTTGAACACAACAGGTAGGACACCTGGCCTAAGATGCCGTGCTTTGGAAAACAAGGTCATCTGGCATTTGACCATAAAAGAGATCAGAATATGCCAACCGCAAATATGCCCCCCTGGCATAATGAGCCTTCTGCACTCTCCAAAAGCAGTGCATATGTTTCCCCTTGGTGAATATCTCCCCACCTCACCCCTTTTACCAGGAATTGCAGAATGACTTTTCATCATTGTAGATGACTCTAGACTCCTGGGCTCAAAAAGGCACTGTGAGTAATCTACGTAAATTTTACTAAAACAACCACAGTCTTCCTTTAGATTTCCCATTACCTGCCATCCCACATTTTACTGCCTCTCAGGCTCCCCAGATGACCCAGTGGTAAAGAATTTGCCTCCCAATGCAGGAGACTTGGGTTCCATCCCTGGGTCAGGAAGATCCCCCGGAGGAGGAAATGGCAATCCATTCCAGGATTCTTGAGTTTCCCTGTAGCTCAAATGGTAAGGAATTTTACTTTAATTCAGGATAATCAGGTTCAATTCCTCCATGGGGAAGATTCCTTGGAGAAGGAAATGGCAACCCAATCTAGTATTCCTGCTTGGAGAATTCCATGACAGAGGAGCCTGGTGGGCTACGGTCCATGGGGTTGAAGGAGTTGGACATGACTTATCAACTAAACTATTCCAGTATTCTTGCCTGGAGAATCCCATGGACAGAGGAACCTGGCAGGCTACAGTCCATGGGGTCACAAAGAGTTGAACACGACTTAGCGACTAAAACAGCAGCAAATCTCCCAACCCTGTGCCTTTGCATTGTCAGTCCGTGGGTTGCAAAAAGTTGGACACGACAGAGCAACAAATGCACTGTGCACTGCCACCTCTCCATAAATTCACTGCTCTTTGTTCAAATGGTGCAAGTCTTGAGGTCTGACTGCCTTTTTGTGGTTCTCATTTCATTTCTCTGAACGTCACTCTGATCCCTGATATGCATGGAAAATAAACCTTTTCTCCTACTAATCTGTCTTTGGTTGGTTCAATTTAGGGCCCCAGCCACTGAGCCCGTGAGAGCAACTGGTCTTTTTTCCACTCTGTCAAGTGATTCAAGAAAACCTTAGGTGGAAAAATTAGAGGTCTGCCAAGTGACTGAGGATGTCTGGAAATGTATTATGTAAAGAAGTGCACATCCTATCTGCCAGGTCAGGCAAGAGTTTAAGGCCCAAGAGCCTGAGCATCTGTGCTCTTCCCCAGTGCTGCCCCTCGCCAGCTGGACCAGTGAGTGACTCAGCCTCCCAGACTCACTGAATTGTTCATAAAACAATCTTAGTTATTTCAACTGGCCCTGACCCACAGGGCTGTCTAAGGAAAAGAAAAAATAAATAAATAAACTAAAAACACTGACTAAAACCATAAATCATTTTATAGATGTCACATTCAAGGTTTAGTTCTACCTCCAGATAAAACAGTTGTAAGAAATAGATGGGATCACATGATTAACTGTTTAATAGAGGGTATGAAAAAACTTAGAGTAAAACCTGTTAATTATGAAAAGGTGAAAGAGGTTCAACAGGCACAGGATGAAAATCCTGCAGACTTCCAAAGTAGATTAGTGGAGGCTTTTAGGGAATATATAAACATGGATCCCTCCTCGCCACAGGGACAGGCCCTTTCGGCTATGCATTTCATAGCCAAGTCTGCCCCAGACATCAGGGGCAAAATTCAGAAAGCAAGTGCTGGTCTTCAGACCCCAATGAATGAATTTGCTCCAATTGGCTTACTCAGTTTTTAGTAATAGGGATATGGCTGAAAAGGCTGAGTGCACCCAGAGAAATATGCAAATGACCCAAATGATTACAATGGCTTTGTCGGCTCAATAACCACCAACTAGGAGGCTGCCCTTTCTGGGCCAATCTGGTCCCTGCAGACCATGAGGCCCATGGGTACCCATGCAAGGCCGGTGTACCCTGTGCGGACAAAAGGGGCACTGGAAGAAAGACTGCTGTTGATGTGTCTTTTGCAAACAGCCAGGGCATTGGCAGAGGGAATTGCTACAGACGCCAGAGAGTGACAGGGGCCCCTTAGCCATTGATGGCTTTGCAATCAGAAGATCAACGGGGCCCAAGGCCAAAAGTGACTCTGCTTCAATCTCGGGTGGTCGTTTGATAGAAGTTCTTATAGACACTGGTGCAACCTACTCAGTCTTAACCCAAAGGACTGGAAACCTTAACAGTCATAAGGAGTATATAATGGGGTTGTCAGGAAAGAAACAGGGGCACACTTTCCTGGAGCCTGTTTTATTCAATGCTAATGGACAGCTGTTTTTGCATTCGTTTCTGTTTGTGCCTGATTGTCCTTTCCCTTTAATGGGGAGAGATTTATTAACTAAGTTAGGGGCCACTCTCTCTCTGGAGGAGAAAGAGAACTACTCTCACTGTGTAATTAATATAAACAAAGAGTTATCTCAATTTTTATTTTCAATAGGGATGGGTTAAACCATAATCATTTTATAGATGTCACATTCAAGGTTTAGTTCTACCTCCAGATAAAACAGTTGTAAGAAATAGATGGGATCACATGATTAACTGTTTAATAGAGGGTATGAAAAAACTTAGAGTAAAACCTGTTAATTATGAAAAGGTGAAAGAGGTTCAACAGGCACAGGATGAAAATCCTGCAGACTTCCAAAGTAGATTAGTGGAGGCTTTTAGGGAATATATAAACATGGATCCCTCCTCGCCACAGGGACAGGCCCTTTCGGCTATGCATTTCATAGCCAAGTCTGCCCCAGACATCAGGGGCAAAATTCAGAAAGCAAGTGCTGGTCTTCAGACCCCAATGAATGAATTTGCTCCAATTGGCTTACTCAGTTTTTAGTAATAGGGATATGGCTGAAAAGGCTGAGTGCACCCAGAGAAATATGCAAATGACCCAAATGATTACAATGGCTTTGTCGGCTCAATAACCACCAACTAGGAGGCTGCCCTTTCTGGGCCAATCTGGTCCCTGCAGACCATGAGGCCCATGGGTACCCATGCAAGGCCGGTGTACCCTGTGCGGACAAAAGGGGCACTGGAAGAAAGACTGCTGTTGATGTGTCTTTTGCAAACAGCCAGGGCATTGGCAGAGGGAATTGCTACAGACGCCAGAGAGTGACAGGGGCCCCTTAGCCATTGATGGCTTTGCAATCAGAAGATCAACGGGGCCCAAGGCCAAAAGTGACTCTGCTTCAATCTCGGGTGGTCGTTTGATAGAAGTTCTTATAGACACTGGTGCAACCTACTCAGTCTTAACCCAAAGGACTGGAAACCTTAACAGTCATAAGGAGTATATAATGGGGTTGTCAGGAAAGAAACAGGGGCACACTTTCCTGGAGCCTGTTTTATTCAATGCTAATGGACAGCTGTTTTTGCATTCGTTTCTGTTTGTGCCTGATTGTCCTTTCCCTTTAATGGGGAGAGATTTATTAACTAAGTTAGGGGCCACTCTCTCTCTGGAGGAGAAAGAGAACTACTCTCACTGTGTAATTAATATAAACAAAGAGTTATTCATGATCATGATTTAGTTGGGTTGGGTAATGGATTTCAATAGGGATGGGTTAAGACCAGACTAGATTTGGTCTCTCCCTCCAAAGTATTCTTAAAATGCTGCTTTTGACAAATCAATTCTGGTTTGACAAATTGTGGTGAAGTTTTTTGCCTTTCAGTGATTTTTACTTACTTTAGAGATCTAGATATAGTTTCAATTAGAAAATAAATATTGTCTCACAGTGAAATAAAAAAAAAAAGAAATCCTTCTTGTACGATTACCGTGAGGAATGAGTGATGTTCTGTCAGAGCCAAGGGCACACGTGCTTGATCTTTTCCAAACCGCAAGAAGTAAGTCACACATTGTATTAGGGGATTATAATCTGGTTAGAAGATAAGAATCAAAGTTTTGGTGAAGACATAACTTTGAATACTGCCTTATGATTCTAAATTCTGCCCCCTCCGCCTTCTGTGACCAGGTGTCGGTCCACCCAGGCACCCAGGTGAGCCTAAGGGAAGAGCAGTTTCCAGTGGTCATGTGCAGATGTAAGAGTTAAATCATAAAGAAAGGTGAGCATTCCAGTGGTTAAGATTTCATCTTCCAGTGCAGGGGGTTAGGTTGTGATCCCTCATCAGGTAACTGAGACTCTACATGCCTCAAAGCCAAAGAGCCAAAATATAAAAAGAAAAAAAAAAAACTCAGAAGCAATAGTATAACATTCAATAAAGACTTCAAAAATGATCCATATTGGGCTTCCCTGGTGGTCCAGTGGGTAAAGAGTACGCCTTGCAGTGCAAAGGGGACCACTTCCATCCCTGGCCCAAGAAGATCCCATGGGCCACAGAGTGGCTGGATCGGTGTGTCTAATTACAAGCCAGCACTCTGGAGTGCATGCACCCAGAGCTAGTGCTCTGAAACAAGAGAGGCCACTGCGATGGGAGGCCCACACAGACCAAAGAATAAAGATGAATGAAAATAAATGGATAAAAAATCAATGAAAAGAGGCCAAACAAAAAAAAAAAACACATTAAAAAATAATCCATATTAAAAAAAATCTAAAACAAGGAAAATACTCTGTTAAGTTTCAGAGTGAAAAAGAGCTCAATGTCCTAAAGAAAGAAGCAAATGGTCATGGTGTGGGCTGGGGAGGGGGTTGGGATCACACAGCAGGGGCATGGACGCATGGCTATCTAGCCCAGGAGAGCTCTGCACGTGGGCCAGGGCAGGAGAGGGGACCAGATGCACAGGAGGAACTCAAGGTGACCAACTGAAATGAGAGTTTGAGGGACAGGTGTCAAAACTGGTTCTGGAGAAACCAAAACAAAAGAAATGAGCCTAGTCCTGGGGGTGCAGCATGTGCAAGGGCATGTTTGTTCAGACAGCAGAGAAGTTCTTGAAGGATCGAACAGGTGTATGGAGAGCCCAGAGACTGAGACCAGAGAGCTAAGCTGAGCTACAGAAGATTTAAATGGCCCCCTGGGCTGCCGGACGCAGCTAGGAGTGAGCTATGTAACTAGCAGTGAGCCTGGGATCTTTGAAAGCAAAGGCAGGTCAACAGGAGTTTGAAAGAATTAACCCATAATTTGAAAGAATGAACCCATGTGTTCTGGTGCAGCCACTGTGATGCAGAGTATGGAGGTTCCTCAGAAAACCAAAAGTAGTTACCATGTGATCTAGCCATCCCACTCCTGAGGATATAAACAAAACCAAAGGATAACTCAAAAAAAGTCATGCACCCCTATGTTCATAGCAGCACTATTTACAATAGCCAAGACACGGAAACAACCTAAGTGTCCATTGGCAGCTGAATATGAAATAGAATAAAGACTTCAAAATGATCCATATTGGGCTTCCCTGGTGGTCCAGTGGGTAAAGAGTACGCCTTGCAGTGCAAAGGGGACCACTTCCATCCCTGGCCCAAGAAGATCCCATGGGCCACAGAGTGGCTGGATCGGTGTGTCTAATTACAAGCCAGCACTCTGGAGTGCATGCACCCAGAGCTAGTGCTCTGAAACAAGAGAGGCCACTGCGATGGGAGGCCCACACAGACCAAAGAATAAAGATGAATGAAAATAAATGGATAAAAAATCAATGAAAAGAGGCCAAACAAAAAAAAAAAAACACATTAAAAAATAATCCATATTAAAAAAAATCTAAAACAAGGAAAATACTCTGTTAAGTTTCAGAGTGAAAAAGAGCTCAATGTCCTAAAGAAAGAAGCAAATGGTCATGGTGTGGGCTGGGGAGGGGGTTGGGATCACACAGCAGGGGCATGGACGCATGGCTATCTAGCCCAGGAGAGCTCTGCACGTGGGCCAGGGCAGGAGAGGGGACCAGATGCACAGGAGGAACTCAAGGTGACCAACTGAAATGAGAGTTTGAGGGACAGGTGTCAAAACTGGTTCTGGAGAAACCAAAACAAAAGAAATGAGCCTAGTCCTGGGGGTGCAGCATGTGCAAGGGCATGTTTGTTCAGACAGCAGAGAAGTTCTTGAAGGATCGAACAGGTGTATGGAGAGCCCAGAGACTGAGACCAGAGAGCTAAGCTGAGCTACAGAAGATTTAAATGGCCCCCTGGGCTGCCGGACGCAGCTAGGAGTGAGCTATGTAACTAGCAGTGAGCCTGGGATCTTTGAAAGCAAAGGCAGGTCAACAGGAGTTTGAAAGAATTAACCCATAATTTGAAAGAATGAACCCATGTGTTCTGGTGCAGCCACTGTGATGCAGAGTATGGAGGTTCCTCAGAAAACCAAAAGTAGTTACCATGTGATCTAGCCATCCCACTCCTGAGGATATAAACAAAACCAAAGGATAACTCAAAAAAAGTCATGCACCCCTATGTTCATAGCAGCACTATTTACAATAGCCAAGACACGGAAACAACCTAAGTGTCCATTGGCAGCTGAATATGAAATAGAATATCACTCAGCTGTAAAAATGAATGAAATAATGCCATTTATAGCAACTTGGATGCAACTAGAGAGGATCCTACTAAGTGAAGTAAATCAGAAAGAGAAAGACAAATGCCCTAGGATATCCCTTATATGGTGGAATCCAAATACAACACAAATGAACCACACTGTGGAACAGAAATAGAACCAGGGACCTAAAGCCAGACGGGTGGCTGCCATGGCAGAGGCAGAGCAGGGAAGGATGGGGGGCTTTGGGTTAGCAGAGGTGAGCTTTTTAATATAGAAGGGATGAACAAGGTCCTGCTGTGGTGTAGAACAGGAACCTGTATTCAATACCCTGTAATGGAAACCACAATGGAAAAGAGTATCTTAAAAAGAATGTATATATGTGTACAACTGAATCACTCTGCTGTATGACAATAACCAACACAACATTGTAGATCAAATATACTTTGATAATAAATAAATAATAAATTAAGGGGGAAAACCCTCTGTAGAGATGAGCGACTTCTACTTTTCTAACATTCCAGACCATGGTCAGATTTTCTGTGATCACAAATGCTATGAAAGTCTTAAAATTATATAACTCATCCAGAAGCCCATAAGAATAGATTTGTACCATTTTAAAATGTCATCCTAGCAAAGAGATGTATTGATATTTCTAAACTGCCCTGCCCTCCCTTTCCTGTCCCCATCCAAAATAGAGCCTTTGGCTGTAAATACAGACACTGTCAGAGCTCCTTCTTGCTACTTCCGAACTCACTGTTTCATCCCTGTGTTCAGTTCATTTTTGCAACAAATATAGAAGGTTGCAGCCAATCTGTGAATAGAACCCACAAACCGAAATTATAATGCAGATGTGATAGATAATTTTAAAAGACTGTCAGCCTCGCCAGTGATGCAGAGTATGGAGGTTCCTCAGAAAACCAAAAGTAGTTACCATGTGATCTAGCCATCCCACTCCTGAGGATATAAACAAAACCAAAGGATAACTCAAAAAAAGTCATGCACCCCTATGTTCATAGCAGCACTATTTACAATAGCCAAGACACGGAAACAACCTAAGTGTCCATTGGCAGCTGAATATGAAATAGAATATCACTCAGCTGTAAAAATGAATGAAATAATGCCATTTATAGCAACTTGGATGCAACTAGAGAGGATCCTACTAAGTGAAGTAAATCAGAAAGAGAAAGACAAATGCCCTAGGATATCCCTTATATGGTGGAATCCAAATACAACACAAATGAACCACACTGTGGAACAGAAATAGAACCAGGGACCTAAAGCCAGACGGGTGGCTGCCATGGCAGAGGCAGAGCAGGGAAGGATGGGGGGCTTTGGGTTAGCAGAGGTGAGCTTTTTAATATAGAAGGGATGAACAAGGTCCTGCTGTGGTGTAGAACAGGAACCTGTATTCAATACCCTGTAATGGAAACCACAATGGAAAAGAGTATCTTAAAAAGAATGTATATATGTGTACAACTGAATCACTCTGCTGTATGACAATAACCAACACAACATTGTAGATCAAATATACTTTGATAATAAATAAATAATAAATTAAGGGGGAAAACCCTCTGTAGAGATGAGCGACTTCTACTTTTCTAACATTCCAGACCATGGTCAGATTTTCTGTGATCACAAATGCTATGAAAGTCTTAAAATTATATAACTCATCCAGAAGCCCATAAGAATAGATTTGTACCATTTTAAAATGTCATCCTAGCAAAGAGATGTATTGATATTTCTAAACTGCCCTGCCCTCCCTTTCCTGTCCCCATCCAAAATAGAGCCTTTGGCTGTAAATACAGACACTGTCAGAGCTCCTTCTTGCTACTTCCGAACTCACTGTTTCATCCCTGTGTTCAGTTCATTTTTGCAACAAATATAGAAGGTTGCAGCCAATCTGTGAATAGAACCCACAAACCTAAATTATAATGCAGATGTGTAAATAAGACTGCAGGTGATCTACGGATAAAGATAGCCCATGGTTTGGAAGAAGCAGTTGTTAGGAAAACTGGTGGATTTATTTCAAGCCTCAGAAGCCAGCTTTCTTCTCTGCTCTTGGTCCGTTTGGTTTGGAAATCACTTGGCGAAGCCATCGTTTTCCGCTTCTCACAAACCCAACTCTCAGATGCCGCCTCCTCACTCCTTCCCTGCCTCACATTTTCCAGACATTTCCCGCCAAGCCACATTTACTCACTTTCTTCAAAGAAGATTCCAGTCGGCCATCTCCTCAGTTGCCCTACAGTGAAGTCTCTTTAGGCATCAGAATGGCTCTCTTGAGCAACTTCTCTTTGAACTGTGAAAGAGTGACTCGGAGACTCGGTCATCTAGACTCAAGCCCTGGGGAAGGACATCACCGATGTGATAAATCAAACTGATGCTTGGGTACCCAGGCTAGGTACCCAATGGAAGTGGCACAAGTTTGAGAGGGAACATATAACATGCAGAAAAGTCCTCCAAGTTCCCACTACCTATTTTATGTCACTAATAAGTGTTCAGAAATTTCTACTGAAGATTTAGAAAAAAATTCTTTGCTAATGTATTGGAGCTAAATATTCCACAGGATCTAGGTTTCCTCTGAGGAGTAGATGGTTTTTATTCATTGTTGTTCAGTCTCTGAGTTGTGTCTGACTCTTTGCATGGATTGCACCAGAATGGTAATTTTTGGAAAGCATTAAACTAGGAACTTAAGGGGAAAAAAATGAGTATACCCTGCTAAGACTCTAATTTACCACAGGAAGTAGGAACTAGGGGCTGAGGAGGAGGGCAACTCCCCATCAGTGAATGATTTATGCCAGTGCTACATTATAAAGGATGAATTCCAGGTGGCCGCTGAACCATTTAGTGTCTGTTCCCATCAGTGAGCTTTGGCTTGAGCCGCCTGAGCATCAGGGCGACCAGCCCAATTCAGGACATGCTCTCAGGTGTAGAGAGCTCAACACGGCAGGTGTACCTACTTCTCTCAAGAGCAGGTAAACAATTTTAAGATTAAACTGAATAAGAAAGCCAGCTGCAGATGTATCCTGTGAGGCCAGTGTACAAAGTCACATAGGAGAAAATGATACAGGTGCTAAAGGGGAGTTGTGTTTTTCATACCTCACAATTGGTCAAAAGATCATTGACAAATGACATTAAAATGCCTATTTTCTCCAGACTGGGGCAAGCAGTGGAGAATTCCTGCAGACAGAGACAGAGGACTGGAAAGGAAAAAGGAAAGGGTCATAAACTGTATATTTACCTTGAAGCAGGCACTGGATTTTAAAAAGATCACTCTGTTCAAGACATAAAATATCCTTTCATGTATATGCATGGTTGAATCCCTTTACTGTTCACCTGAACCTATCACAACATTGTCAATTGGCTATAAACCAATACAAAATGTTTTCGGTGTTAAAGAAAAATAAAAATAATAAAAATAAACAAAAGTAAATAAATACATAAAGTATCCTTGAACCTACATTTTATTTGGGGGTGTGTCTAACCCCATGGATCATATTGCAGCAAAAATGTGACATACTAGGAATCCAACCAAGGTAGAAATGGCTTGTAATGAATTCCCACCAGATATGAATGCATTTCCCAGACTATCTTATTTATTTCTTAGCTGGACTTGTGATGTCCCATTTTGCAGATGAGGAAGCTGAGACTTAGAAGAGTGAGTTGATTTGTCCAGGTTCACCCCATGGCTCAAGGGCAGACTCATGATTTGAACTCCTGCTGATTCCTTTCAAATTACATGCTCTTTGCAAGATTTTATTGTGACAGCTCCTTTAGAAATGGTCTGTTTTCAGTCCATCAGTGTCAACGGCTCAAGCGCCTCTTTTGTTACTCACCATGGAAAAGTCACAATTTTCTAGGCCACGGTTGTCTATTTTGACAGAGCATGAAGGTTCGTCTTGCAAGAAGACCGCAATGAAAAGATTAGCCCATGCTGCTACTGGGCAGGTACACACACATTCCTCCTGGAGCCCACAGTGAGGGGAGACATGGTGGGGGTTGGGGACTGACTCTTTGTGGTGGAATCTGAGCTGCGTCTTGCAGAACTGGGACCCTCAGAGATGCAAGCTATGGAGAGGAAATGGTGGTGAGACATAACAGGTGTGGAAGACTATGAACCAGCCTAGTACTGGGTCTACTGGGCCCAATGAAAGGCATATTTCTTTCATGACTTATGCCCTTTAGAGGATGCTCTGACCATGGAGGTGGTAAGGTCTTACTGAAGCAGGCACTGGATTTTTAAAAGAAATCACTCTTGCTTTCCAGACTGGGGCAAGCAGTGGAGAATTCCTGCAGACAGAGACAGAGGACTGGAAAGGAAAAAGGAAAGGGTCATAAACTGTATATTTACCTTGAAGCAGGCACTGGATTTTAAAAAGATCACTCTGTTCAAGACATAAAATATCCTTTCATGTATATGCATGGTTGAATCCCTTTACTGTTCACCTGAACCTATCACAACATTGTCAATTGGCTATAAACCAATACAAAATGTTTTCGGTGTTAAAGAAAAATAAAAATAATAAAAATAAACAAAAGTAAATAAATACATAAAGTATCCTTGAACCTACATTTTATTTGGGGGTGTGTCTAACCCCATGGATCATATTGCAGCAAAAATGTGACATACTAGGAATCCAACCAAGGTAGAAATGGCTTGTAATGAATTCCCACCAGATATGAATGCATTTCCCAGACTATCTTATTTATTTCTTAGCTGGACTTGTGATGTCCCATTTTGCAGATGAGGAAGCTGAGACTTAGAAGAGTGAGTTGATTTGTCCAGGTTCACCCCATGGCTCAAGGGCAGACTCATGATTTGAACTCCTGCTGATTCCTTTCAAATTACATGCTCTTTGCAAGATTTTATTGTGACAGCTCCTTTAGAAATGGTCTGTTTTCAGTCCATCAGTGTCAACGGCTCAAGCGCCTCTTTTGTTACTCACCATGGAAAAGTCACAATTTTCTAGGCCACGGTTGTCTATTTTGACAGAGCATGAAGGTTCGTCTTGCAAGAAGACCGCAATGAAAAGATTAGCCCATGCTGCTACTGGGCAGGTACACACACATTCCTCCTGGAGCCCACAGTGAGGGGAGACATGGTGGGGGTGGGGGACTGACTCTTTGTGGTGGAATCTGAGCTGCGTCTTGCAGAACTGGGACCCTCAGAGATGCAAGCTATGGAGAGGAAATGGTGGTGAGACATAACAGGTGTGGAAGACTATGAACCAGCCTAGTACTGGGTCTACTGGGCCCAATGAAAGGCATATTTCTTTCATGACTTATGCCCTTTAGGATCAGGTTTTATGCTCTGACCCCATGAGAGGAATCTGCATGTACAAGGTCTTACAGGCAGGGTGGTCACTGGAATTGGAGTACCTCCTTCTTCACCAGCCCTGCTGCTTATATAAACATTTCATCAGGGGTCTCATCAGTTCACCTTCTCCCAGAGGCTCTAGAGATGTACAAAGCCATGCTGCCCAGAGGATGTGAAAACTCTTAAGCGAAGATTCCAAAGGCAGCGTCACCAGCCCTCCTGCTCAAGGTACACAGTCTGGCACGTCCAATGGTGGCGAATCTCAGCTCTGTGTGGTGGGAGAGGGATTCACTGAAACTAAAAGAGGATTGCGGTGTTCCATATTGTTTTCATTGTGATGGGCAAGACGGACCTGAAGATGGAGCTGAAAGGAGAGGAGAGATGCCTGTCAAGTAGCAAGGAAACCAACAAGGACCCTTTACTCTTGAGGGGCTACAAATCGGCTTGGGAAATCTTTATTTTTCTTTGTTTTAAACCCTAGGGTAAATGTGATACAGTTCCACTTGAAAAACTGAAGAGGTGGCCTTTCTATAGTCATGTCTCTTACAATGTACAGTTATTGAAATAGCCTACTCTTCAGGCATTTGAACCTCAGTTTAAACCCAGGACTCTTTTTTATGTATTTAGTATTTCACTACTGAGTTTATCCTCAGATCTCTCCCACGGTGACTGCTTGTGATCAGAGTTTATTAGGAGATTCCAAGATAGTTCTCAACACTTCCTGCACAAACAAAGCAAGACAATAGTGGAAATATCCGTGTGCAATGTATTCCTTGATCTTAGCCCAGCGACTGACATTGTTATTCCATCCCCCAGTAAATTGCTTTTTATTCTTAGAAAGGCAACCCCCAACTGGTTACCTTTTCTTTTAATATTTTATTTATTTCTTTGCTGTGTCAGTTCTTAGCTGCATCAGGCAGCACCTTTTGCTGTGAAGCATGGACTCTCTAGTTGTGGCGCCCAGGCTCTGGAGCAAGTGTGCTCAGTAGTTGTGGTCCATGGGCTTAGCTGTCCTGCAGCATGTGAATCTTAGTTCCCTGATTGATCCAGTGATTGAACCCTCATCCCCTACATTGCAAGGCAGATTCTTAACCACTGGACTACCAGAGAAGTCTCCCATATGGTTATCTTAAAGTTAATCCTGCATTTAGTTTATAAGACGCCTATGAGGCAGAAAGAGTAGGGTTTGCCCTTTAAACAAAGTGTAAGTGCTAAAGCTCACATCCATTTCTCCAGCTCTCCAACTTTTCTGTACCCTTGATTTAGCCAATACATCTCACAGCTCAGATGTTCAGTAAATATGTGTTAAATGAATAAATGAATCGATGCCTAAAATAAGGGGAAGGCATATTCCATGCCCTGCTAAATATCTTTACAGTCCTAGAGACAAGGATCAGAGTTTAATTTCAGGATTCCCTTAGGCATGATCTTCTGTCTCCTCATACTTACGTAACTAATACATCAGTCACTTGGTCTTGGAGTTCCTTTGCCAGGCACAGTGCCTGACATTTAAATCCTAAGTAAATGTTTATTGTATGGATGAGTAGATCCAATAACTGGGATGTGCCTTACCTAAGATGTGAATATTCTATGGAAAAACTGAAGAGGTGGCCTTTCTATAGTCATGTCTCTTACAATGTACAGTTATTGAAATAGCCTACTCTTCAGGCATTTGAACCTCAGTTTAAACCCAGGACTCTTTTTTATGTATTTAGTATTTCACTACTGAGTTTATCCTCAGATCTCTCCCACGGTGACTGCTTGTGATCAGAGTTTATTAGGAGATTCCAAGATAGTTCTCAACACTTCCTGCACAAACAAAGCAAGACAATAGTGGAAATATCCGTGTGCAATGTATTCCTTGATCTTAGCCCAGCGACTGACATTGTTATTCCATCCCCCAGTAAATTGCTTTTTATTCTTAGAAAGGCAACCCCCAACTGGTTACCTTTTCTTTTAATATTTTATTTATTTCTTTGCTGTGTCAGTTCTTAGCTGCATCAGGCAGCACCTTTTGCTGTGAAGCATGGACTCTCTAGTTGTGGCGCCCAGGCTCTGGAGCAAGTGTGCTCAGTAGTTGTGGTCCATGGGCTTAGCTGTCCTGCAGCATGTGAATCTTAGTTCCCTGATTGATCCAGTGATTGAACCCTCATCCCCTACATTGCAAGGCAGATTCTTAACCACTGGACTACCAGAGAAGTCTCCCATATGGTTATCTTAAAGTTAATCCTGCATTTAGTTTATAAGACGCCTATGAGGCAGAAAGAGTAGGGTTTGCCCTTTAAACAAAGTGTAAGTGCTAAAGCTCACATCCATTTCTCCAGCTCTCCAACTTTTCTGTACCCTTGATTTAGCCAATACATCTCACAGCTCAGATGTTCAGTAAATATGTGTTAAATGAATAAATGAATCGATGCCTAAAATAAGGGGAAGGCATATTCCATGCCCTGCTAAATATCTTTACAGTCCTAGAGACAAGGATCAGAGTTTAATTTCAGGATTCCCTTAGGCATGATCTTCTGTCTCCTCATACTTACGTAACTAATACATCAGTCACTTGGTCTTGGAGTTCCTTTGCCAGGCACAGTGCCTGACATTTAAATCCTAAGTAAATGTTTATTGTATGGATGAGTAGATCCAATAACTGGGATGTGCCTTACCTAAGATGTGAATATTCTATGGAAAATGACTATTTTTTCGAAGAGGACCCCATTTGGAGTCTAAGTATCATCGTGTGACAATGAGAACAAACACCCAGTTTTGAGACCATCACACTAAAACAAGGTGAACATGTCAGGATGAACACTTACATTTCATCAAGGCAAAAGAAAGGCCATTAGACATTTATTCTATTTACACATTTCTAAGTAAGCTATGATTTTTGTATAGTTTTGTAAAACTGATCTTAATTATTGAAGGATTGATAGTTTCTACACTGTCATCCAGCTATTTAAATTCTGACCTTGGACAAATCACTGAAAGCCTATGGATCTTAGTTTTCTTAACTATCAGTGGAAAAACTTGCTTTACATTGGGACAGACCCCTTGGGGCAGCTTTAGCGACTGCACAGTTGAAGACAGTCATGTTTGATATGAAGATGCTCAAAGAAAATTGCATTTTACTAGCCAAACCTTCAGTGGCAACTCTTCACTATTTTTCTTTCTGCTCTCAAACTTCTAGAATCAACATAAATATTCTAGATAATTCAATTTGTTTTCACAACAGTTTAGCTGGACAGTGTAATTGAGCCTGGTGAGGACTGCATGTCTGTCCTCATCTGCGGGGGCTACAGGCCTCTGGGTCTGTGAACAGTCAGCTGTGGTGACTTTAATGGGTCACAAAAGACTTAAAATCCTTTGAAGGAGTGGTCACATCTGTGTTTTAAAACTGTAGTGGAGTTTTTAAAGCTACTTTACTTAAAAACTCCAAGCAAAAATTATAGCCATCTTTATATATTTCTCTATGGAAAATCATTACTTGCAGGCATTAGGATTAAACATGTAACTCAGTAGTTTTCCATCTTTCACCCACAGAGTTTGAAATACACATGGTTTTCTCCTCAGGAGTTTAACTTCATGCATTGTTGTTGTTGTCTACTCACCAAGTTCGTCTGACTCTTTGCAACCCTGTAGGCTGAACCTGCCAGGCTCCTCTGTCCATGTGATTTTTCCAAGCAAGAGTACTGCAGTGTGTTGCATTTCCTTCTCCAGGGGATCTTCCCTGCCCAGGAATTGAACTTGCATCTCTTAATGTCTCCTGAATTGGTGCTGAGTTGCTCAGTCATATCCAACTCTTTACGACCTCATGAACTGTAGCCCTCCAGGCTTCTCTGGCTGTGGGATTTTCTCAGGAAGAATACTGGAGTGGTTTGCCATGCCTTCCTTCAGGGGATCTTCCCAATCCAGGATTCAAACTCACATCTTCTGTGTCTCCTACATTGCCAGCAGATTCTTTTCCACCGAGCCACAGGTGAAGCCCAACTCCATGCATATGCTTGAACAATATTCAAAGTCACATGACCTGCCATGTCAGGAGGCATATTTGTTGATGTGGCCATCTCCTCAATAAACTGGTCAAAGACAGGGACCACACAAACTCATCACTTTATCTGCTGAAACTGCCTTACGAGACCAGCACTCAACAGATGTTTGATAACATGAAAAAAAACTAGGGGCTGGGTGGAAGGCCTCACAGCAGTTTTCAAAGCAGAAAAAGTAAGAAAACACACCATAAACTTACATAGAATTCAGGAAATCAACTTTTAATAAGAATTTTTGGTTTAAGGCATTCGAGTTAACTGGAGAACTTGTTATTAGAGAAGGCTGCTCCTCACACCAGCTTGTGATGGCCTTCGTCCCTATGCAGTGATGCCCTTGATGGCCCAGTGAGGCCTCACCTGCTGACCCGTGGTTGTAATTCCTCCCAAATATGTTCCATGAGTCAACTGACTCATCTTAATAGAAGCTGACCAATTACTATGGATATATGAAGTATTAAATGGAGTCTATTTTACTTCCATCTTCATGTGAGTTATACATTGGATTAACCATCCCATTAGACAGAAAAGTATCTTTATCCGAGCATCTATGGATATTTGTAATGAATGAACATTACTATGCATCATTTGGAGAGCTTGGCAGATAAGCGATGAGGGTATCAAGGAGTTAGCCGACCCCAGCGAGGGCCTCCCACAATGATCCAGACAGTTCATTCCCTTCTGCTCTCCTGCCTGGTGGCAGCTGGTGCCTTTGTCAGCTTCTTGGAGCAGCATATGGAGGTGCTTACCTGGGAGGAGCACAGCCAAGCTGGGGGGCAGAAGAAGCTTATGAAGGCACTGAGAATGTAACTCGGGCATAAAAACTCTGTCCTCACAAGCAGATGACAATTTCTATTTGGACTGACGTGACTTTTTACTGCTTTTCCTGGAGTAATTATTTCATAGCATTCTCTCTTCTACTCTCAAAAATCTGCCAAGTTGCATGATAAATTATACAGATTATTAAAAATATTAAGTTGTATATAGTTTACGTATACATACAATTATACAAATTTTATAGGGTCAGATTTTCCTGTCTGCAGCACTTTTAGTTTGACTTTAGGAAATTTCCAGACTTAGGAGACTCTTCAACAGTCACTGGAAGGACTGATGCTGAAGCCCCAATACCTGGGTGACAGAGGACAAGATGACGGGATGGCATCACTGACTCCATGGACTTCAGTTTAGGAAAACTCCAGGGGATGGTGAAGGGCAGGGAAGCCTGGCATGCTGCCATCCATGGGGTCGCAAAGAGTCAGACGTGACCGTGTAACTGAACAACAAACCTCCTCAAGGTAGATCCAAAACTGTGTAATTCTTGCACATCTCTGTGCACACATGTAATCTGAGCTCTGCCAATCAGAGTTCCTTCCTGGGGTTTCCTTTGAAGTGAACACCTGATGAAAGCAAGTTCTTAAAGAAACCTTCTCTAACCGGAGCACTGGCATTCAGTGGCCAGGGGGCCAAGCTGCTGACTGCAGCAGGTACTGGGGATTTTTGGGCAGCAGAAACCCAGCTTTGAAGATATTTCCCTGATGGAGTCTATTTAAAACTTACTATGGATATATGAAGTATTAAATGGAGTCTATTTTGCTTCCATCTTCATGTGAGTTATACATTGGATTAACCATCCCATTAGACAGAAAAGTATCTTTATCCGAGCATCTATGGATATTTGTAATGAATGAACATTACTATGCATCATTTGGAGAGCTTGGCAGATAAGCGATGAGGGTATCAAGGAGTTAGCCGACCCCAGCGAGGGCCTCCCACAATGATCCAGACAGTTCATTCCCTTCTGCTCTCCTGCCTGGTGGCAGCTGGTGCCTTTGTCAGCTTCTTGGAGCAGCATATGGAGGTGCTTACCTGGGAGGAGCACAGCCAAGCTGGGGGGCAGAAGAAGCTTATGAAGGCACTGAGAATGTAACTCGGGCATAAAAACTCTGTCCTCACAAGCAGATGACAATTTCTATTTGGACTGACGTGACTTTTTACTGCTTTTCCTGGAGTAATTATTTCATAGCATTCTCTCTTCTACTCTCAAAAATCTGCCAAGTTGCATGATAAATTATACAGATTATTAAAAATATTAAGTTGTATATAGTTTACGTATACATACAATTATACAAATTTTATAGGGTCAGATTTTCCTGTCTGCAGCACTTTTTAGTTTGACTTTAGGAAATTTCCAGACTTAGGAGACTCTTCAACAGTCACTGGAAGGACTGATGCTGAAGCCCCAATACCTGGGTGACAGAGGACAAGATGACGGGATGGCATCACTGACTCCATGGACTTCAGTTTAGGAAAACTCCAGGGGATGGTGAAGGGCAGGGAAGCCTGGCATGCTGCCATCCATGGGGTCGCAAAGAGTCAGACGTGACCGTGTAACTGAACAACAAACCTCCTCAAGGTAGATCCAAAACTGTGTAATTCTTGCACATCTCTGTGCACACATGTAATCTGAGCTCTGCCAATCAGAGTTCCTTCCTGAGGTTTCCCTTTTGAAGTGAACACCTGATGAAAGCAAGTTCTTAAAGAAACCTTCTCTAACCGGAGCACTGGCATTCAGTGGCCAGGGGTGCCAAGCTGCTGACTGCAGCAGGTACTGGATGCAGCAGAGAGCATCTCGACCTGGGTTTCCTCTTCGGGCTGGTTCTGTGAGAACAGAAACCTACTCTTGGTAGCTTAGCTTTGAAGATATTCTCCAGTCTTTCCCATGGTCCTGTGCATGACTCAGCATGTTGTTACAAACTACGGTTTTTTTAAACTTAAATGCCAGTTTCTGTTGCTATACAACTGAAGAGCTTGACTCTTCTTGATAGGTGAGCAGACTTGAAAATTTGAGTCCACAGAATATTCCAACTGAACGTTTCAATGGCAAGGCGCACATGACCAAAGGGTATTTTGTATATGGAATTCTCTGTACCACATGTCTTTCAGAAAACAATGTCCTATGTGAAAAAGGGCCACTCATCTGTTGCAAAGTTGACCTTGATTACATACACCATAGATCTATTCAAAGCTATGGGTTATTCTTTCCTAAATGGCATTCACCCCAGGTAATATACTTCCTCCTTACCCACCAAATGGAAAGAAAGGTGTCTGGATGTGAAGACTGGCATTATTCATCCTGTTTTCCTTACTGCATCTTCAGAGATACTTAGGGCTCTATAATGCCCACTGTGACAATCAACCAGATGGCCTCATTTTCAATAATGTGACCTGAAAAGTGTTTAATTAGCTTTCTTCCTGCTGCCAACTCACTCTCGCTTGGATGTACGCATCAGAGAAACGAAACAGCAGCAGGTCATAAAGGCTGGTTGAAATCTGTCATTCTATTCTTTAGAAGAGATTTTCATTTAAAAAAGGAAAAAATTTTTAAATTCGTAGACCTGTGCACACATGTAATCTGAGGAACTCGGGGGGGCCCAGATCGGGGGAAGTCAGACGTGACCGTGTAACTGAACAACAAACCTCCTCAAGGTAGATCCAAAACTGTGTAATTCTTGCACATCTCTGTGCACACATGTAATCTGAGCTCTGCCAATCAGAGTTCCTTCCTGAGGTTTCCTTTGAAGTGAACACCTGATGAAAGCAAGTTCTTAAAGAAACCTTCTCTAACCGGAGCACTGGCATTCAGTGGCCAGGGGTGCCAAGCTGCTGACTGCAGCAGGTACTGGATGCAGCAGAGAGCATCTCGACCTGGGTTTCCTCTTCGGGCTGGTTCTGTGAGAACAGAAACCTACTCTTGGTAGCTTAGCTTTGAAGATATTCTCCAGTCTTTCCCATGGTCCTGTGCATGACTCAGCATGTTGTTACAAACTACGGTTTTTTAAGCTTAAATAGCCAGTTTCTGTTGCTATACAACTGAAGAGCTTGACTCTTCTTGATAGGTGAGCAGACTTGAAAATTTGAGTCCACAGAATATTCCAACTGAACGTTTCAATGGCAAGGCGCACATGACCAAAGGGTATTTTGTATATGGAATTCTCTGTACCACATGTCTTTCAGAAAACAATGTCCTATGTGAAAAAGGGCCACTCATCTGTTGCAAAGTTGACCTTGATTACATACACCATAGATCTATTCAAAGCTATGGGTTATTCTTTCCTAAATGGCATTCACCCCAGGTAATATACTTCCTCCTTACCCACCAAATGGAAAGAAAGGTGTCTGGATGTGAAGACTGGCATTATTCATCCTGTTTTCCTTACTGCATCTTCAGAGATACTTAGGGCTCTATAATGCCCACTGTGACAATCAACCAGATGGCCTCATTTTCAATAATGTGACCTGAAAAGTGTTTAATTAGCTTTCTTCCTGCTGCCAACTCACTCTCGCTTGGATGTACGCATCAGAGAAACGAAACAGCAGCAGGTCATAAAGGCTGGTTGAAATCTGTCATTCTATTCTTTAGAAGAGATTCTTTGAAGACCTCAGGTGCCATCCAACGGTCAAGAGACACAGCCCATTATAAGATGGGGCAATACAACATTTTGGAAATCATCTCCGTGTTTAGATCAAGAATTTCAGGTAGACCCTCTGACATGGTCACTTTCCTGGGTACTGACTACTTTTCCATTTCAATGGGTACAAATCTGCATACATTTGCAAAAAATCCTTCCAACTATTATTATTCTTTGTTACACAGTGGCATTTTTCTTGGATGATAATATGTAAAGAAACTTAGGAGGGTCTGGGTTCCTGAGAAGGTCGCCCCTTGCTGTGCCTCATAACTGGACCACAGCTCTCAGCTCTGTATATACACAGCTGACATTTCCCCCTGGACATCGTCTTCTGAGGCTGTGTATAGATTCCCAAGTATATATACACAATTGTAAATGTAGGTGTTTGTGGTCCGTGAGCTATATGAGTCCTTTCGTGTAAACAAAAGCGTTATATGTTTTCTGTGGCTTAAAAAAGAAACTCAGCAATAGATGAGATTTGCAAAAGTGAGACAGGACTGTTCATCACTTCCACGAGTCTGAGCTTCTAAAGATGCCTTCTTTCCTCTGAGGTTGGTAACAAACAACCCAGATTCCCGCACTCAATCCTGAGATAGGCTGTGGTCAGCTTGTGGGAAAAAGCTTTCTGGACTCACAGAAGTTTGGCTAATTTGTCCTTTTCACATTGCTTCTTTTTCTCACTGAACACCCTACCCATGAGCTCACTCAATTTTTCCAGTCACCAAAAGCAATTTTTCAAAACACCATTGTAAAGCATTCTTCACATTGTTTAACGGGTAGGGGATTCTCAAACACTCAACAGGGAATAGCTTTGTTGTTGTTTTGTCTCTCAGCCATGTCTGACTCAAATTTCCACCAATGGAAAGAAAGGTGTCTGGATGTGAAGACTGGCATTATTCATCCTGTTTTCCTTACTGCATCTTCAGAGATACTTAGGGCTCTATAATGCCCACTGTGACAATCAACCAGATGGCCTCATTTTCAATAATGTGACCTGAAAAGTGTTTAATTAGCTTTCTTCCTGCTGCCAACTCACTCTCGCTTGGATGTACGCATCAGAGAAACGAAACAGCAGCAGGTCATAAAGGCTGGTTGAAATCTGTCATTCTATTCTTTAGAAGAGATTCTTTGAAGACCTCAGGTGCCATCCAACGGTCAAGAGACACAGCCCATTATAAGATGGGGCAATACAACATTTTGGAAATCATCTCCGTGTTTAGATCAAGAATTTCAGGTAGACCCTCTGACATGGTCACTTTCCTGGGTACTGACTACTTTTCCATTTCAATGGGTACAAATCTGCATACATTTGCAAAAAATCCTTCCAACTATTATTATTCTTTGTTACACAGTGGCATTTTTCTTGGATGATAATATGTAAAGAAACTTAGGAGGGTCTGGGTTCCTGAGAAGGTCGCCCCTTGCTGTGCCTCATAACTGGACCACAGCTCTCAGCTCTGTATATACACAGCTGACATTTCCCCCTGGACATCGTCTTCTGAGGCTGTGTATAGATTCCCAAGTATATATACACAATTGTAAATGTAGGTGTTTGTGGTCCGTGAGCTATATGAGTCCTTTCGTGTAAACAAAAGCGTTATATGTTTTCTGTGGCTTAAAAAAGAAACTCAGCAATAGATGAGATTTGCAAAAGTGAGACAGGACTGTTCATCACTTCCACGAGTCTGAGCTTCTAAAGATGCCTTCTTTCCTCTGAGGTTGGTAACAAACAACCCAGATTCCCGCACTCAATCCTGAGATAGGCTGTGGTCAGCTTGTGGGAAAAAGCTTTCTGGACTCACAGAAGTTTGGCTAATTTGTCCTTTTCACATTGCTTCTTTTTCTCACTGAACACCCTACCCATGAGCTCACTCAATTTTTCCAGTCACCAAAAGCAATTTTTCAAAACACCATTGTAAAGCATTCTTCACATTGTTTAACGGGTAGGGGATTCTCAAACACTCAACAGGGAATAGCTTTGTTGTTGTTTTGTCTCTCAGCCATGTCTGACTCTTTTGCGACCCTGTGGACCATAGCCTGCCAGGCTCCTCTGACCATGGGATGTCTCAGGCAAGGACACTGGAGTGCGTTGTCATTTCCTTCTGCAGGGGATCTTCCCGACCAGGGGTTGAACTGTATCTCCTGGTTTGGCAGGTGACGTCTTTACCACTGAGTCACCTGGGAAGCCCCAGGAAAATTCTTACTACTAGATGGTATTTACGGAGCAGGGTCTATTGCTACAGCGAGTACGATATTTTATTATATCTTCATATCATCACTACAACCACCTTATAAGTTTGGCGCTGCTTTTAACACTCCTATCTTAGAACTGAGGATGCCAGGGCCTGAAGTTAATAGACTTTCCAACTAAGGGAATGGTGTCTCAGTCTGGTTAAGTGGCCATACAATCTCTACATAATAGGTCACGTAGTCTGTGCACAATTAGTAGTTAATAAATTCAGTTTTGAGAACCATAAAGCCAGGGCACTGGAAGGAATTTTTGAAATGAGCTAGACCTTTCACCTGTCTTGGTTTAAGGCTATACATAACACGTCACATTCACATAAAACTCCGTCTACTACCTTTGATAAGTAAAAAAATCTTCCCTTTAATATTTCTGGACTACTACTGAACTTTCTCTCAAGTTCAGTTTGAAAAAGAACTAAGTGAAAATTTATTTCTACTTAGGTGAAGATTTATATTTATAAGGATTATATATTAATATTATATTTCCAAACCAAAATACTCTTTTTTCAAATGTTGGATTTCATTTTGTGGATTTATGAATTTTTAAATTGCATTTTTGGGAACCATGTAAAAAGAAAAGCTGAGAAGGGTTGCTTTCTTTTAGTAATTTTAGGATCATACCAAGAACATTCTCCTTACTTAATATTTGATTTCAGTGTATTTAAGTGGACTTTTAAGCTCCTAGTACTTGGCTTCTACTGAATGCTGCTGCACTTGAGAACGGCAGGAGCAAATGCTTTAATGAATGAAATTTTCTTCCCACAGAGTTTTCTTTCTGAATAGGGTCTTCAGCTGTCAGAGAGAAACTGTTTCTCCTTCCCAGAGACTCGCTTCTCTCCTCGTTACTGTTTTCCCCTCTCTACAACTAGAAATGCCTAGAAGAGAGTCTTTCTCAAACAGCTCCTCCCTGGGGACCTGCTTCCTGCAGTTGTTGACATCCCTTCTAACTTAGTTTCTGCAATCAACTTCTTTCTTTCCGTTGGCTCACTTTTTTGGAAACCATGAGGGTAAGTCAAAGTTCTCTTTTGGCGGGGTTGACGGTCTTTTTACCCCCTGAGTCACCTGGGAAGCCCCAGGAAAATTCTTACTACTAGATGGTATTTACGGAGCAGGGTCTATTGCTACAGCGAGTACGATATTTTATTATATCTTCATATCATCACTACAACCACCTTATAAGTTTGGCGCTGCTTTTAACACTCCTATCTTAGAACTGAGGATGCCAGGGCCTGAAGTTAATAGACTTTCCAACTAAGGGAATGGTGTCTCAGTCTGGTTAAGTGGCCATACAATCTCTACATAATAGGTCACGTAGTCTGTGCACAATTAGTAGTTAATAAATTCAGTTTTGAGAACCATAAAGCCAGGGCACTGGAAGGAATTTTTGGAAATGAGCTAGACCTTTCACCTGTCTTGGTTTAAGGCTATACATAACACGTCACATTCACATAAAACTCCGTCTACTACCTTTGATAAGTAAAAAAATCTTCCCTTTAATATTTCTGGACTACTACTGAACTTTCTCTCAAGTTCAGTTTGAAAAAGAACTAAGTGAAAATTTATTTCTACTTAGGTGAAGATTTATATTTATAAGGATTATATATTAATATTATATTTCCAAACCAAAATACTCTTTTTTCAAATGTTGGATTTCATTTTGTGGATTTATGAATTTTTAAATTGCATTTTTGGGAACCATGTAAAAAGAAAAGCTGAGAAGGGTTGCTTTCTTTTAGTAATTTTAGGATCATACCAAGAACATTCTCCTTACTTAATATTTGATTTCAGTGTATTTAAGTGGACTTTTAAGCTCCTAGTACTTGGCTTCTACTGAATGCTGCTGCACTTGAGAACGGCAGGAGCAAATGCTTTAATGAATGAAATTTTCTTCCCACAGAGTTTTCTTTCTGAATAGGGTCTTCAGCTGTCAGAGAGAAACTGTTTCTCCTTCCCAGAGACTCGCTTCTCTCCTCGTTACTGTTTTCCCCTCTCTACAACTAGAAATGCCTAGAAGAGAGTCTTTCTCAAACAGCTCCTCCCTGGGGACCTGCTTCCTGCAGTTGTTGACATCCCTTCTAACTTAGTTTCTGCAATCAACTTCTTTCTTTCCGTTGGCTCACTTTTTTGGAAACCATGAGGGTAAGTCAAAGACGAAGGGAGAAAAAAGGGCTAGAAGAGTGGATCTGCAGTTCATAACAGTTTGTGGCTGAGGTTAGAGATTTTTCTGGAGTTGACATTTTTATAGCACCGCCAGAGGGTCTTCCAGGTGAATTAAAGACTCTGGAAAAAACCACACCACGTCAGAGCTGTTTTGAAAACCCGCCCTCTGTGGGCTCTATTTCTTTCTCCTCTCCTTCAGGAAACAGGGAACACTTCCCAGATCTTGTGTTTTCCTAATATGTTTTCCTTTCTCTACAAAGAAGGAACATACTTTAAAAATTAAAAAAGCAGGGTGTTCAAGTTAAATTCAATAATTCCTGTAAACAGACACCAGTCTTTTACATGAAACTTAGAGACAGTTCCTTCATTTAACTTTAAAATGTATTTAATTTTTATATGCTATAGTTTGTTTTATATTTTTAATTAATTTTTATTGGTGTACAGTTGTTTTATAATGCTCTATTAGTTTCTAAAGTATAGCAAAATGAATCAGTCATACACATACAAAGATTTCTTGTACTAGAATGAACATTTTTCCTAGAATAAGCAATGAAACACCCACCACAGAGTGAGACTAAGAGAATGTATGCTCTGAAATAAATAAAAACTTCCATAATGAAATTCATTTTTTTCTTACCTGAATAGGTATTTTTTCTAGTGAAAAAATATCTTTGCTAAAAACAAAATGTTTAAGCTTAAACCTTACTCTGGCGACAGTTTTCTATTTTTGTTTTAACTATTCTAACACTGGTGAAGACATCATATCAATCAAATAGCTCAAATTTTTCTGACAGTCCTCTTCATTCACGGAGTCCATAGAACCTCATTTGTCCACGAATGTATTTAGTGGTTGGGGATTATAAATTTTTTTTCCAGAAATTTCCATCATTGCTTCTGATCATTTCAGTTTAAATCCACTGCTAAGTTGGAGGCGTCTTTTAAATCAGAAGCAAATGCCTAAGTTGGTTTAAGGAATTGTACCTGTAGGTGACATTTTACTCTTCATCCAGTAGATAGGCCTCCAGTAGCAAAGAGAGATACTTGCTGTGTGACAATTGACTTTGCATCAGTGAAATTAATATTCTTTGTACTCTTGCCTCCAGACTGGGGACCACCTCCCCAGTCCTGTTAGTCAGGAGGGCTTTCTCTCTGTCCTGGGGTCCCACGTATGACCTCATTATTTTATTAAGGCACAATCTGAAAAGTGTTCAGATTAGCCTTATCATGTCCAATTTTATAGTCTAATTAGTTCTTTAGTTTTCACATTTGGCCATCCATCTTAGGAATACTTTAAAACCGCCCTCTGTGGGCTCTATTTCTTTCTCCTCTCCTTCAGGAAACAGGGAACACTTCCCAGATCTTGTGTTTTCCTAATATGTTTTCCTTTCTCTACAAAGAAGGAACATACTTTAAAAATTAAAAAAGCAGGGTGTTCAAGTTAAATTCAATAATTCCTGTAAACAGACACCAGTCTTTTACATGAAACTTAGAGACAGTTCCTTCATTTAACTTTAAAATGTATTTAATTTTTATATGCTATAGTTTGTTTTATATTTTTAATTAATTTTTATTGGTGTACAGTTGTTTTATAATGCTCTATTAGTTTCTAAAGTACAGCAAAATGAATCAGTCATACACATACAAAGATTTCTTGTACTAGAATGAACATTTTTCCTAGAATAAGCAATGAAACACCCACCACAGAGTGAGACTAAGAGAATGTATGCTCTGAAATAAATAAAAACTTCCATAATGAAATTCATTTTTTTCTTACCTGAATAGGTATTTTTTCTAGTGAAAAAATATCTTTGCTAAAAACAAAATGTTTAAGCTTAAACCTTACTCTGGCGACAGTTTTCTATTTTTGTTTTAACTATTCTAACACTGGTGAAGACATCATATCAATCAAATAGCTCAAATTTTTCTGACAGTCCTCTTCATTCACGGAGTCCATAGAACCTCATTTGTCCACGAATGTATTTAGTGGTTGGGGATTATAAATTTTTTTTCCAGAAATTTCCATCATTGCTTCTGATCATTTCAGTTTAAATCCACTGCTAAGTTGGAGGCGTCTTTTAAATCAGAAGCAAATGCCTAAGTTGGTTTAAGGAATTGTACCTGTAGGTGACATTTTACTCTTCATCCAGTAGATAGGCCTCCAGTAGCAAAGAGAGATACTTGCTGTGTGACAATTGACTTTGCATCAGTGAAATTAATATTCTTTGTACTCTTGCCTCCAGACTGGGGACCACCTCCCCAGTCCTGTTAGTCAGGAGGGCTTTCTCTCTTGTCCTGGGGTCCCACGTATGACCTCATTATTTTATTAAGGCACAATCTGAAAAGTGTTCAGATTAGCCTTATCATGTCCAATTTTATCGTCTAAATTTAAGTTCTTTGGGCAGGACTTTCCTCCAGCCATAGAACACAGTTGAGGATCAGGGTATTTTCAGACATACTGTTTAAATGGGGAGGGATTTCAAAAATGTACATGTTTTCTACCTAAATATTTAACATTTCTGTGCCTTGGAGTTGTTCAGAATACATAATATTGTGTGCTCAGTCATGTGACCTCGATGGACTGTAGCCTGCCAGGCTCCTCTGTCCATGGGTTTTTCCGGGCAAGAATAATGGAGTGGGTTGCTATTTCCTCTCCAGGCAATCTTCCTGACCCAGGGATTGAACCTGCATCTCCTGCATTGGCAGGTGGATTCTTTATCACTGAGCCACTACTGCAAGACAATTAAAAACTGTTTTCTCTAAGAACTTCAGTTCAGATTAATAGGCAGGGCTCTGACCCAAATATCCTCCAGGCGACATCCGTTCTCTCTCTGATGTGTGACTCGTCAATTGATTCCAACGGGAGATGGATCCTTGGGGCCCGAGAGCAACACAGGATGTCAGTTCTGGGAATGAATTCAGTTAAAAACTGCTTATTTTTGTTTGAGGGCACACCGACTTGGCCCTCTGAGTTAGCGCAGGTCATGATCTGTAAGAATTACTACATACCTAAAATTAGGAAAGAGATCTACCAAGTGGCCTTTTCCTGGGAATAGTAAACAGGCACAGCTTCTGGGATGAAATGTAAACAGATTCTAACCAAGGGTTTTTTGCGGGATAGAAATTTGTCCAGTTTAGTGGTTGGGGATTATAAATTTTTTCCAGAAATTTCCATCATTGCTTCTGATCATTTCAGTTTAAATCCACTGCTAAGTTGGGCGTCTTTTAAATCAGAAGCAAATGCCTAAGTTGGTTTAAGGAATTGTACCTGTAGGTGACATTTTACTCTTCATCCAGTAGATAGGCCTCCAGTAGCAAAGAGAGATACTTGCTGTGTGACAATTGACTTTGCATCAGTGAAATTAATATTCTTTGTACTCTTGCCTCCAGACTGGGGACCACCTCCCCAGTCCTGTTAGTCAGGAGGGCTTTCTCTCTTGTCCTGGGGTCCCACGTATGACCTCATTATTTTATTAAGGCACAATCTGAAAAGTGTTCAGATTAGCCTTATCATGTCCAATTTTATAGTCTAAATTTAAGTTCTTTGGGCAGGACTTTCCTCCAGCCATAGAACACAGTTGAGGATCAGGGTATTTTCAGACATACTGTTTAAATGGGGAGGGATTTCAAAAATGTACATGTTTTCTACCTAAATATTTAACATTTCTGTGCCTTGGAGTTGTTCAGAATACATAATATTGTGTGCTCAGTCATGTGACCTCGATGGACTGTAGCCTGCCAGGCTCCTCTGTCCATGGGTTTTTCCGGGCAAGAATAATGGAGTGGGTTGCTATTTCCTCTCCAGGCAATCTTCCTGACCCAGGGATTGAACCTGCATCTCCTGCATTGGCAGGTGGATTCTTTATCACTGAGCCACTACTGCAAGACAATTAAAAACTGTTTTCTCTAAGAACTTCAGTTCAGATTAATAGGCAGGGCTCTGACCCAAATATCCTCCAGGCGACATCCGTTCTCTCTCTGATGTGTGACTCGTCAATTGATTCCAACGGGAGATGGATCCTTGGGGCCCGAGAGCAACACAGGATGTCAGTTCTGGGAATGAATTCAGTTAAAAACTGCTTATTTTTGTTTGAGGGCACACCGACTTGGCCCTCTGAGTTAGCGCAGGTCATGATCTGTAAGAATTACTACATACCTAAAATTAGGAAAGAGATCTACCAAGTGGCCTTTTCCTGGGAATAGTAAACAGGCACAGCTTCTGGGATGAAATGTAAACAGAAGTTGGGGGCTGCCTCACAAGCGGATTCACTTAGAAAATTAAGCAAACCCAGTAATCCTTCTTTAAGTTAAAAGCCTAAACATAGGCAGTTGATGCTACAAACTCAGTACTTTTAGAATTCAGATATTAACAATGATTCACAATTTCTTTAGACTTTTTTAAGCCATGCTATTTCACCATGTGGGATTTTTTTTTTTAATTTTGGCCTCTTTCATTTATTTATTTATTTTTAATTATTTATTTTCATTCTTCTTTATTCTTTGGCCTGTGTGGGCCTCCCATTGCAGTGGCCTCTCTCACTGCAGAGCACTGACTCTGGGTGCATGCGCTCCAGCTAGCTTGTAATTGGACACACCAGTCCAGCCACTCTGCGGCATGTAGGATCTTCCCAGGCCAAGGATTGGACCAGTGCCCCTTGCACCACAAAGTGGGCTCTCTACCTACTGGCCCAGCAGGGAAGCCCCACCACGTGAGATTTTTTCTTTTTCTCAAATCTGAATAGATTTTCTCTAGGGTGGTTTTCAATTCATCAAGCTATGCTTTGAAAATATTGGTAATTTCTTGGCTGGCAAGGAATGTTTGCAAATCGCTAGCATCTCAGTTTGGATGGAAAGGTTTGGTAAACATTTCCTCTGTTTAATTTCTGAGTGGAAAGAGCTTATGTGTTTTAAATAGCAAAGTAAATATTTCAAAAGAGCAACTTACATCAATTTTCAGAAAACCTATACTGAGCTTTCAGAAAACCTATACAAGTTTACCTTGGTAAGAAACTTCAGATGTAAGTTTTTCCAAGATGAAATTGCATACTAGCACATTTATAGCTTTCTTAGATGGTTAGACTGTAAAGTGCTGGATATTAATCCTCTCTCTTTTATGTTCATCACTGATCCCAGAGAAAATTATAGGAGCTTAATATCATAGGGCTTTTATTTGTTGATCTGCTAATAAAGGACATATTTCTAAATAATGTCTGTTGTTCCTTGGAGTACTACAAGTGTATGTGAATGATAATAGGAACAAGGCAAAGAAAAGAATGGCCAGAAACAGGTGCTTGTTTTTATCTGAGTCCGTGCAGAATTTGTTTAAAGCAGATACATTTAAATATTGACAATCAGATTTCAAGCACTCATGGCTCCTGATTTACTTACTTTTGCAGGGACACAATTCAAGGGATAGTTTACATAGGGCATTAAGTATAAGATATGAGCAATATTATAGGTGATGGGAAGTTTTTAAATGTAACAGAGGAATCTACCATTGGAGTCTTGCTACCGTATCTGAATTCACCTCAGGTTCCCCTCCTGATCTGGGGAATCAGAAGGAAGGAAGGAAGAAAAGAAGGAAAGAGGGAAGGAAAATTTTCTTTCTCACTATATTTCTAACTGCCAGTTGAAAATATTGGTTTTAGATCATCTGTAAATTGGAAGTGAGCCTTCCTGGGACCTCAGTGGTAAAGAATCTGCTTGCAGTGCAGGAGACCTGGGTCAACCCCTGGGTGCGGAGGGCACCCTGGAGAAGGAAATTGCTCCTCACTCCAGCTCTTGCCTGGAGAATCCCAGGGACAGGGGAACTGGGCGGGAGCCTGACAGGAGCCTATAGTCCATGGGCTCCAAAGGGTCGTCCATGACTGAGCAAACGAGCAGGATTGCAATGACACGTGAAAATCAAGTATTTCAAACAGATTGGAGAAAGACACATTACTGACAAGAATATTTTAAAAAACAGGAAAGAGTTACTAAAATAGAATTACATATAGATTCATTTTTTCATCTTCTAATGTTAGAGACTTTTTTTCAATCTCTGATTTCACAAAATACACTACTCTGTTTTGCTTTTCAAATGCATCCCTGTATCTGGAGATAAAAAGCAAAAACAGTTATACTCCAACTTGCACTGTATATATTTCAGTTTAAGAAATTGAAAATGATCCCACTAAGTGAACATTTTATATAAAGAAAAGTATTAACAGTCCTGCTGAGACATGCATTCAGTCTGGAAATTCTTCCTTTTTTATTTTTCTATATCCAGTTAGACTGGTGAGACAGGATTAACAACCAGAATCTAAATAATTATTAGCTAAGGTTGATGGTCTCCATCTCACCTTCATACAGAATTCAAGGTGACCTCATCTAAAATGCAGGGACTAACTCTTCTATTGGGCATCTTTCTCTATGATTCAGGCTTTCAATTTATTCATAGGATGATTTACAAGCTGGCAAATGGATGTATGAAAGGAATTACGACTTTGTGGCTTGCATTTTGTTGTCTTTGAAATCATCTCCTTGAGAACTGTCACGACTTAAGAGCAGAAAGGGGAGGTCCAGATTTGGACAGAGAATGGAGAACTCTGTGTGTGTCTGTGTGTGTGTCTGTGAGTGTGTGTGAGTGTGTGGGTGGGGGGAGGCGCTGCTCCCTCAGCATTTACTGGTCCTTCTCTCTGATTTAAACTGGAGAGATTCTTCTTCAGTCACTCAGTCGTGTCCAACTCTTGGTGACCCCAGGGACAGTATCCTGCCAGCCTCTTCTCTCCATGGAATTCTCAAGGCAAGAATGTTGAGTGGGTTGCCATTTCCTTCTCCAGGGGATCTTCCTGACCCAGAGATTGAACCCAGGTCTCCTGCATTGCAGGTCTCCCCTTTACTGTCTGAACCACCAGGGAAGCCCTCATCAATGAGGAAGAGTTTTTGTGATATATGCTGGCTCTGATTCTCTGGGAAATGTCCCCCTGGTTAGCTGGTTTTTGTTGCATTTACTTGATGAACATTTATTTTAATTCAGAAAATTTATCTTTAGGTCATCCAGTAAATAGTATTTCTATGAAATTTTTATTTTATTTATTTATCAAAATAACTTCTTTGTGCACTATACCTTCAAGGTTATATTAACTTTCTTGTCTAAATATTTTATTCTAACCCAGCTAGAATTTATAATACATTAAGGATATAACAATATGTACTTAGTTTTTCAAATAGTTGTTCAGGAGAACTCTTTTATGTGAAATACCAACTTAATCATATGCTCAAATTTTCTGTTTACAAAGGTCGATTTCTGTATATATTATTCTGCTGCACAAATCTTGCTCTAAACAAGTTTCATCAGTATCACAGAATTCCAGTTACTTTACAAGGTCCTTTAATATATCTTGGTGCGAGCCCTCTCTTTTTATTTTTCAATGTTTTTGAAATTTGCTTGTAGTTGAATACTACATTCTTTAAAGTTCTTGCCCATGTTCATTTCTATTAGACCTACATTAATTATATCAATTGACTAGGGGAGAATTGCTGTCGTTATGGTGAAGTTTCTTTCCTCTCCACGTTATGACATACTGTTCTCTGTACAAGGCTTCTTTCATGTTTTCTCTATAATTGGTTGCCTTCATTCAGGTTCTGCTTATATTTATTCCTGAGCATCTTTTAGTTCCATGCTGCTCTTATAAATTGAGTTGTTTTTTTTTTTTAATTTTGGCCTCTTTTATTGTTTGTTTATTTATTTATATTTATCCATCTTTATTCTTTGGCCTGTGTGGGCCTCCTGTTACAGTGACCTCTCTCACTATAGAGCACCGGCTCTGCGTGCATGCGCTCAGAGCACTAGCTTGTAATTGGTCACACCAGTCCAGCTGCTCCGTAGCACGTGATATCTTCCCAGGCCAGGGATCGAACCAGTGCCCCTTGCACTGCAAGGTGGACTCTTTACCCATTGGACAACCAGGGAAGCCCCTGAATTTTTTTCATCGTGTGTTTCAAAATGTACTGGCTATGTACTGCATTTCCCTCAACCCGGAGCCTAAGCATCATTCTAACCTCCTTCAAATGCATCCAGTTCCCATGTTCTATATTCTCTGTCCTGCCCCCTCTTCTCCACTTTCACTGCCACTGGCTTCATACAGACTTCAGCATCTCTTGGCTGGATGACTATACATTTCTCCACCCTCATCTCCCCAGCTCCAAAATCACTTCACCCTAACCCATACTTTTTTTCAATGACTTTCTTGTCTAAATATTTTATTCTAACCCAGCTAGAATTTATAATACATTAAGGATATAACAATATGTACTTAGTTTTTCAAATAGTTGTTCAGGAGAACTCTTTTATGTGAAATACCAACTTAATCATATGCTCAAATTTTCTGTTTACAAAGGTCGATTTCTGTATATATTATTCTGCTGCACAAATCTTGCTCTAAACAAGTTTCATCAGTATCACAGAATTCCAGTTACTTTACAAGGTCCTTTAATATATCTTGGTGCGAGCCCTCTCTTTTTATTTTTCAATGTTTTTGAAATTTGCTTGTAGTTGAATACTACATTCTTTAAAGTTCTTGCCCATGTTCATTTCTATTAGACCTACATTAATTATATCAATTGACTAGGGGAGAATTGCTGTCGTTATGGTGAAGTTTCTTTCCTCTCCACGTTATGACATACTGTTCTCTGTACAAGGCTTCTTTCATGTTTTCTCTATAATTGGTTGCCTTCATTCAGGTTCTGCTTATATTTATTCCTGAGCATCTTTTAGTTCCATGCTGCTCTTATAAATTGAGTTGTTTTTTTTTTTTAATTTTGGCCTCTTTTATTGTTTGTTTATTTATTTATATTTATCCATCTTTATTCTTTGGCCTGTGTGGGCCTCCTGTTACAGTGACCTCTCTCACTATAGAGCACCGGCTCTGCGTGCATGCGCTCCAGAGCACTAGCTTGTAATTGGTCACACCAGTCCAGCTGCTCCGTAGCACGTGATATCTTCCCAGGCCAGGGATCGAACCAGTGCCCCTTGCACTGCAAGGTGGACTCTTTACCCATTGGACAACCAGGGAAGCCCCTGAATTTTTTTCATCGTGTGTTTCAAAATGTACTGGCTATGTACTGCATTTCCCTCAACCCGGAGCCTAAGCATCATTCTAACCTCCTTCAAATGCATCCAGTTCCCATGTTCTATATTCTCTGTCCTGCCCCCTCTTCTCCACTTTCACTGCCACTGGCTTCATACAGACTTCAGCATCTCTTGGCTGGATGACTATACATTTCTCCACCCTCATCTCCCCAGCTCCAAAATCACTTCACCCTAACCCATACTTTGAAGATGAGTGATTTTTATGAAATTCAAATACTGTATTCCCAAATGTCTCTTCAAATCCTTGAGTATCTATCCACAGACTATTTCCAACATTTTAGGCTCAGATGGTCCCCGAGTCAGGCCAGCATCTCCTCTTATCTCCTAGCCCATCTAACTTGGCACTAAGCCCCAGCCTTCCGGGTACTCACAGTCTGGTGCATGTACAAGTGGTGAGAACTGCATCCTTTGCACTCCCTTCTGTCAGAATGTCATCTGTACGACTGCTATTATTAGACTGAACATGGTGGTACCCAATGTAACTGATGGCAACTGGAACAGACGCCTCCTGCATGTTGGTGGCAGCACAGGGAAGGTCTATGGTGCTTCTGGTGGCTCATGTCCAAGTGGTGATTCAGACACTCAGCTTCTTCCACTTTGTGATGCTGCCATCTGAGCCATGCAGTCTCCAAGGAAAGAAGAGACAATGTGAGGATCTTGGGGGAGGGAGTTGTTACAACCAAGCCTTCACATCCTTCTGGCCACATCTCATTGCCAAACCCCATAACCGTTTCTCACATGACTTTATGGGGAGTTGGGAAAGAGAGTCTCCTTGTGCTCAGGAAAAGGACTTGAAATTGGCTAGCATGGAGCTCGTCTCTGCCACAGTCTTCAAGGGCAATCAATCTGTTCTACTGGTCTTAGTATTACCAGTGCCTATCACAGTGCTTAGAAATATAAAGTAAATTGACAAATGCATGAATAAATAAACAGATGAGCTCTAAGTCGGCTAGCTATACAAATTAATGCAATGTCTAGAATTCAAATAGGATCACATGCATGAAGTTAAAACTGTGTCTGGGAGCGGGGCTTGGTTTTAGAGTCTATCTCTAGTTTGCAATTGAAATGGGACATCAATTGTCAACTGGACTGATGGCTTTCCCTTCCAGTCCTGATCTTTCAGGGTTTCTCCTCTGCCAATGACATCTCTCTCCATCCTGTGTCAGCCATGGGGTGGCCTTATTAGTCTGGGGTGGCCTGCACACCTCTTGCTGACTGAGGGGTGCTCTAAGGGCAGGGTTCCTGTTACTGTGTCCCCAAAGCCTCGTCTTGCGTCTACTATTGGGAACTAAAGAAGCCTAGGGAGCTAGAAACGTGGTTCCATCCAGAGAATGGAATATAGCAATGCAAGTCTACAAGATGGCACCGCAGGGAGAATAAGACCCAGTGACCATGACAGAGGATGCCCAAGTGCAGGACCAGAAAGCATTGCTTCTGGAGGTGTCCACAGGAAGTGACATTGGAGAGATCTTCTTGATGTTGAACTTTTAAAAAATTAATTAATTTATTTTTGGCTATTCTGGATTTTCACTGCTGCCGCAGGCTCTTCTCTAGTTGCAGGGAGTGGGGACTCCTCTCTGGTTGAAGTGAGCAGACTTCTTGTTGTGGTGACTTCTCTTGTTGTGGAACTCAGGCTCTAGGGCACACAGACTTCAGTAGTTGCAGCACATGGGCTCCATAGTTGTGGCTCTGAGACTCTAGAACACAGGCTCCATGGTTGTGGCTCACGGGTTTAGTTGCTCCAGCATGTGGATCTCCCCAGATCAGGGATCTAGCCCATGTCTTCTGCATTGGCAGGTGAACTCTTTACCACTGAGCTACCTGGGAAGCCTGATGTTGCACTTTTTTATCTGAAAAGTCAAGAAACATCTTCCCATGAAGGGTACCATGCAGACCGTACAGTGCTTTTCCAGACTTCTCTGATGCAGTATTCTTACCCAACAAGACTCTGTTGCATGCAGGTTTTCTATGGACAACTGTATTTTTAATGTTCACTCCAGAGTTTGGTTAAGAACACTTTTGTCAGGGTGATGGTCATGGATGAAGCCACTGTGGTTAGTATAGAATCTTCTTGGTGCATTCCATATCCACTTGGCTGTACAGAATCCTTGACTTGTCTTATTAGATACATTGTTAATGTGTCATATTTAGTTTTGGAATGGACATAAGACCTGTTTAACAATTGACAAACTTTTTAATTAAAAACAAATCAAAACCACAGGCAATAATATTGAGCTAAACATGCATCAGGTCTTTCCCCCTGCTTCAATTTTCCTAAACATCTTGAAAGTCATTGTTTTCTTTGCTAATTAGCTGATTTATCAAATGTGACACTTACAGGCCTTTTTCCCAGCAAGCGTTTCTGGAGTCCTCTCTATATGAAAGGCACTAAGCTAGAGGCCATGGGGGAAAACAAACATCAACTAATGTGTTTCTGCTTTGAAGGACTGAACTGGTTTCTGCCTTGTAGCTTAAGGGTTTAAAGAAAAATGAAATGCATGCATAAATAGGTATATAACAAGTCAGAGTGTAATAAGGACTCTAAGAGTGCAGTCAACCTACATTGTTCTTTCAAATGTCAGTGACATTCAGTAGAATTAATAGCCCACTGACATAGATTGTTGATGGCATCACAGTGGATACATACTGTGGGAAGAACTGACTTTCTTCTACCAAGGGCAGGAGACATGTTTCACAATTTTATTTATGTTTTGTGGCCATGCCACGTGGCATGCAGGATCTTGCCTGACCGGGAATGGAACCCTGGCCCCCAGCAGTTGGGAACATGAAGTCTCAGCCGCTGGACCACCAGGGAAGTCCATGTTTCACTGTTAAACCCTGTCCTATGGGTCAAGCCTGCTGAAATGAGTCCTTGAAAGGACCAGGCAGAGCCCAGACCTAGAGGTTGCAGGGAAAACTCCCTACCGGAGAGTGGTCAAGGGCCTCAGAGGCCTAGAAAGAAGCTTGGAGAAGCAGTTCACTGAGGGGTCAGGATAGGAACCTAGCAGATGGTATACTGTTAATTGCACAGTATTTCCTTACCCAACAAGACTCTGTTGCATGCAGGTTTTCTATGGACAACTGTATTTTTAATGTTCACTCCAGAGTTTGGTTAAGAACACTTTTGTCAGGGTGATGGTCATGGATGAAGCCACTGTGGTTAGTATAGAATCTTCTTGGTGCATTCCATATCCACTTGGCTGTACAGAATCCTTGACTTGTCTTATTAGATACATTGTTAATGTGTCATATTTAGTTTTGGAATGGACATAAGACCTGTTTAACAATTGACAAACTTTTATTTAAAAACAAATCAAAACCACAGGCAATAAAATTGAGCTAAACATGCATCAGGTCTTTCCCCCTGCTTCAATTTTCCTAAACATCTTGAAAGTCATTGTTTTCTTTGCTAATTAGCTGATTTATCAAATGTGACACTTACAGGCCTTTTTCCCAGCAAGCGTTTCTGGAGTCCTCTCTATATGAAAGGCACTAAGCTAGAGGCCATGGGGGAAAACAAACATCAACTAATGTGTTTCTGCTTTGAAGGACTGAACTGGTTTCTGCCTTGTAGCTTAAGGGTTTAAAGAAAAATGAAATGCATGCATAAATAGGTATATAACAAGTCAGAGTGTAATAAGGACTCTAAGAGTGCAGTCAACCTACATTGTTCTTTCAAATGTCAGTGACATTCAGTAGAATTAATAGCCCACTGACATAGATTGTTGATGGCATCACAGTGGATACATACTGTGGGGAAGAACTGATTTTCTTCTACCAAGGGCAGGAGACATGTTTCACAATTTTATTTATGTTTTGTGGCCATGCCACGTGGCATGCAGGATCTTGCCTGACCGGGAATGGAACCCTGGCCCCCAGCAGTTGGGAACATGAAGTCTCAGCCGCTGGACCACCAGGGAAGTCCATGTTTCACTGTTAAACCCTGTCCTATGGGTCAAGCCTGCTGAAATGAGTCCTTGAAAGGACCAGGCAGAGCCCAGACCTAGAGGTTGCAGGGAAAACTCCCTACCGGAGAGTGGTCAAGGGCCTCAGAGGCCTAGAAAGAAGCTTGTAGAAGCAGTTCAGTGAGGGGTCAGGATAGGAACCTAGCAGATGGTATACTGTTAATTGCACTCACAGTAAAACCTCTCAACTTGCTCTATAACTTTTTTCAATTTTCTTTCTTGTTGCTATAGAGTTGAAATTGAAACATAATAGGAACGGTGTTTATATTTCGGTTGTACAATGTGTTGGCTTGATACACTTAATGTATTGCAATATGACTGCCACAATTGCATAAACTAATACCTGTCATATTCAATTAATATCATGTCTTCTTTGTGATGAGAACAATCAAGAACTAGTCTCTTAGCAACATTAAAGTCTATAACAACATATTTCAACAATAATCAGTATAATGTGCCCCAAATTTCAAGAAGTGATCTACTAGTTGTTAGTTTGTATCCTTAAACAACGTCTTTTCACACCACCTGACTAAGCACTTTTTGACCACACACTGAATTGTATAGTAAGAAAAATATGTGTCAATGGGTCATACGAGGGATGAGCCCACATAAACAGCAGACGTGCCCTCTTTCAACATTTGAAATCCTAGCTTCAAAGTAAGAGGTAAGAGAGAAAGTCACGTAAGTAAGATTTGCTTCATGTTGGGATTAGACTCAGTCATGTCTGACGCTTTGCAGCGCCATAGACTGTAACCCCCCAGGTTCCTCCCTCCATGGAATTCTCCAGGCAAGAATACTGGAGTAGATTTGCCATTTCCTACATCCGGGGACCTTCCCAACCCAGGGATCAAACCCAGGTCTCCCACATTGCAAGTGGATTCTTTACCATCTGAGTCACCAAAGGATTAGACTGGAGAAACTGAAATGATTCCCTGAGCAAGGACCCAGCAGAGTTGGAGCAGGATATCAGAGTGGAAGGAAGGCACCCCAGGCAGACAAGACCACAGGCCAGTGGACAGCCAAGCTCTGACTGGTGCCTACTGGCTTCTTGCATTGACCTGATCTGCCTGATTTATGGACGTGACGCAGGACACAGCAGGAGCCACCTTCTAGTTTGACACTTCTCTACTTGATGCTCAGGAGCTCATCAAGATAATAATATAACAATTAAAGTCTTATTGCAAAATATCTGTTTCATTATTTCAATAAATGGTAACTATCATATATTATAATGTTAAAAGGGAAAAGCAGGACACGACATTGTGTATACACTATATTAGTGAGTACATAAAGAGGCATTTCTCAGACAAATCAAAACAGAAATCACAGAGATAACAGCATTTCGATGGTATTATTATGAGTAATTTAAAATTCTTCATTTCTAGATTTTCTTAATATTACTATGGCAAAAGTGTTCTTACAATGAACACTAAGAAATGGAAAAAGATTGTTTGCCCTCAAAAGATACAAATATGTCTTATTAAAGCACGAGACAGAATTGATTATTCTCGTTTCAGCTGGGTTGGTGTGGTGAACAAACCCAAACAAACTGTACAACTTTTCAAGTTATTTAAAGTCATCCAAGACTTCTGGTCTCCCTTGTAAGAACCCTGGCCCGATGAGACAACCTGATGAGTCAAGATGGAAACAAAAACCACTGGGCAGAAAATGAGGTCAGCTACAAGATCTGGAGTTTGAAAGACTCCAAGAAAGAG
This sequence comes from Tragulus kanchil, assembly GCA_022376925.1. NCBI lineage: Eukaryota > Metazoa > Chordata > Mammalia > Artiodactyla > Tragulidae > Tragulus > Tragulus kanchil. The sequence continues at coordinate 36,585,371 of JAIOJX010000002.1, read as the reverse complement.
ACCATTTGGTTTGTATCTTGAAAAAACAGCAGAATGGCTGTGGCTGTTAGAAGTCCAAGGAGGAAATCAGAACTACCTAAATAAAAGACAATAACTTCTATAAGAGCAGAGGCAGGAAGGGGTCCAGTTTGTCTCTTGTGAACAGATGGGGCTGGGAAGCAGGTGGGGTCAGATAAAAGAAAATGGCCTGGAGGAGGTGAATGACCTGTAGGGACTGGTATTTGTCAGTTACGATAGGAGAAACCTGGTCATTCACAGGACCCAAGTTATCCCCAAGGCCTTGCTCATTAAAGCACAGCAGAGCCACAGCCCATGACCTGCACCTCAGAGAAGTCCAGGGGCTTCAGCATCACCCAGGTTTCCTAACTGGAACCGGAGGCACAGGAGACTTCCATGCATATCAAGTGTCTTCTCACAGACTGGCTACAGGAACTGAGTTGTGATGTGCTTGACTTAAAGCACCCTGTGTGTGGTGTGAGGTCAGTTTCTCAGTCATGTCTGACTCTCTGCGGCTCCATGGATTGTAGCCTGCAAGGCTCCTCTATCTATGGGATTCTCCAGGCATGAATACTGGAGTGGGAAGCCATTCCTTCCTCCAGGGGATGTTCCCAACCCAGGGATCAGACCCAGGGCAGCCTGTACTGCAGGCAGCTTCTTTACCATCTGAGCCCCCAGGAAAGGCCTTGTAAACCTCTAGATGAAGAGAAATCAAATTTCTGACTTTGGAGCCAGGAGGTAAGAGCCTACGCCAGCGTCAGTCCAGCTTGAGCAAAGAGAAGAAGGGAGAATCTCTGGGACCACAGGGATGGAGCAGCCAAGCGGGTGTGTCATGATGGAGTGGGGAGCTGATGAGAACAGGGAGAATGTGGGCGTAGGGTGGAGCGGGCTGCCAAGGGGTCACAAGGGGTGAGGAAGAAAGCAAAAAGAAAGGAAAGGAAAGTTAGACAGTGGAGGAGGGAAAAGAAAAAAACAGTAAGAGGAGAAGCCTTAACAGTCCCGAGGGGTGCTGCCCTGCATTTTTCAGCAAGGTCATCCCACTCGCCAGGACCTCGCAGGGCTTCAGTTCTGGTTCCTGCAGCTCCAGTTCTTCATCTGGGGAAGGACAACCTTCCTGGTCTCACCTCCCTTGATGATATTCACTGTCTCCCATTTCCAAGTGACTCCCAGAATCCTCTGAGTCAGGCACAAGAGCCATAGAATCGCTATTTCCAGCGAGTAGTTTGTACTGGGGTATTTTCATCTTCTTAAAGAATAGAATGGACAAAAACTGCAGTGTAAGAGCTCAACATGAAAGAGGACAGCAGAGGGAAGAAGCAGACTCCTTAAAGACAGAACTGCATGTTTGAGCAAGGAACTAATATAGCAGCATGTTTTTAAAATGTAAAATTATTCATGATTTCTTTGAAAAAAATTCATCTTGAAAAAATTCATCTGTTTTGATTCTCCTGAAAATAACCTTCTGATACATTTAGGGATGAGCAAGTTGGGTGGGAGTGAGGCTCTAATGGGGCAGAGGAGGGAAGGAAGACCACAGGACATCATGTGGTCTCTCTCACAAGTGACCTTTGGGATTAAAGTGACAACCTTAAACATATTAAAAAGTTAGAGTTTTAGGAAGAAACTGGGAGGAAAATGGAAGGAAAACGAGGCTTATTTATGGATGTGATTTGTTATGGGCACACTTACCTTCAGAACCCTTTCAGGTTTGTTGAGGTAGAGCCCTCCTCCATTCTACCCACGTGCTTCACATTCTGAGGTTTTGCTTTCTGCATCAAACGTCTTCCACATTCTTTCTTCAACGATGTGTTTCTCTTCTACTCTGACATAGAATAAAGTTCAAACTTAAGACCGTCATACTAGAAAACCATAGAAAATTATTCAACAACTATGCCTAATGAATTTTTCATTTTTCCTATTGACTGTATCTATATGTTCTTTAAAAAGCCTAGAAAGCAATTCCTCTTTGTGATCAAAGTGATGCCGTTCTTACGTTTTCCTCCAAACAAAATCTCTAGAGAATGCTTGGGTGAGTCAAGATGTTCAGAGAAGTATACACTGTGCGTCAAGTTTAGACTATTGTCTTCAGAAAAGGGTGGACAGTTTCTACCGCTTAATGACCTAGCAAAATCTGAAAGCGTGCTGTCCCTTTTGAAACTACATAATCTCTTCCAATACTAACATGGTCAGGAAGCCTGTTGATAATAAAAGAATAAAACCTAGTTATTGGTAAAAGAACTTCCTGAAGCCACAAGGAAAATTTGCATATTATTTCACAAATTTATACCCTTGGTGATAACCTCTTAAAATTATTTCTTGGTGGATTTCATCAGTTGAACCTATAAATGCTTTGGTGACAGACCTTTGATTGACCAAAAAACTCTACATGAAAGAGGACAGCAGAGGGAAGAAGCAGACTCCTTAAAGACAGAACTGCATGTTTGAGCAAGGAACTAATATAGCAGCATGTTTTTAAAATGTAAAATTATTCATGATTTCTTTGAAAAAAATTCATCTTGAAAAAATTCATCTGTTTTGATTCTCCTGAAAATAACCTTCTGATACATTTAGGGATGAGCAAGTTGGGTGGGAGTGAGGCTCTAATGGGGCAGAGGAGGGAAGGAAGACCACAGGACATCATGTGGTCTCTCTCACAAGTGACCTTTGGGATTAAAGTGACAACCTTAAACATATTAAAAAGTTAGAGTTTTAGGAAGAAACTGGGAGGAAAATGGAAGGAAAACGAGGCTTATTTATGGATGTGATTTGTTATGGGCACACTTACCTTCAGAACCCTTTCAGGTTTGTTGAGGTAGAGCCCTCCTCCATTCTACCCACGTGCTTCACATTCTGAGGTTTTGCTTTCTGCATCAAACGTCTTCCACATTCTTTCTTCAACGATGTGTTTCTCTTCTACTCTGACATAGAATAAAGTTCAAACTTAAGACCGTCATACTAGAAAACCATAGAAAATTATTCAACAACTATGCCTAATGAATTTTTCATTTTTCCTATTGACTGTATCTATATGTTCTTTAAAAAGCCTAGAAAGCAATTCCTCTTTGTGATCAAAGTGATGCCGTTCTTACGTTTTCCTCCAAACAAAATCTCTAGAGAATGCTTGGGTGAGTCAAGATGTTCAGAGAAGTATACACTGTGCGTCAAGTTTAGACTATTGTCTTCAGAAAAGGGTGGACAGTTTCTACCGCTTAATGACCTAGCAAAATCTGAAAGCGTGCTGTCCCTTTTGAAACTACATAATCTCTTCCAATACTAACATGGTCAGGAAGCCTGTTGATAATAAAAGAATAAAACCTAGTTATTGGTAAAAGAACTTCCTGGAAGCCACAAGGAAAATTTGCATATTATTTCACAAATTTATACCCTTGGTGATAACCTCTTAAAATTATTTCTTGGTGGATTTCATCAGTTGAACCTATAAATGCTTTGGTGACAGACCTTTGATTGACCAAAAAAAAACTCTACAAACCTACCTGTTCTTTGACATTAGCTGTTGTTACCACAAAAAGAGCTGGTGTCCATAATTTCAGATTTTGGTGGGTCATTAAGTGGTAGAACTTGTCCACAGTTCACAGGATTGGAACTTTTTTTTAACATTTATTTTTATTTATTCTTCAGATGTTCCAAGTATTAGTTATAGCACAGGGTATCTTCAGTTGTGGCAATATGAGATCTAGTTCCCTGAGCAGGAATCTTACCCAGGGCCTCCTGCATTGGGAACTCCAAGTTTTAACCACTGGACCACCAGGGAAGCCCAGTATTGGAACTTTGCTGAGATTTATTCCATGCCAAACTCTAGCTATATGCTTTATATATATTAGTTTTACTTAATGCTAATAGCAATTCATGAATGCATAGAATTGTACAGATAAGGAAACTGAGACTAAAGTAAATAACTTGTCAGGGTTAAAACTAATAACTGATGAAGCTGGGTTTCAAATCTAGGTGGCTGTGATTTCAGAGTCTCCGACATTGAGATGAACCTTGTCTTCTCACAGCTCAATGGAAGCTCCAGGAGCAACATCTCACGATTTATGAAACACATGTCTAGAGCTAAGGTGGAAATGGAGGATATTTAAGATTTAACATGGGGGCACATAAAACTTAGTCATCCTTTGTCATATGGCCTCTTTTTGAATAATCTGTCATTTGTCTGCTGCAATTAACCTTGAGTTACGGTCTGCCTTTCCATTTCCTAAAATCAATTGTCACACAGGTTGAGAACGTTTGTGCTGGGATTATAGATGCACATCCTCAAACACAGGCTGGAGATGAAACCACTTTTCATAATTCAAACTGTCATCAGTGAGCACACAGCATGCCAGATTGTATCTGGGAATGTGGTGTGTGTCCCTAGTATGCTGAAGGTACGTGGTTACTGAGCAAGACATAATGATAATAACCATAATCTTGATGTGATTACGTGCGTTCTCATGACCAGTACCTAGTTTGGGTTTGAATTTTCATTGATTTTTAGTTGGAGTATAATTGCTTTACAATGCTGTGCTACTTTCTGCTGTAGAATGAGGTAAATCAGCCATGAATATACAGCCTTCTCACCTATAAATGCTTTGGTGACAGACCTTTGATTGACCAAAAAAAAACTCTACAAACCTACCTGTTCTTTGACATTAGCTGTTGTTACCACAAAAAGAGCTGGTGTCCATAATTTCAGATTTTGGTGGGTCATTAAGTGGTAGAACTTGTCCACAGTTCACAGGATTGGAACTTTTTTTTAACATTTATTTTTATTTATTCTTCAGATGTTCCAAGTATTAGTTATAGCACAGGGTATCTTCAGTTGTGGCAATATGAGATCTAGTTCCCTGAGCAGGAATCTTACCCAGGGCCTCCTGCATTGGGAACTCCAAGTTTTAACCACTGGACCACCAGGGAAGCCCAGTATTGGAACTTTGCTGAGATTTATTCCATGCCAAACTCTAGCTATATGCTTTATATATATTAGTTTTACTTAATGCTAATAGCAATTCATGAATGCATAGAATTGTACAGATAAGGAAACTGAGACTAAAGTAAATAACTTGTCAGGGTTAAAACTAATAACTGATGAAGCTGGGTTTCAAATCTAGGTGGCTGTGATTTCAGAGTCTCCGACATTGAGATGAACCTTGTCTTCTCACAGCTCAATGGAAGCTCCAGGAGCAACATCTCACGATTTATGAAACACATGTCTAGAGCTAAGGTGGAAATGGAGGATATTTAAGATTTAACATGGGGGCACATAAAACTTAGTCATCCTTTGTCATATGGCCTCTTTTTGAATAATCTGTCATTTGTCTGCTGCAATTAACCTTGAGTTACGGTCTGCCTTTCCATTTCCTAAAATCAATTGTCACACAGGTTGAGAACATTTGTGCTGGGATTATAGATGCACATCCTCAAACACAGGCTGGAGATGAAACCACTTTTCATAATTCAAACTGTCATCAGTGAGCACACAGCATGCCAGATTGTATCTGGGAATGTGGTGTGTGTCCCTAGTATGCTGAAGGTACGTGGTTACTGAGCAAGACATAATGATAATAACCATAATCTTGATGTGATTACTGTGCGTTCTCATGACCAGTACCTAGTTTGGGTTTGAATTTTCATTGATTTTTAGTTGGAGTATAATTGCTTTACAATGCTGTGCTACTTTCTGCTGTAGAATGAGGTAAATCAGCCATGAATATACATACGCCTTCTCCCTCCGGAGCCTGCATTCTACCCACTCCCACCCCTCTAGGTCATCACAAAGCCCCGAGATGAGCTCCCTGGGCTGTACAGCAGCTTCCCACGAGCTAGCTGTTCTTCAAAGGGTAGTGTTGAAAGGGTTTTACCTCTATTTGAGACTTAAACCCGGGGCCCAGACCTCATCGAACCCTTCTTGGGACTTGAACCCACATGGCTGGAACTTGAACCCAGCCAAAATCCTGTTTGGGACTCGAGCCCACGTGACTGGGGCTTGAACCTAGTCAAAACCGGTTTGGGACTCAAACCCACATGGCTAAGGCTTAACCCCAGCCAAAATTCTGCTTGGGACTTGAATCCACGTAGTCAGGACTCAATTCTGGCCAAAACCCTGTCTGGGACTCGAATTCACGCTGCCGGGACTTAATCCAGCACTCACCCAATGTCTGGACCCACTGAGGATCAGGTTCTTCCTGCCTCAATGCAGAAGGGATTCAGCGAGAAGCAGAGTGATAGACAAGAAAAGGATTTATTAGGATAGGGTACTTGTAAGCAGTGCAAGCAGGCAGGCAGGAAAGCTCTGCTCTGCTCCCTCCTCAACTGAGTGGGCAGTGATATATATATAGGATGGTAGAAGACCGCCCCCTCAAGTAGACACAGATGCAGGACATACATCATTGGTTGCTTCTTTGCCAGCTCCTCCTTCATCAGCTATTTATACCCAGTCAAGCCTGCTTTATTGAACAAGGAGCAGCTCTCCTGAGTTATCATCAACTCACTGGCCTCCCAGCCTTTCTCAGGTGTTTCCCTTCTACCTACCATTCCCTACTAGGACTCTACAACAACCTACCTATTCTACTCTGTCCCTATCAGTGTGTGTAGGTCAATTCTATGCTCCCTTTCATCCCAGTCTCTCCTTCCACAGATCTTCTTTGGCTGTGACACGTACAATCATTTGGTTTGGACCAACGAAGTGAAATGAGGAAGCAGAGGAAAGAAGTGAGTTAATATAATCATCTCTGTTTTACAGAGAGGTTAAGTTATCCATGTGTTTTCAAAGGAGAGCACCATTCAGTAAAATATAATTTTTTTTACTTTTTTTTGACAATGAGTTGTACATTCATAGGTTACTTTTTATTGAGGCATAGTTTTTTATTTTTTAAATTTTTTATTATATTGAATAATAGTGTTAATTACTGCCGTACAGCAAAGTGCCTCGGATGTGTGTATATATATAGAGATACATATATATATACACACACATATAGATACATATAGATAGATAGATACTGCGGCCATGAAATTAAAAGACACTTGCTCCTTGGAAGGAAAGTTTTGACAAACCTAGACAGCATATTAAAAAACAGAGACATCACTTTGCCAACAAAGATGCATCTAGTCAAAGTTGTGGTTTTTTTTTCCAGTAGTCATGTACAGATGCAAAAGCTGGACCATAAAGAAGGCTGAGCGCTGTAGAACTGATGCCTTAAAACTGTGGTGCTGGAGAAGACTCTTGAGAGTCCCTTGGACGGCAAGGAGATAAAAACCAGTCAGGACTAAAGAACATCAACCCTGAATATTAATTGGAAGGACTGACGCTGAGTATTTTGGCCACCTGATGCAAAGAGATGACTCATTGGAAAAGATCCTAATGTTGGGAAAAATAGAAGGCAAAAGGAAAAGGGGACAACAGAGGATGAGATGGCTGGATGGCATCACTGAGTCAATGGATATGAGTTTGAAGAGGCTCCAGGATATAGTGAAGGATGGGAAGCCTGTCATGCTGCAGTCCGTGGGATCTCAAAGAGTCAGACACAATTTAGTGACTGGACAACAAAATCATAGATATTGGATCAGTAGCTCCTCTGGGAGATACTCAAAAGTGTGGTAGGAGCAAAGATCAGGGAGTGATTCAGTACTCTGAGATGTGTGTTGTGGGGCACACAGATGAAGCTATGTCATGCTTCACTCAAGGGGGTATTCTTTCTGCTAGAATATAGTCAGCTCATCACCTCCACCAGGAAAAACAGAATCACGATGTATTTAGGAGGCTGGGAAATTTTGGTGTAAATTTTTAAAACCATTTATATGTTTAATCCATGATAACTTTGATCAGGCCAATAGACGTTTTCATGTCTTGACATTGTAATCTGTCTCTGTTGAAGTCTGTTTAGAGCTTCAGTCTTTGACCTTGTGTTGAATTACACAAATCCAGCTCTGCCCAGAGGTACTGAGGAGTCTGCTGCCCACTGGCCCTGTTTTAACCTGAACCATAAACACCTTAACTGCAACACAAAAGGCTATTCCATCCAGAGAAACCTGGGCATTCTGCAATTAGCAGAAAACTTTGAAATTCCATCCCCTGCTGCTGTAAAATTAGAATCCTGCTGTTTGGAGCTGATAGGTAGCCACAGCCGACTGCTGACTCATGGACTGTGATTCATTAAAAACGCCGATTTTGTCTTCGTGCATTGGCAGATGCCTTATACCTCTGCCAAGTTCATCTCCTTTGTGTGAAAAGGTGTGCGAGTTTCTGAGCTCAGTTTGCCTCAAGATCTTGACAAAAGGCCATCCCAATTGAGGCTCTGTCTTTAGCCCTATTCCTACTCTGATTCAGTCACAGCTCAAGTCTAAGGGCTTCACTGGGGCAAGTCTGGCATCTCAAGGGCTGCACTAGTGGTAAGTCACCAGAGAGCAAATTCCCATTCAGAGCAGGCTCTACAGGAACCATGTGGGGAGCCTCTCCAATTAGGAGGTAACCCAGCAGATGGAAGCCAGGAGATCTCCACGCTTTAAACACAAACCACATGTTGATGGTACAAGCGGCTCTATGGCATGTGTTTTCATGAAAAACAATGTGTGATTTACAAATAAATGGGCTTCTCTGCTGGCTCAGCTTTTAAAGAACCTGCCTGCAATGCTGGAGACCCTGGTTCGACCCCTGGGGTGGGAAGATCCCCTGGAGGAGGAAATGGCAACCCACTCTAGTACTGTTGCTTGGAGAATCCCACGGACAGAAGAGCCTGGTAGGCTATATGGGATCTCAAAAGTCAGTAGATATTGGATCAGTAGCTCCTCTGGGAGATACTCAAAAGTGTGGTAGGAGCAAAGATCAGGGAGTGATTCAGTACTCTGAGATGTGTGTTGTGGGGCACACAGATGAAGCTATGTCATGCTTCACTCAAGGGGGTATTCTTTCTGCTAGAATATAATCAGCTCATCACCTCCACCAGGAAAAACAGAATCACGATGTATTTAGGAGGCTGGGAAATTTTGGTGTAAATTTTTAAAACCATTTATATGTTTAATCCATGATAACTTTGATCAGGCCAATAGACGTTTTCATGTCTTGACATTGTAATCTGTCTCTGTTGAAGTCTGTTTAGAGCTTCAGTCTTTGACCTTGTGTTGAATTACACAAATCCAGCTCTGCCCAGAGGTACTGAGGAGTCTGCTGCCCACTGGCCCTGTTTTAACCTGAACCATAAACGCCTTAACTGCAACACAAAAGGCTATTCCATCCAGAGAAACCTGGGCATTCTGCAATTAGCAGAAAACTTTGAAATTCCATCCCCTGCTGCTGTAAAATTAGAATCCTGCTGTTTGGAGCTGATAGGTAGCCACAGCCGACTGCTGACTCATGGACTGTGATTCATTAAAAACGCCGATTTTGTCTTCGTGCATTGGCAGATGCCTTATACCTCTGCCAAGTTCATCTCCTTTGTGTGAAAAGGTGTGCGAGTTTCTGAGCTCAGTTTGCCTCAAGATCTTGACAAAAGGCCATCCCAATTGAGGCTCTGTCTTTAGCCCTATTCCTACTCTGATTCAGTCACAGCTCAAGTCTAAGGGCTTCACTGGGGCAAGTCTGGCATCTCAAGGGCTGCACTAGTGGTAAGTCACCAGAGAGCAAATTCCCATTCAGAGCAGGCTCTACAGGAACCATGTGGGGAGCCTCTCCAATTAGGAGGTAACCCAGCAGATGGAAGCCAGGAGATCTCCACGCTTTAAACACAAACCACATGTTGATGGTACAAGCGGCTCTATGGCATGTGTTTTCATGAAAAACAATGTGTGATTTACAAATAAATGGGCTTCTCTGCTGGCTCAGCTTTTAAAGAACCTGCCTGCAATGCTGGAGACCCTGGTTCGACCCCTGGGGTGGGAAGATCCCCTGGAGGAGGAAATGGCAATCCACTCTAGTACTGTTGCTTGGAGAATCCCACGGACAGAAGAGCCTGGTAGGCTATAGTCCATGGGGTCACAAAGAGTTGGACAAGACTTTGTGACTAAACACCACACCCCCACCTGCAACCCCTGAAGCTGAAATCGTCCTTCCCTGTTATCAAATTAATGTGCCTTTAACAGTTCTTCATACTCATTTTCAAGTTAGGTGTGAAGTCAAATACAAGAGACACAAGGCTCTCACAGAAGTTTGTCTATGCTACAAGGGTTTCATTTTTTATTGTCTACCAAGTGGGTTTCCATAAAAATCATTTTCTTTCTTGTCCCTACATAGTTATTATCTGAGTTGAAAGCTTTAAAATGTGTGAAAGCTACCCAGCTTGAGAGGTAACCTTTCAAAAATTAACATCGCCTCTGCAGAATTTCAACTGCTAAAACTCTCAGGAAGCAGTTGCATACTTGCTGGACAACCAAGTTTCATATTAAGCCTGTGGTAGACTGGTAGGCAGTCCAAGAGTCTTTAATCGAAAATGGTAGAGGTGATAACCTGTGGATAGCATAAAGGAAAGGTGACTACGCTTGTGAAAGTAGCTGTCACTGTATTCGATGTTTAAAAACCAATTAGGACAGAAGGCAATTAGCCCTGAGTTGCCTATGTGGAGAGTTATCCTGAGTGGACAAAGTTGGCCTCTGCAAATGCTGATTATCAAGAAACATCATTATCTTACAGAATCTATGTGTATGGGGGGTTGTCAGAGAATTACTGTATTTGCATTCATTTAATTGAAAGCAATCTCATCATTATTCATTGACACCTACTCTTAAATGAAGGCAATTACTTTCTCAGCAAGAGATCATTATGGGGTATGCAGAAATTATTATCTTTCCTTTAAGTGTAAGGATGAAAACTGAGACAAAGCTGTGTCTTGGCGTACGATGAGGCACTAGGTATCTCTATCCAGGATCATAAAAGTGAATTTTTCTCTGGCTGGTTTCTGGAGATGAACTCTTCAAGCACTGTGGTTACACAAATATTCACTGAGGCTCCAGTTGGAGTTGAACTGTCATTTGCTTTTGTCTGGTTTACAGCTCTTTAGCTCAGGTGGTGAAGAATCTGCTTGCAATCCACTCTAGTACTGTTGCTTGGAGAATCCCACGGACAGAAGAGCCTGGTAGGCTATAGTCCATGGGGTCACAAAGAGTTGGACAAGACTTTGTGACTAAACACCACACCCCCACCTGCAACCCCTGAAGCTGAAATCGTCCTTCCCTGTTATCAAATTAATGTGCCTTTAACAGTTCTTCATACTCATTTTCAAGTTAGGTGTGAAGTCAAATACAAGAGACACAAGGCTCTCACAGAAGTTTGTCTATGCTACAAGGGTTTCATTTTTTATTGTCTACCAAGTGGGTTTCCATAAAAATCATTTTCTTTCTTGTCCCTACATAGTTATTATCTGAGTTGAAAGCTTTAAAATGTGTGAAAGCTACCCAGCTTGAGAGGTAACCTTTCAAAATTAACATCGCCTCTGCAGAATTTCAACTGCTAAAACTCTCAGGAAGCAGTTGCATACTTGCTGGACAACCAAGTTTCATATTAAGCCTGTGGTAGACTGGTAGGCAGTCCAAGAGTCTTTAATCGAAAATGGTAGAGGTGATAACCTGTGGATAGCATAAAGGAAAGGTGACTACGCTTGTGAAAGTAGCTGTCACTGTATTCGATGTTTAAAAACCAATTAGGACAGAAGGCAATTAGCCCTGAGTTGCCTATGTGGAGAGTTATCCTGAGTGGACAAAGTTGGCCTCTGCAAATGCTGATTATCAAGAAACATCATTATCTTACAGAATCTATGTGTATGGGGGGTTGTCAGAGAATTACTGTATTTGCATTCATTTAATTGAAAGCAATCTCATCATTATTCATTGACACCTACTCTTAAATGAAGGCAATTACTTTCTCAGCAAGAGATCATTATGGGGTATGCAGAAATTATTATCTTTCCTTTAAGTGTAAGGATGAAAACTGAGACAAAGCTGTGTCTTGGCGTACGATGAGGCACTAGGTATCTCTATCCAGGATCATAAAAGTGAATTTTTCTCTGGCTGGTTTCTGGAGATGAACTCTTCAAGCACTGTGGTTACACAAATATTCACTGAGGCTCCAGTTGGAGTTGAACTGTCATTTGCTTTTGTCTGGTTTGTACAGCTCTTTAGCTCAGGTGGTGAAGAATCTGCTTGCAATCCTGGAAACTTGGGTTGGGTTCCCTGGGTTGGGATGGTCCCCTGGAAAAGGGAATGGCAACCCAATCCAGTATTCTTGCCTGGAGAATTTCATGGACTGAGGAGCCTCATGGGCTACAGTCCATGGGGTCTCAAAGAGTCAGACATGACTGAGAGACTAACACATACACACACACACACACACAGAGCTTTTTAGAGTAACTTTGAGGCTTTGATACTTTTTATGCCTAAATACTTTATTCTCTGAAGATGAGTTTCACCTCCTTAGAGTGGCTTCTGGAAGAAGAATAAATACAATTTCCATCAAGCACTCGGAAGTATCGCTCAAACCTCTGTGAGTTCTTATGAGTTTGGTACAGAGCCCCAAATAAAGAGTGAAAACATAAGAGAGGCAAAACTTTCTTTTTCCTTAATTTCAGAGGAAATTAGGAAATCAGAAAATCTGTAAATGAGATCTGCCCGAGGAAAGATCTTCTGAACCCTGACTTTCCATCCCACTGAAAAACTATGGCCGAACTTCATCACTCCCGGCTGTCAGCCGCCATCTGCCTCTCAGCAGACGCGGAGCTCCCACTATCTGTAATAAAAAAGCAAATTTATTTAGATGTCCTGTTGTGTTCTGAAATTGCTTTCCATGGCTTTTGTAGAATTTCATAGTCTGCTGAAAAATGATATAAACGTTTGGTTAGGAATTCTGCATAGCAATATTCACAGGAATGTTCCTATTTTCTCTTACTGTGTAAGTAATGACCTTGAATAGCCATTTGTATCCTATGAAAAGGAAATATATGATCATCTCCAGATTATAACAAAGCAAAAATAAATTGAAGTTCATGTTTTTGCATGGCATACCACAGTAATTGAAAATAAACACTCCCCTACACGTTTCCGTTTTTAATTTCCTTAAATATACAGGTCCTGACCTTTAGTACCTTAGGATCTGACACAACACAGAGATTAGAGAATTTTTTTCCAAAAAATGTATGAGAAAAGAAGATGTCATACCTTCCTAAGAGACTTTCAATGCTTACTAATTTTTTTCCCAAACATTCCTTTCTCTGGGACAGTTTTATCTCTATTATCAAGCTCTTGATTTTCTAAAATCACATTGATGATAATGATGATGAGGGAGACAAAGAGTCATGTTTACTAGTAATGAAAATATGCCCTTTTGAGCTAACTAGTTATTAATATTTTTTTACAAACTCACTGGATGTCCTGAGAATTCCCTCTGCTAATTGAAACAATGTTTGTCACTGGCTTTGGAGGAATCCAGTTCCCAGAATTAAATTCCTTAACTTCACTATAAAGGGGATTAGCCTTAGATGAAAACCAGGGTGGGGGGTATGAGTGGGAGACAGAGGGAAATTCATGCTGCTTTGGATGGGGGAGTGCTGTGGCTCTCTGGGGAAATGACCTTTGAGTCCTGATAAATAAGATGAGCCATCCATCCATGGAAAGATGCAGGGCAGAGCAAACCACACAGAAAGAACCCAGGAGAGCCCAGGCAGGACAAATCTTGGCATCTTCCAGCAGAAAAGGCAGCCAGGAAGGGTGCTCTGGGGTGCCGTTGGCCCCCAATGGGCTATCCAGCTCCTTGCATGCAGTCACACAGCTGCCTTTTTGTACATAAATAAATGACCGGAACATTGCAATAGGAAATGAGAATGTACTTGTTAGTGGTAAACTATTACTTCCTTCCCCATGGCCAATGTCTTAGTCCATGGTCCCCTAGTTTCACCATGAGTTCCCAGTAGAGGCCTCCTGCATCTGAGCTTGCCCTTGGGCATGATCATTCAAGGATTCCGGATTAAATTCTCAGAGCCTTTTACAACTCAAATACACCTAAGACCTTACAGGAGTCAATTCCCAGACCCTTGTTCTCCCATTCAAGTTCTTCCTTGAATAGACTTTCAGGGTCTGCCCCTTGGATCTACCTTCTGCCTCCCTACAGACCCATCCCTTCCTTCCTGTGCTTTTGGTCTTGTCAGCTGCCCTCGTCATAACACCCTTGATGGCTTTTACCACAGTAATTGAAAATAAACACTCCCCTACACGTTTCCGTTTTTAATTTCCTTAAATATACAGGTCCTGACCTTTAGTACCTTAGGATCTGACACAACACAGAGATTAGAGAATTTTTTTCCAAAAAATGTATGAGAAAAGAAGATGTCATACCTTCCTAAGAGACTTTCAATGCTTACTAATTTTTTTCCCAAACATTCCTTTCTCTGGGACAGTTTTATCTCTATTATCAAGCTCTTGATTTTCTAAAATCACATTGATGATAATGATGATGAGGGAGACAAAGAGTCATGTTTACTAGTAATGAAAATATGCCCTTTTGAGCTAACTAGTTATTAATATTTTTTTACAAACTCACTGGATGTCCTGAGAATTCCCTCTGCTAATTGAAACAATGTTTGTCACTGGCTTTGGAGGAATCCAGTTCCCAGAATTAAATTCCTTAACTTCACTATAAAGGGGATTAGCCTTAGATGAAAACCAGGGTGGGGGGTATGAGTGGGAGACAGAGGGAAATTCATGCTGCTTTGGATGGGGGAGTGCTGTGGCTCTCTGGGGAAATGACCTTTGAGTCCTGATAAATAAGATGAGCCATCCATCCATGTAAAGATGCAGGGCAGAGCAAACCACACAGAAAGAACCCAGGAGAGCCCAGGCAGGACAAATCTTGGCATCTTCCAGCAGAAAAGGCAGCCAGGAAGGGTGCTCTGGGGTGCCGTTGGCCCCCAATGGGCTATCCAGCTCCTTGCATGCAGTCACACAGCTGCCTTTTTGTACATAAATAAATGACCGGAACATTGCAATAGGAAATGAGAATGTACTTGTTAGTGGTAAACTATTACTTCCTTCCCCATGGCCAATGTCTTAGTCCATGGTCCCCTAGTTTCACCATGAGTTCCCAGTAGAGGCCTCCTGCATCTGAGCTTGCCCTTGGGCATGATCATTCAAGGATTCCGGATTAAATTCTCAGAGCCTTTTACAACTCAAATACACCTAAGACCTTACAGGAGTCAATTCCCAGACCCTTGTTCTCCCATTCAAGTTCTTCCTTGAATAGACTTTCAGGGTCTGCCCCTTGGATCTACCTTCTGCCTCCCTACAGACCCATCCCTTCCTTCCTGTGCTTTTGGTCTTGTCAGCTGCCCTCGTCATAACACCCTTGTCTCACATTTCTATATCAAGATCCTTTTCATCGTTTGAAATTTAGCTCAAGTCACTCTTTCATCATAAATTACCCTCTACTAACTCCAAAGACTAGAAAATTTGACTATGAAGCTGAAGAATATATTTTTTTATTTTTTAAATTCTGCTAAAACAGAACCCTGGAATGTGTGCTTGAAAAATCTTTCCAGACGACTCTAAGAGGGCTGGAGAATGCAAGAAAGTCTGCTGATAAGAAAGGAATAGACTTTTGTCAGTTTATTTATTATGGGCTTATAGCTCTGGGATAAGCATCTTTTGGGGTCTGTTCTGGTGTTTCTCTGTGTTGATTTTATAGTCAACATCACATTGGACAAGACAGGCTTATGTTGCTGATTTAAACCTGCGGTATCTGTTGGTGATGGAGGCCATTCAAAAGCTACAAGCTGCTCAAAGAACAATAGATAATTATCATCTTCTTTCAGGGCTAAATGTTTTCCAGAAATAAAAATGAAGGTATTTTCTTAAAGTCAGTTGTGAGACTGAAAACTGGAATGAACTATATTGGGCTCAAACCATCAGAGGTTATATTTCCAGAAACGGGGAAGAGAAAGTATTATTGCATATGGAGAAAATAACCAACTTTTGACATTAATTTCTCCTTTCCTGAAAAATGGTAACACCTCTTGCTTCTAAACTACAGTAGGCATAATGATAAGCAACTACCTGGAACGAATGCATCCTGATTTCCCAACACCACAATCAAATAAAAATTAAAAAAAGAAGCAAACCATAAAGCATCTATGTGTGGGCTGACATTCTTAAGCTCGTTTTGAGTACATTGTGTCCTAGTATGAGGTGTCATAAAGGCTTTGATGTGAGCAGTTAGCTGGGCCAGCTCCTTGAAAACAAGACATGGATCTGAGTCCATGAAAGTGAGTTAGAGTCAGGTAAATTGTGGATGCGGGTGGGTTAGTCGTTCAATCATGTCCAACTCTTTGCGACCCTGTGGACTGCAGACCACCAGGCTCCTCTGTCCATGGAATTCTCCAGGCAAGAATACTGGAGTAGGTAACCATTCTCTTCTTCAGGGGATCTTCCTGACCCAGGAATCGAACCTAGGTCTCCCACATTGCAGGCAGATTCTTTACTGACTGAGCTACCATAAACACCAAATGGCCCAGGTTGAAAAACAAATAGGAGATGACAAGATACAAAAAACAGATGTCTTTATTTTTAAGTATCAATTACCTTACTGCACTTTTCATTGATGAGATCACAAGTGGAAGAAAGTATTGATTTTAGACACCTTATTATGGAAGGAGAACAGATTTCCTTGTGAGACTGTTCACACTGGCTCCCCGGAAAGATCCGAGTCGACTCTGTATGTTTACTCTCTCAAGGATATTAGGCAGGATCTTGTCTTTGAGGGAATATTTTTGTTTTAAGGTCCTTCTGAATTCTAAAACAAGGGATACATGTAAAACTGTACCTTAGAATAAAGGTGCAACAAATAGTTACTGAAGAAATTGAACTAAAACTATCCTGCCTTTGAACTAGATATGGTGTTTCCTATATTCTCTCTGAAGCCTCTGTGTTAATGTTAATGCAATTTCACTCTAGTGAGAAGAATTATTTGGGGTGTATATGATTCTTTCACTAAGTTTTGGCGTTTTTTTGTTTGTTTGTTTTTCACTTTTTGGCCACATTATAAAGCATGTGGGATCTTAATTCCCTGACTAGGGACAGAATCTGTGTCCCCTGCAGTGAAGCAGCGTCTTAACCACTGGATCCCAGAGAAGTCCAAGTATTTTTATGCTAATTTAGTAAAAGAAGGCCAAAAAGTTTGGCATAATGATAAGCAACTACCTGGAACGAATGCATCCTGATTTCCCAACACCACAATCAAATAAAAATTAAAAAAAGAAGCAAACCATAAAGCATCTATGTGTGGGCTGACATTCTTAAGCTCGTTTTGAGTACATTGTGTCCTAGTATGAGGTGTCATAAAGGCTTTGATGTGAGCAGTTAGCTGGGCCAGCTCCTTGAAAACAAGACATGGATCTGAGTCCATGAAAGTGAGTTAGAGTCAGGTAAATTGTGGATGCGGGTGGGTTAGTCGTTCAATCATGTCCAACTCTTTGCGACCCTGTGGACTGCAGACCACCAGGCTCCTCTGTCCATGGAATTCTCCAGGCAAGAATACTGGAGTAGGTAACCATTCTCTTCTTCAGGGGATCTTCCTGACCCAGGAATCGAACCTAGGTCTCCCACATTGCAGGCAGATTCTTTACTGACTGAGCTACCATAAACACCAAATGGCCCAGGTTGAAAAACAAATAGGAGATGACAAGATACAAAAAACAGATGTCTTTATTTTTAAGTATCAATTACCTTACTGCACTTTTCATTGATGAGATCACAAGTGGAAGAAAGTATTGATTTTAGACACCTTATTATGGAAGGAGAACAGATTTCCTTGTGAGACTGTTCACACTGGCTCCCCGGAAAGATCCGAGTCGACTCTGTATGTTTACTCTCTCAAGGATATTAGGCAGGATCTTGTCTTTGAGGGAATATTTTTGTTTTAAGGTCCTTCTGAATTCTAAAACAAGGGATACATGTAAAACTGTACCTTAGAATAAAGGTGCAACAAATAGTTACTGAAGAAATTGAACTAAAACTATGCTGCCTTTGAACTAGATATGGTGTTTCCTATATTCTCTCTGAAGCCTCTGTGTTAATGTTAATGCAATTTCACTCTAGTGAGAAGAATTATTTGGGGGGTGTATATGATTCTTTCACTAAGTTTTGGCGTTTTTTTGTTTGTTTGTTTTTCACTTTTTGGCCACATTATAAAGCATGTGGGATCTTAATTCCCTGACTAGGGACAGAATCTGTGTCCCCTGCAGTGAAGCAGCGTCTTAACCACTGGATCCCAGAGAAGTCCAAGTATTTTTATGCTAATTTAGTAAAAGAAGCATGTTGGCATCCTTTGGGAAAAAAATGTGTCAATTGGAAAAAAATGAGTTTTTTTTTAAAGCATCCTTTATTATATGAAAGCTAGAAAAGCCTGGTAATACCATGCAAAGGTGTCTTAATTCTTACATAGTTCCAAAAAGCATACTTTTAAACCCAAGTTCCTAGGTAAGACAGGAGAAGTTAGGCAACCAAGGATGTAACAGTTCTTTTTTTCTTTTTTCCCCTTTCTCTTCTCCTTATGTTGATGAGGATATCCAGGGCACCTCCAGGTGCATGACCAAAGAGAAATTTGATAAATAAATTTGCACAAAGGAGCTGTGATGGGTTGAATCGCTTAGAGATCAGTCACAATTTTCCTCTCACCATAGCGTCCTCAAAGGAAAAGTTTCATAGGTCAGTGGTTGACTTTAACAAGTCTCCACTATTTGCTTTTGTGATGTTAAAATAAAATTAAAGCATGCATAAGGACAGGCTTTTCACTGCACATGCAGGCTGTAGTTTCCCCCTTGTTTCCTAGTAAACACTAGCTCTGAGACGTGTAGGAACAGTAGGGAAATCTTTCCATTTCTAACTTGAGACCTTTTGGATTTCCTGAAATTCCAATGCCTGCCCTGAGTGTCAAAAGTCCTTAACTTCCACAAATATACTCCTCTGAAAGACTGCATTTAAATGTCATTATCTTGTGCCCTAGGGTAACATTTACTCTTGCTTGTGTGCACGCTCAATCACTTAGGTAAGTACAATTCTTTGCAACCCCATGAACTACAACCACCCCACGCCCACCCCCGGCTCCTGTGTTTATGAGATTTCCCAGACAAGAATACTGGAGTGGGTTGCCATTTCTCTCTCCAGGGAATCTTCCTGACCCGGGGATAGAACTCATGTCTCCTGCATTGGCAGGTGGATTCTTTATCACTGAGCCACCAGCAAAACCCTATTTACTCTTTAGATTTACATTTAGGTTTCAGTTCAGTTCAGTTCAGTCATGTCTGACTCTTTGCAACCCCATCGCCTGCAGCACCCCTGGCTTCCCTATCCTTCACCATCTCATAGAGTTTGCTCAAACTCATGTCCACTGACTCAGTGATGCCACCCTACCATCTCATCCTCTGTCGCCTGCTTCTCCTTTTGCCTTCCATTTTTCCCAACATCAGACACTTTTCCAATTTCTGACTGAATGTCAGGTGGCCATAAACATTTAGTTTTGGATGTACACAAATACTGTTCAAGGGTTTTGTGGCCAAAAGATCCATTTCTATTATATAGCTTCATCTTTCATTGGCTCACCTTCCTGAAGTGCAACTGCCTGCAGTCAAGTAGCGATTGCACTCTCTTCTCCACATCTGTGGACCTCCTTATCCACTTACAGAAGAGAGACATCCTGTCAGCCTGCATTTAAGATGGTTCATTGTCCCTGGGACATGAAATCCTTTGCTGTACAAAGGTCAGTCCAAAACATTAGAACCATGGAGCCTTTAATTAAATGCCTGAATTCTAATGCTTCCTTTTCCTAACTTGCCCATATTTCCAGAAAAAAAGAAAAGCTTGACTTTAAAAACTAGCTCTAGTAATCCTTCTTGGAATCTTCAGATTTCAGATACTGCCCACTAAAGAATGAAGGATGAGACTGTAGATCCCAAAAGCCAGAGAAATGAATCGTTTACAATGAGTAGCAAATCCTCTTTCTGTGAAGTGGTTTCCATATATTTTTTTTCATTAAATAAAAGAATAAATGAGCTGAGTCATCAGCTGGGAGGCCCTTTTTTTTTTTAGATATTCGTATATCATGTTTTTTTTTCTTTCTTTTTTAAAATCTTTATTTTAAAGGTTTTACAGAGTTTTGTTGTTCACAGACATGCATGTTCCCAGATCAGTCATATGCATATCCCTGGTCCCCCCCCAACCAGTTCCCCCCATACCACCCCTCCGGACCATCGCCCCATGCCATTGTGAGCACTCCTATTCCCTTAGCACAATGACAATAGCTATCTTTTCCACACATAACAGTATAGGTTTCCATGTTACTCCCTCTGTGCCTCCCCCTCCCTATTTCTTTCCCACAATGTCCCTATGTCTATGCTCTGTCGGTTTTTCCATGAGTTCCCTGCGTGTGTTATCAAGACCATCCTACTAGATTCCATATATGTGTGTTAGTATACTGTATTTGTCTTTCTCTTTTTGACTTACTTCACTTTTTATGATAGGTTCTAGAGCCAGCCACTTCATTAGGACTGAGTCTTCTGCATTTCTTTTAACAGTTGAGTAGTATTCCATTGTATATATGTACCAGGGCTTCTGTATCCATTCATTCATCGATGGACATCTAGGTTGCTTCCATGTTCTGGCTATTGTACAGAGAGCTGCAATGAACGTTGGGATACAGGTGCTTCTTTCAGTTTTGATTTCATCAGGATATAAACCTAAGAGTGGGATTGCTGGGTCATAGGGTGCTTCTATTTTTAGTTTTTTAAGGAATCTCCAGACTGCATTTAAGATGGTTCATTGTCCCTGGGACATGAAATCCTTTGGTGTACAAAGGTCAGTCCAAAACATTAGAACCATGGAGCCTTTAATTAAATGCCTGAATTCTAATGCTTCCTTTTCCTAACTTGCCCATATTTCCAGAAAAAAAGAAAAGCTTGACTTTAAAAACTAGCTCTAGTAATCCTTCTTGGAATCTTCAGATTTCAGATACTGCCCACTAAAGAATGAAGGATGAGACTGTAGATCCCAAAAGCCAGAGAAATGAATCGTTTACAATGAGTAGCAAATCCTCTTTCTGTGAAGTGGTTTCCATATATTTTTTTTCATTAAATAAAAGAATAAATGAGCTGAGTCATCAGCTGGGAGGCCCTTTTTTTTTAAGATATTCAAGTTTATCATGTTTTTTTTTCTTTCTTTTTTAAAATCTTTATTTTAAAGGTTTTACAGAGTTTTGTTGTTCACAGACATGCATGTTCCCAGATCAGTCATATGCATATCCCTGGTCCCCCCCCAACCAGTTCCCCCCATACCACCCCTCCGGACCATCGCCCCATGCCATTGTGAGCACTCCTATTCCCTTAGCACAATGACAATAGCTATCTTTTCCACACATAACAGTATAGGTTTCCATGTTACTCCCTCTGTGCCTCCCCCTCCCTATTTCTTTCCCACAATGTCCCTATGTCTATGCTCTGTCGGTTTTTCCATGAGTTCCCTGCGTGTGTTATCAAGACCATCCTACTAGATTCCATATATGTGTGTTAGTATACTGTATTTGTCTTTCTCTTTTTGACTTACTTCACTTTTTATGATAGGTTCTAGAGCCAGCCACTTCATTAGGACTGAGTCTTCTGCATTTCTTTTAACAGTTGAGTAGTATTCCATTGTATATATGTACCAGGGCTTCTGTATCCATTCATTCATCGATGGACATCTAGGTTGCTTCCATGTTCTGGCTATTGTACAGAGAGCTGCAATGAACGTTGGGATACAGGTGCTTCTTTCAGTTTTGATTTCATCAGGATATAAACCTAAGAGTGGGATTGCTGGGTCATAGGGTGCTTCTATTTTTAGTTTTTTAAGGAATCTCCAGACTGTCTTCCATAGAGGCTGTATCAATTGACATTCCCACCAGCAATGAAAGAGGGTTCCCTTTTCTCCACACCCTCTCCAGCATTTAGTGTCTGCTGATTTTTTGAAGTTGGCCTTTCTGACAGGTGTGAGGTGGTATCTCATTGTGGTTTTAATTTGCATTTCTCTGATAATAAGCGAGGTTGAGCATCGTTTCATGTGCTTTTGGGCCATCTGTATGTCCTCTTTGGAGAGGCATCTCTTTAGATCTTTTTCCCATTTTTCGATTGGGTTGTTCGTTTTTCCTGTGCTGAGTTGTCTGAGTTGCTTGTAGATTTTGGAGATTCATTCTTTGTCTGTTGTTTCATTGGCTATGATTTTCTCCCACTCTGTGGGGTATCTGTTGAGCTTTTTTGTAATTTCTTTTGCTATACAAAAGCTTTTAAGTTTCATGAGGTCCCACATTTTCATTTTTCTTTTCAGTTTTGCTATTTTAGTAGGTGGGTCAGAGAAAATCTCGCTTTGATTTATGTCCTTCAGGGTTTTGCCTTTATTCTCCCCTAAGAGTTTTAGGGTTCCTGGTCTTACATTTAGGTCTTTAATCCATTTTGAGTTGATCTTAGTGCATGGTGTCAGGGAATGTTCCAACTTCATTTTTTTGCATGTAGCTGTCCAATTCTCCCAGCACCAGTTGTTGAAGAGGCTATCTTTGTCCCATTTTGTAGTTTCGCCTCCTTTGTCAAAAATAAGGTACCCATAGGTGTGTGGGTTTATCTCTGGGTTCTCGATCTTGTTCCATTGGTCTATAGTTCTGTTTTTGTGCCAGTACCATACTGTCTTGATGACTGTTGCTTTGTAGTAGAGTCTGAAGTTAGGGAGGCTGATTCCTCCAGCTCTGTTTTTCTTTCTCAGGATTGCTTTGGCTATTCGAGGTCTTTTGTGTTTCCATATGAACTGTGTTATTCTTTGGTCTAGTTCTGTGAAGAATGTCATTGGAAGTTTGATAGGGATCACATTGAATCTATAGATGACATTTGGTAGTATGGTCATTTTCACAATATTAATTCTTCTGACCCAGGAACATGGAATATCTCTCCATCTGTTTAATTCTTCTTTAATTTCTTTCATGAGTGTCTTGTAATTTTCAGTGTACAATTCTTTTGCTTCTTTGGGTAGGTTTATTCCTAGATATTTGATTCTTTTGGTTGCAATGGTGAAGGGAATTGCCTGAGAGGCCTTATTGAGTGAACATAAATGCCTTACCAACAAAGAGAATCACTTAAACAGTTGTTGACCACAATAAGACTTATTTGGCAAATAATCCAGAAGGAGCTGAAAAATTGGGTGACATTCCTATAATAAAAATGTGTTAATGTAATTTTTTAGTGAAAAAGAATGACAGAGTGACTAATAAAAGAGTTTCTAGCATAGAAATATATATGAGGATATAGTGAGATATATAAAATGCTATTATAACTTTAAAGAGAAAAAGTAATGTAAAATTTTAAACTGTTAAATAACTTACAAATGTATGCTTTAAATATATGATGGTTGCTATCAAATTACTATGGTAATTAAAACCAATGCATGCATTTAAGCGATACTGGAAAATTTTCATTTAAGTCATCAATATTTATAATACTCAAGAAATTGCACTTTCAGAGTTATTTAATTCATGATGAAGATTTTTAAATGTCAACCCCCAAATATGCAATTATATATATATATATATATATATATATATATATATATATATATTATATATATATATAAAAATTTCTTTTAGGTAGCACATAACAAACCATTTCAGAGATCACTTAGAATTTAGCACATAATTAACCATTTCAATGATTTAGGAAGTGAGCACACTGGATTCTGCATGTGTGTGTCCTCAGTCTCTCAGTCATGTCCAACTCCTTGCAGCTCCTATGG
The DNA here is from genome assembly GCA_022376925.1 of Tragulus kanchil. NCBI lineage: Eukaryota > Metazoa > Chordata > Mammalia > Artiodactyla > Tragulidae > Tragulus > Tragulus kanchil. The sequence goes on along the minus strand of JAIOJX010000002.1, from coordinate 36,561,605 downwards.
ACTGTAGCCCACAAGGCTCCTCTGTCATGGGATTCTCCAGACAAGAACACTGGAGTTTGTTCCCCCGGGATCCATATGAATTTTGTTGGTTTTTTATTTTTCTTTTGGTCTAGTTCTGTGAAGAATGTCATTGGAAGTTTGATAGGGATCACATTGAATCTATAGATGACATTTGGTAGTATGGTCATTTTCACAATATTAATTCTTCTGACCCAGGAACATGGAATATCTCTCCATCTGTTTAATTCTTCTTTAATTTCTTTCATGAGTGTCTTGTAATTTTCAGTGTACAATTCTTTTGCTTCTTTGGGTAGGTTTATTCCTAGATATTTGATTCTTTTGGTTGCAATGGTGAAGGGAATTGCCTGAGAGGCCTTATTGAGTGAACATAAATGCCTTACCAACAAAGAGAATCACTTAAACAGTTGTTGACCACAATAAGACTTATTTGGCAAATAATCCAGAAGGAGCTGAAAAATTGGGTGACATTCCTATAATAAAAATGTGTTAATGTAATTTTTTAGTGAAAAAGAATGACAGAGTGACTAATAAAAGAGTTTCTAGCATAGAAATATATATGAGGATATAGTGAGATATATAAAATGCTATTATAACTTTAAAGAGAAAAGTAATGTAAAATTTTAAACTGTTAAATAACTTACAAATGTATGCTTTAAATATATGATGGTTGCTATCAAATTACTATGGTAATTAAAACCAATGCATGCATTTAAGCGATACTGGAAAATTTTCATTTAAGTCATCAATATTTATAATACTCAAGAAATTGCACTTTCAGAGTTATTTAATTCATGATGAAGATTTTTAAATGTCAACCCCCAAATATGCAATTATATATATATATATATATATATATATATATATATAATTATATATATATATAAAAAAATTTCTTTTAGGTAGCACATAACAAACCATTTCAGAGATCACTTAGAATTTAGCACATAATTAACCATTTCAATGATTTAGGAAGTGAGCACACTGGATTCTGCATGTGTGTGTCCTCAGTCTCTCAGTCATGTCCAACTCCTTGCAGCTCCTATGGACTGTAGCCCACAAGGCTCCTCTGTCATGGGATTCTCCAGACAAGAACACTGGAGTTTGTTGCCATTTCCTCCTCCAGGGGATCTTCCTGACCCAGGAATCAAGCTCACATCTCTTGCATTCCCTGCATCAGCAAGTGGATCCTTTACTACTGAGCCACCTGGGAAGCTCCTCCTTGAAATCTAAATTCTTCCAAGAATGGGCAGTGGTTGCAAGATACACACGTCAGCCATTGGACAATGGAAATTTCATGGAGGTATAAACAGATACTGGAGTCAGAGCCCTGAGTTCACAGTCCTCCTTGAAATGTTACTTAGGAGTGTGATAAGAGACATGTTAGGTAACTTCTTAACTGGTTCCATCGATCCAATGATTCCAGCAGGGACAGGAGAGAATTATGATAGCATATGTCAAATGTCTAGGTTAAAGTGTTGCTCACATACAGTGGGTATTAAAAAGATCAATTCAACGGGTCTGTTTAGAGTTTCTCTATCAAAAGGCCATTATTTTTTGAGTTTAACAGTGTCAACCAGTTTTAACAGTTTTAATTGTCACTTTCCTTGGAATACAAGATGAAGTTTCACATTCTGATCCTCATTATTTCTTGGATGGTCATCTACAAAGTGAAAATGCTAGAAAAGGATGATACCTGGAAATTATGCTTGACTTTAGCATAGAGACCATTGACTTGACCTTGGCATAGAGACCATTGACTTGACTTTAGCATAGAGACCGTTGCCACAAGTAAAGGAAAGAAACTTGGAAAGGTGTTATAAGATGCTTTCTTGTAGGCCAAAACAGAGGTATTCAAATATTGCCCTTACAATGTGTGTGCATCTGTTTATATTTTGTAGAAACAGACTCATAGACACAGAGAACAGATGTGTGGTTGTCAAGGGGTCAAAGAGGAGGGAGAGGGAAGTTTGAGGTTGGTAGATGCAAGCTATTACATATAGGATGGATAAACAACAAAGTGCTCATGTACAGTACAGAGAGCTATACTCAATATCCTGTGATAAACCATAAAGGAAATGAGTATCAAAAAAGAATGCATGTATATAGACTTTTTGGAGATGGCACATTGTAAAATACGGGTTGGTTTCATGTGGTAGCCCCATCTTCACCCCTTCCTCTGTCATGGGATTCTCCAGACAAGAACACTGGAGTTTGTTGCCATTTCCTCCTCCAGGGGATCTTCCTGACCCAGGAATCAAGCTCACATCTCTTGCATTCCCTGCATCAGCAAGTGGATCCTTTACTACTGAGCCACCTGGGAAGCTCCTCCTTGAAATCTAAATTCTTCCAAGAATGGGCAGTGGTTGCAAGATACACACGTCAGCCATTGGACAATGGAAATTTCATGGAGGTATAAACAGATACTGGAGTCAGAGCCCTGAGTTCACAGTCCTCCTTGAAATGTTACTTAGGAGTGTGATAAGAGACATGTTAGGTAACTTCTTAACTGGTTCCATCGATCCAATGATTCCAGCAGGGACAGGAGAGAATTATGATAGCATATGTCAAATGTCTAGGTTAAAGTGTTGCTCACATACAGTGGGTATTAAAAAGATCAATTCAACGGGTCTGTTTAGAGTTTCTCTATCAAAAGGCCATTATTTTTTGAGTTTAACAGTGTCAACCAGTTTTAACAGTTTTAATTGTCACTTTCCTTGGAATACAAGATGAAGTTTCACATTCTGATCCTCATTATTTCTTGGATGGTCATCTACAAAGTGAAAATGCTAGAAAAGGATGATACCTGGAAATTATGCTTGACTTTAGCATAGAGACCATTGACTTGACCTTGGCATAGAGACCATTGACTTGACTTTAGCATAGAGACCGTTGCCACAAGTAAAGGAAAGAAACTTGGAAAGGTGTTATAAGATGCTTTCTTGTAGGCCAAAACAGAGGTATTCAAATATTGCCCTTACAATGTGTGTGCATCTGTTTATATTTTGTAGAAACAGACTCATAGACACAGAGAACAGATGTGTGGTTGTCAAGGGGTCAAAGAGGAGGGAGAGGGAAGTTTGAGGTTGGTAGATGCAAGCTATTACATATAGGATGGATAAACAACAAAGTGCTCATGTACAGTACAGAGAGCTATACTCAATATCCTGTGATAAACCATAAAGGAAATGAGTATCAAAAAAGAATGCATGTATGTATATAACTGAGTCTTTTTGCTTTATAGCAGAGATTGGCACATTGTAAATCAACTATACTTTGATTTTTAAAAATCTAAAAGGAAAAATTGACCTCACATTGGCATTGTCGGTAACAGATCTGCTGTTTATTAGAATGGCTATCAGTAGAAATTAAAATCCCTTAGACAATGCAGACACTCAAGGCCAAGGGGCAAGCCTTCTGCTACAGGCAGCAAAGATCAGCCCAGACTCTCAGCACAACTGTGTCCCAGTCAGTAAGTGAGGGTGGGAGATATTTGTGCAACACAAAGAGCCCTTGCTCGATGGCCACCTCCCTGGGGGCTGAGTCAAAACAATGGCCCTCTAGTGGCAGCCCTGTGTAGTTCATGGCTTCAAATTACAGCAGAAGAAGGGAGGGTAAGTAATGGGTCTCCCAACTTTCTTTGGCTGGAGTGGGAAGGATAGCAGAAGTAGAAGATATTCAACTGTCAGCTTTCAATGGGTTTTCTCGTGACTCAGACAATAAAGAATCTATCTGCCATGCAGAAAACCTAGGTTTGATCCCTGAGTCAGGAAGATCACTTGGAGAAGGGAATGATTACCCACTCCAGTAGTCTTGCCCGGAGAATCACATTGACAAAGGAACCTGGAGGGCTACAGTCCATGGGGTCGCAAAGAGTCAGACACAACTGAGAGACTAACATTTCAAGAATGGGGGGGAAAGCTGCACTTGTTTCTGCATTCAGCAGTGTACTTAGGAGGTGCCTCCTCCAACTGGTGCAGAGGCTTGGAAAGCCATATCCACACCATGCAAGACACACAGCAGAGGTTCCCTGAGTGAGATGTCAAAGCCCAGAGTTCCCAGCTCTTCCAACCATGTGGTAAAGGAGGATTGGATTTCCAGCAGGCAACCCTTATCATATTAGGATGCCTTTCCAAAGACACAACTGAGATTCTTCATTCATAAACCAAGGGTGAGTGTCATTTTATTATTGCTCTGACTCATGCTAAGGCAAAGTGCAAGCCAGACATCAAAACACAAAGGTCCTTGGACTCAAACAGCCCTGGAAGTAAGTCATAGCTCTGGCATTTAATCATTGTGTGGTCTTGGGCCAATTAGCCTCTGACTTCAGTTTGATCACCTGTAAATTGAAGATAATAATAACTCTCTTGAAGGATCCTTATAATGATTTAGCCTACAGCCTAGTGCGTGGTAGCCACTGGATGAATAGTCATTCAGCATTCAATAGTTCAGTTGTTTAAGAGGTCATGCTAAGACGTGCAGGCTGCCTCAGAAAAAATGATTGGCTAAGGAAGTCTAGTCACAAGTGCTCTCAGCAAATGTGAATTATATTGATTTCCATACATTGAATGGGTCTTTGAGATCATCAGAAAGTTTAAGCTATGTGCTCTCTTCACTAAAAACAATTCAGAAAATGGATTCATTCAAGTACAGCCTGATAAAACTTGCTGACAAAAAAACCAAGATGGCTCATTTCAATGACGTCATTTGGTGGTCTATTGTGACATGTTCATTTATGCAAGGATACCACTGCTGAGGCTAGGTTGGAGAAAGAGTATTACTTTCTGGCTTAAAGTCATTCGAAAATAAAGATACACATGAAGGATCTCACAAGGACCTCTACTGAGCCTAGTCCAGGCTTCATGTGAGAATATTGAGAAGAATTACCATTTTTCAAGCCAAGACATGGGTAGACAACTCTTCCAACCATCTGGAAATTCTGCCTTTAAAATGTTCTGGAATTGCTCCTCATGGCATTTTATCTTAGGTGCTAAATTTCAAGTGTTTGAATTTTAAAGTGAAAGGGCATGGTTTTTCATTAAGTTTGCCAAGACATGGGGTGCATTCAGCAGTGTACTTAGGAGGTGCCTCCTCCAACTGGTGCAGAGGCTTGGAAAGCCATATCCACACCATGCAAGACACACAGCAGAGGTTCCCTGAGTGAGATGTCAAAGCCCAGAGTTCCCAGCTCTTCCAACCATGTGGTAAAGGAGGATTGGATTTCCAGCAGGCAACCCTTATCATATTAGGATGCCTTTCCAAAGACACAACTGAGATTCTTCATTCATAAACCAAGGGTGAGTGTCATTTTATTATTGCTCTGACTCATGCTAAGGCAAAGTGCAAGCCAGACATCAAAACACAAAGGTCCTTGGACTCAAACAGCCCTGGAAGTAAGTCATAGCTCTGGCATTTAATCATTGTGTGGTCTTGGGCCAATTAGCCTCTGACTTCAGTTTGATCACCTGTAAATTGAAGATAATAATAACTCTCTTGAAGGATCCTTATAATGATTTAGCCTACAGCCTAGTGCGTGGTAGCCACTGGATGAATAGTCATTCAGCATTCAATAGTTCAGTTGTTTAAGAGGTCATGCTAAGACGTGCAGGCTGCCTCAGAAAAAATGATTGGCTAAGGAAGTCTAGTCACAAGTGCTCTCAGCAAATGTGAATTATATTGATTTCCATACATTGAATGGGTCTTTGAGATCATCAGAAAGTTTAAGCTATGTGCTCTCTTCACTAAAAACAATTCAGAAAATGGATTCATTCAAGTACAGCCTGATAAAACTTGCTGACAAAAAAACCAAGATGGCCCATTTCAATGGCGTCATTTGGTGGTCTATTGTGACATGTTCATTTATGCAAGGATACCACTGCTGAGGCTAGGTTGGAGAAAGAGTATTACTTTCTGGCTTAAAGTCATTCGAAAATAAAGATACACATGAAGGATCTCACAAGGACCTCTACTGAGCCTAGTCCAGGCTTCATGTGAGAATATTGAGAAGAATTACCATTTTTCAAGCCAAGACATGGGTAGACAACTCTTCCAACCATCTGGAAATTCTGCCTTTAAAATGTTCTGGAATTGCTCCTCATGGCATTTTATCTTAGGTGCTAAATTTCAAGTGTTTGAATTTTAAAGTGAAAGGGCATGGTTTTTTCATTAAGTTTGACTTTCTCCAAGGTCTAACAAAAGTGAGCAGAAAAGGTTGACAGAAATTCACTTCATGTGCCACTTTTAACTGAACAATTTCAATTTTTTTTTTCACTTTGTAAATGAACTCTAAGTCTGTGGCAACTGATTATTGCCCAGGCCGTTTTCTCCCCATAATGTTTTTCTGAATTTGAACCACAGCATTGTGCCATCAATAAGGAAGCAAAAGGGCAATACATAAAGAAAACCATTGCTTGAATTAAAGTTGCTACAAACAGTAACAGTTCTTTTGGTTTCTTTACCATGGACCAGGCCTAAAATCTGAAGTCAAAATAATGTATGTTGGAAGCACAGAGTGAAATGGGCTGCCTATCCATCTGCAGGGTTTAAACATCAGCTCTTTCATCTGCACTCAGATCCTTAGAATCCTGGGACCATCTCAGAGCCTCAGTGTACCTGTCACCAAATAGAGGCAACTTTCGTATTTTGTCACATAATCCCCATATTTTTTACCACTATACCCTTTGGTCATATTCCCAGTGAATTTTGCTAAGTAATAAATGGATGGCTAAAAAAATCAAGCACATTTTCTTATTTGTTAAAGCATTTGAGTAATGTATACAAAAAGAAGGGTAAGTCTGGGGCTTTCCAGGGGGTGATAATGGCAAAGAACCTGTCTGCCAATGAAGGAGCATGAAGAGATGTGGCTTCTGTCCCTGGTCAGAAAGATTCCCTGCAGGGGGAAACAGCAATCCACTCCAGTATTCTTACCTGGGAAATCTAAGGGGCAGAGAAACCTGGTGGGCTACAGTCTGTGGGGCCACAAAAAGTCAAACAGGACTGAGTGACTGAGCATGGGGCAAGTCTAATTCGTAATGGATAGTTGAGATGATCACTGAAGTTCATATGACAGTATTATCTAGAAATATTGATGAGAAGCTAGCATACCTTCCCTGGCTGCCAGGAGCTCGATTTATAAACATGGTCTTCTTAGAGGTAAGAAAGTGATAGCCTCTAGAATCCTTCATTTTTGATTCAGAAGCCAAGTCTCCACCAAAATGATCATATAAATGGAGGCAGGCTGAACTCTAGTCACATCTCACTGACCCAGTGATATAAAAAAATATTTACCAGTACCATTGGAAGATTTCCAAAACTACAATGAACTTCATCATTTTAAAATTCTTTGCTCCTTCGATGCTAAGAAATGATGCTGGATAAAAAAAAGCCTTTAAGTCCCAGCTCATCACTAAGAAAAGCAAGGGGAATCCTCATAAGCCAGAGGAAAAGGAAAATAAAAATTAGAACAGATGGGACGTGACTCCTTCAGCTTCTTCAGTCCTCGTGATCCGAGGGGTTTGTGTTTACTGGTCACACAAGGGCTAGCGGCAAAGCTTGGCCTCAAAGAGGTGGGAGTCAACTTTTTGCTGACCCCTGTGAAGGCTAAATTCCCTGAGAAAGAATAGAATAGGAAAAAAAACAGCCTACAGGCAAAAGGTGTAGAAAAGAATTATTCACAGTCTTCACCCAGGGTTAAGATGAAGATAGAGAAAGCTAGAAAGAGAATTTATATCTATGGGCTTATCTTCATCGAGACTGAAGTTTCACTTAATCTTTATAGACCAAGAACCCAGACTGAGAAGAGACTTTCCAGGCAGGTAATATTTTCAGGGATAGTTGTCAGAGCAAAAAGGAGGCATTTTTGGAGTAACACAATTTCAAATGCTCCTGCAAAGGATCTCTCCACAGAAAAAACAGGTAAATCTACTTTGTTACAACCAAATGCTTTGACTTCATGGACACCAATAGTTACCAGTGCTCATTAACTTCCACCAGTCCCATGGGAAGCAACAGACTTCTTTCAGCAAATTCTACTCAAGCTAGAAACCTCAATGAAGGTAAAGTGGCTCCACATTCTTGCATGGATCCTGGAATGAAGAAGGTCTCAGGGCTTGAAACACACGCACACTCTCTCTCTCACACACACACACTCACCACACACGTATGTCTACTTTTGATACCCTCCTGTTAATAAGTCACTAATTAAATCTTTTGTTAGATTCAAGAGGAGTTTCTAAGAACTCTGGGAAAATCCACTGGACTCAGAGATGCCAGTTTTCAATTTTCTGTTTTTTGTCCTTTCTCTTTCCTTATCTCCTTTCCTTCTTCCCTTCTTTCTTCAAATGTAGATAAGCAGCCATAAAACAGGCACTTGGTGGACTTATTTCTTGTTTTCTTATGAGATATGACAAAATTAATCGCAGTGGCTATCGTGGTGGCAAAGGTCTGCTCTCGCTCCAGAGCTGGAACCTCGATACTCTGGGGAGTTGTGTTTATCTGGAAAGAAGATGATGTAAAAATTGAACCCTAACCGGCTACATTGGAAGGTGAAGTCCTAAACCACTGGACTGCCAAGGAAGTCCCGGAATTCTACTTAACAACCAAAATTTGCTGCCTCTCCTCATTTTTTTTTTTAAATAAATACAACAGATGGCTGATAGAAGAAAACTAAACTGTGCTTCTAGTTCTCCTGGGGTTTGTTTAATTTATCCTTTCAAAACAAACAGTTGCACTATGTTTGCCTGCCAACAGAGAAATGCCTGGATTCATACCCCTTCTCCTATTTGCAGAAGACATACATGTCAAAAAGGTTGAGATAATTTTTCAGGTGCTTCCAAAAGTCTGTTAGAGAGAAAATTTCCACGGTATAAATTATGTATGACAAACTACAGATAGAAAATACTTCTGAGAAAACAAATGAAGTTCATGAGAGGAAACTCATTTTATGCCTTTTCTGAGATAAAAAGTATGACCCCATTTTGGAAGAAATCAGTTGAAAAATGTATATGTGAAGCCATTGCATCAAAAAGTAACATACTTGACAAATAGAAATTTCAAGTGGTATTATAAAGCTAGTCAAGAAAATTCAATCTTTCTGGGAATTTGATTGGTAAGATGTCAAACCCATGTCACGTATTGTGATATTTTGGGAATCCATTCAACTTCTTTACGGAGAAATTCTGGTTAGAAATTACATTTTAAAGTTGCAACAAAGCTATAGTGGAGATTAATAAAAGCAGGGAAATGGCTTAGTGATAAAGACATCATAAATGGGAACTAAAATATTTTCAGGGCATGGTTTCTTGTAGGAGTCTTTATGATACTCAATGAAGTAATTCATGATATGAGACTCAATTTTTTAATGTTATATTTAATATTTAGATCTATGATCAAATCTTACTATGGGAAATATTATGACTACTTTTTGAAAATCAGCTTGTTGTTGTCGTTTAGATGGTAAGTCATGTCTGGACCTTTTCAACTCCATGGATTATAGAGCACCAGACTCTCTCTGTCCAAAGGATTTCCCAGGCAAGAATACCGAGTGAGTTGCTGTTTCCTGCTCCAGGGGATCTTCTTGATCCAGGGATCAAACCCGTGTCTTGTGCATTGGCAGACAATTCTTCACCACTGAGGCACCTGGAAAGCCCATAAAACGGACTACACTCTTTTAAACATGGATGCTAAGAAACGAGCTCTGTATGGAAATAGATGAAATGCTTTAACCTTTAATTTTTGCCAACATGTATGATGCACCAAACATTTCTAATATGCAACTACATTTAATTTTCACACCCATCTTAGCAGATGTCATCACTCTTATTTTAAAAATATGAAAACTGAGGCTCCAAAAGGTTACAGAATTTGCCTAAGGCAAGATTTCAAGGAAGATCAAGAAACTCAAGACCATGGTTAGCTTAATTATAACACAAAATTAGAACCAAAGTGATTTGCTTTCCAGGTTTCAGAATCGATTCAACTTTGCATTGGCATGGTATTGTGTTCCCACAAACTGCTCTCCTGCTTCTTTTGTTTGAGGGTGGGAAAGACTCTGAAATTCTTCTAAGTGTATTTGTTGCACACTGTTCAGTCACTAAGTCGTGTCTGACTCTGAAACCCCATGGCCTGTGTAGTACACCAGGCTTCCCTGTCCTTCACCATCTCCCAGAGTTTGCTCAAACTCATGTCCATCGAGTCAGTGACGCCATCCAACCACCTCATCCTCAGTCGCCTCCTTCTCCTTCTGCCCTCCATCTTTCCCAGCATCAGGGACTTTTCCAGTGAGTTGGCTCTTTGCATCAGGTGATCAAAGTATTGGAGCTTCAGCTTCAGCATCAGTCCTTCCAATGAACATTCAGGGTTGATTTCCTTTAGGATGGACTGGTTTGATCTTCTTGCTATCCAAGAGACTCTCAGGTATATTCACTTTTTTCAAGTACTGGGTTGGCCAAAAAGTTCTTTTCTTTTTTTTCCCATAAGATGTTAGGGGAAAATCCAAATGAACTTTTTTGCCAAACCTGCTTTTTTCAAGCTTATCAAAAAGTGACAGTCTATTGACCCAAAGGTCTGGAGGAAACTTTCCTTCATCCTAAAAGTTCATAGCTCTTTTTAGGATTATTATTTTGATTATTTTAGGATAATTAGTTTAGGACTGTTCTCCCAAGTCCACTAAGGGACACTTTGACATTTATATGCAAGTCTTTTAAAATTAATTTTTAATTGAAGTTTAATTGAATTACAATATTGTGTCAGTTTCAACTATGCAACAAAGAGATTCAGTTATGTACGTATACTGAGTGTCACCACTTCTGCCCAGCATGCCCCCTGTTCTTGGGAGTCTGTCCTGATTTCTGCTCCTCCAGGGCCCCTGCAGCTGGCTCTGCTGGCGTCTGCCCCATCACATGTGTACTGGCATCTATAATAGTCCTGTGTCTTTGTTACACAATAGAAATGGGTTTACTTCTACACATTTTTCTGGAATGGTGGGGAGATTCAGAGTTTGAAACTCTAAAATCGAACTGTTTGTTCTAACTTTATATCTCCTTACATGTTTTTACCTATAAAGCCTGTCAAATTCTGAAAATACGTACCCAAAGCATCTCATTACCATGGTCTCATCTCATTATCCTGGTGTTGTGCTTCCAAAGTTTTTCCTCAGTGAATATTGTCATGGTGCTTGGAGGTGCCAGGAAAGACAAAGGTTTCCTCCATTTTCTTTGGATCCTTGGCTGGCCCTGAAAATTAAACTGACAAAGACAGATTAACAGGAGAAAAGTGTACATGTTCTACTAAATATGTTCTCTGTGAGCAATTCTGTAACATAAATACTGAGCCCTCTGCCCTCTTCTGTCCACTTTTTACTGTGTTTTCCTCCTCTGCTCTCCCCTTCAATTCACTGGCTCTGAAAGGACTCTGGTGATTTATTGCAGGTTGCAAATCCAATGGCCTTGTCTGAGCACCTCCCTTCTTGTTTCACCCTCTGCCTTTTAGTCTTGACCACTCCTCTCCACTCAGAGCACAGATTCCAGGGCCAGGTCATTATGATTGAAAGTGAGTTTGGAAAATTTACTGGTAGAGATTCTGTCTACCAACTCAAGAGACAGGGGTTCGACCCCTGAGTCAGGAAGATCCCTTGGAGAAGGGAATGGCCACCCACTCCAGGATTCTTGCCTGGAGAATCCCATGAACAAAGGAGCCTGGCAGGCTACAGTCCATGAGGTCACAAAGAGTCGGACACAACTTAGTGACTAAACAATAACAAAGAGTGAGGCTAGGTTTGTTTTGAAAATTAAAGGAGCCGATGTGTGGGAAGCCATCAAGAAGGGCCCTCTGTGTGAGCAACCACGGCGACCGTTCTTCTGCTCTGTGACAGCCTCACCGGCTCCTCCTCTCACCCACGAACCATTCCCCTGTCTTCCTCCTGTGCTCTGCACACCCCAGCTGGCCTCGCCTCTTCTCTCATAAATGCTCTTTCTGGGTGATCTCATCTACTTTGCGATGTTAGCAAACTTCCTGGCAAACAATGTCCCACGGTACCTCTGTCTAAGTGAACCTAAGTTTATCTTGGTCATGAATTTGCTCTGCAGTCCATAGAAGCCACCAGGAGGCCCAGGACCCTCCGCCTGATTCACACTCCTCAGGCTCCACATCTGGTCCACCTTCAACTCCTGTGAGGGTCTCATGAGCCGTGCATCTGTCAGCTCACAACTTCCGCCTCCAGAAATGAGGTCTTCAGCTCCTTTCTTCATAGCCCATCTTTCGCAAAGCCTCCAGACCATCCATCAAGCTCATGGAAGTTGTTTAATCCCTCTCCTGACCCGCCCTCTCCAGCCTCGGTATCAAGTCTGGCTCCTCATGTAGCACTGAATTCCCTCCATGGTCTTTCCGTACTGACCACTCATCTTACCTTCTAAACTCTCTCCCTAAGTTTTCATCTTGCTCATTTATACTCTTTATGTGAATGCCTCTACCACTGTCCTCCCTGCTTGAAATGGCCTCCATCTCTGTTGTTCTCTGCATGTCGTGTGCTCGTGACCTCCCCTTGATCTTCCCACAATCAGTTCAGAGCTTATCTCCTCTAGAGAGCTTTCCTAACCCTCCTCCTCCCTGGCTGAACCAAGGCCCACTGCTGAGCCCCTTTAATTCCATAGGTAGCCTTCCCAATACTATTCAACTCATGAGCTCTCTCCTAATAACATAATCCTATATCTCCTCTTGGAAAATACATGGTGGGCTTCCCCTGGTGGTCCAGTAGGTAAGGACACTGCCTTGCAGTGCAAGGGGCGCCGGTTCGATCCCTGGCCTGGGAAGATCCCATGTGCCGTGGAGCGGCTGGACTGATGTGTCCAACTACTGAGCCAGAGCTCTGGTGTGCATGCGCCCAGAGCCAGCGCTCTGCAACGACAGACGCCACCAGGATGGGAGGCCTGCAGGAGCCAAAGAACAAAGAGGGATGAAAATAGAGAAATCAAAGACCAATAGAAGTGGCCTGCCCGCTCCCCTTCCTCCCCAATCCGACCCCCACCCTAAATAAATAAATAAATAAATCTTAAAAAAAAAAAAGAAACTAAGAAAATAAAGAATTCTAAATTCCTTAAAAAAAAAAAGAAAGAAAATACATGGTGCATGACAGAGAAGGGTTTTCAATTAAATTTTTTGATTTTAGATAAATATGATATTAAAGATTGTATTACAAGGTTCGTTTAATATCGTTTAATGAAATCTGTAACATGTATGCTATATGGAGGCAAAGGTGACATTTCTTAATATATTATCAGTCCTTTTATTTAAAAATTGATGAATAAAAAGCATGGTTAGTCATTAACTAGCCTATAACATTGGATTTCCCTGGTAGTGCAGCGGATAAGAGTCCATCGACCAATGCAAGGGACACGGGTTCAATCCCTGGTCAGGGAAGATCCCACATGCCACAGAGCAACTAAGCCTGAGTGCCACAACTACTGAGCCTGTGCTCTAGGCCCCATGTTCTGCAACAAGAAAAGCCACTGCAATAAGAAGTCTGCATGAGGAGTAGCCTACACTCACTGAACTAGAGAAGGCTATAGCAAAGCAACAAAGACCTAGCACAGCCAAAAATAAATATATAAAATTACATATATATATATGTATATATATAAAAAACATTCTATCTGTCTTGGGAACAAAATATACATTGTAGGATGGACTTTAAGTTTAGCTGTATGAAAACCCTCATCCTTGAAAAATTTATTTTGTTCTAAAAATAATCTTTGTGATTTGTAACTAAGTGACAAGCCAAAAGAATGTTTCACAGGATCCTTTCTGCAAGTCCTTCTCTTCTGATATACAGTGAAAGTGTGAATAAGCCTCTCACTAAACAGATGAAAAATCTATCTTATATAGTTTTACACTTTCAACCTTCTTAAAAAATTATTAAACATCTTGATACACCTAGAAAAAAGTTTGAAAAGATATAGACTTAAAAACCTATTAATGGGGGGCTTCCATGGTGGTCCAGGAGGTAAAGAGTCTGCCGTGCAGAGCAAGTGGCACCTGTTCAACCCCTGGTCCGGGAAGATTCCACATGCCATGGAACGGCTAGACTGGTGTATTCAATTACAAGCCAACACTCGGCAACGAGAGTGGCCACTGCAATGGGAGGCCCACATGGCCAAAGAATAAAGATGGACGAAAATAAATGAATAAATAACCAATTTTTAAAAAGAGGCCAAAATTATAAAAAAACAAAAAACCAAACTGTTAATGGTAATCTTTTTCTTTTTTTTCAGCCTTGGGATCTTAGTTCACTGAGTAGGAATCAAACCCACGTCCCCTGCAGCAGATATACGTTGTTTCCTGATAATGATAACCTTGAATTAGATCTGTAAACCTCCTTCCATCTTTCACTCCTTCACTAACATCTAGTAAATTATTTGGAAGCAAAATCCTCACATTTCTGGAGGTCTCTGACTTCCTAAATTCTAGTTTCTAATTATTTCAACTTTAGGTCAGAAATAGGGGAAACTTTTGTTAGTAGTTATTGATGATTGTATACGAAAATTAGCAGGTAGAAACTGATTTGTAACTAGTCCAGATATATACTGTGGTTGATAGAATAATGATTTCCCCAAATGTCTATGTACTAATTCCTGGAATCTGTAGTATGATAAGAAGGACTTCGCAGTTGTGATGGTTAAAGAATTTGGTGTGGGGAGATGAGCCTGGATTATTCAAACTCAGTGTAATTACAAGTGTCCTTAAAGAGGGAAGCAGGAGGGTCAGGGTCTGAAAAGAAGATGTGATGAGGGTAACAGAGGCTGCAGTGAAGAATGATTAAAAACAAAACCGTGACTCATGAGCACATTATGTTTTTTCTTTCTCTGAAAATTTTTGAAAGAAAATATTTAGCTTATGCAATAACTTCTTCATAAAACAAATCCACAAAGCTTACCAAATATACAGTGAAAGTGTGAATAAGCCTCTCACTAAACAGATGAAAAATCTATCTTATATAGTTTTACACTTTCAACCTTCTTAAAAAATTATTAAACATCTTGATACACCTAGAAAAAAGTTTGAAAAGATATAGACTTAAAAACCTATTAATGGGGGGCTTCCATGGTGGTCCAGGAGGTAAAGAGTCTGCCGTGCAGAGCAAGTGGCACCTGTTCAACCCCTGGTCCGGGAAGATTCCACATGCCATGGAACGGCTAGACTGGTGTATTCAATTACAAGCCAACACTCGGCAACGAGAGTGGCCACTGCAATGGGAGGCCCACATGGCCAAAGAATAAAGATGGACGAAAATAAATGAATAAATAACCAATTTTTAAAAAGAGGCCAAAATTATAAAAAAACAAAAAACCAAACTGTTAATGGTAATCTTTTTCTTTTTTTTCAGCCTTGGGATCTTAGTTCACTGAGTAGGAATCAAACCCACGTCCCCTGCAGCAGATATACGTTGTTTCCTGATAATGATAACCTTGAATTAGATCTGTAAACCTCCTTCCATCTTTCACTCCTTCACTAACATCTAGTAAATTATTTGGAAGCAAAATCCTCACATTTCTGGAGGTCTCTGACTTCCTAAATTCTAGTTTCTAATTATTTCAACTTTAGGTCAGAAATAGGGGAAACTTTTGTTAGTAGTTATTGATGATTGTATACGAAAATTAGCAGGTAGAAACTGATTTGTAACTAGTCCAGATATATACTGTGGTTGATAGAATAATGATTTCCCCAAATGTCTATGTACTAATTCCTGGAATCTGTAGTATGATAAGAAGGACTTCGCAGTTGTGATGGTTAAAGAATTTGGTGTGGGGAGATGAGCCTGGATTATTCAAACTCAGTGTAATTACAAGTGTCCTTAAAGAGGGAAGCAGGAGGGTCAGGGTCTGAAAAGAAGATGTGATGAGGGTAACAGAGGCTGCAGTGAAGAATGATTAAAAACAAAACCGTGACTCATGAGCACATTATGTACTTTCTCTGAATTCCTGCACAAGCTTACCAAATCTGTCAGACACTATCAAACTCCATTGTTCTGAAAGAAAAATATTTAGCTTATGCAATAACTTCTTCATAAAACAAATAAACAAACACAAAAGCAGAAATGTCATGATATCCCAGTACTTTGGTGAGCCTCTCAGAAGCTGTGAACCATTGTTGGGGAGCCCTGATTTGTGCTCTTATTACACAGATCATGTTGTATAATAATAATCTTAAACTGTGCTGTTTTCCCTAGAAGACTATGAACATAGGGACAGGAGCTCCTGTATCTTATTACTCTCATGATCTCAGGACCTAGCAGAGCACCTGACACAAAAATAAGTTGCTCAAACATCTATTTCTTCAATAAATCCATCAATGAGTAAAAAAATCTGTAGACTCTTTTGATCAAATTCATATCTTGGGATGTGAAGAGCTTTGTTTGCTTCTTTCAATATCTTAAAACATTGCAGTATTAATTCTTAATGCACTATTTTTTAAATAAAAACATAGGCAGGAAACTACAAACTTGTTCTAAGAACAATAAAATAGAGTAGTTTGAAAAAAAGTCCAGCTGGTAAGAAAATTGGTGGTTTTAACTCATCAACTATTAGCATGCTGGTTGGTGTTCATGGATGAAAATATAGACTTAAAAGGAATTTGCTCCTATCATTTTATTAACATCATTACAAATTTTTTCCTATTGTTTTTCTTTACAAGTAAAAATTTGCAAAGCTTGATAGGAAAAAAATGTGAGCCTTTGTGAGAAGCTAAGAAAAAGTCTTCAGACATTTCCAACAATTATTGTTTTTTATTAACTGACTTTTTTATTTTTATATACTTTTGGCCACCTGATGGAGAGAGACAACTCATTGGAAAAGAGCCTGATTTGGGGAAAAATAGAAGGCAAAAGGAGAAAGGGTTGAGAGAAGATGGGATGGTTGGATGGCACCCCTGAGTCAGTGGTCAGTTTGAGCAAGTTCCAGGAGACAATGAAGGCCAGGGAAGCCTGGGTGCTACAGTCTATGGGATCACAAAGAGTCAAACACCACTGAGAAAATGAACTGAGCTCAACTGATTAACTGACATAGATTCTCTCCTTGGCCAAGCTCTTACGAACTTTCTTCTCAACAAGACCCTGACTTGGAGTTTCCATGTCTTTTTCTGTGTCTTCCAATTCTATCAAGAATTCTGCTCAGGCAG
This sequence comes from Tragulus kanchil, assembly GCA_022376925.1. Lineage (NCBI taxonomy): Eukaryota > Metazoa > Chordata > Mammalia > Artiodactyla > Tragulidae > Tragulus > Tragulus kanchil. The sequence continues at coordinate 36,544,421 of JAIOJX010000002.1, read as the reverse complement.
CTTTTAACTAGAATCCCACATCCTCCATATCTGATCACCCTTGAAATCTAATTGAGTTCTTCAATCTCTATCACTCTCAGCCCCTCACCCCTCATTTGTCCCCAGTTGCCTACTTTCACTAAGATTGCTGTGACGTTAAGCAGCCAGAATTTTTCATTGCTCCTAATGTTTCCTCTTAGTCATCTTCTTATCCTTTTCTCCTGGACTACATATTCCTGATTTTCCTTGCTGTGTCTTGAATTATGTCCAACTTCCCTCCCCCGTGATGGTCCCCCTTAGATGAAGTCTGCCATACCATTCTTTAACAAATATCATGAATAATTTTTCTTTAACAGGATAGACTTCTTTGTATCTCTATGTCTTACATTGATTCCAAGTATAATGATACTAATTAGGATCAACCTCCTTGTCATACTGTCTACATAGGCAATATAAAAATTTTTTGTTGGAAAAATATTGTCTTCACTCCCTCCCACAGGGACAAACATGACATGTATTAAATGAAACTATTCTGTCATGTACATATAGATATCATGGTTACAGAAACCATGGCAGTTTAGCTTTAAGAAGGAAAACTGAAAGCATATGCTTCCTCAAAGTTTACATAGGATGAATTATAAGATTAATCTGGCTTGAGAAATAAAGTGAAATATTTGGGAATAACTATTTTCATTCTACCTGTATTTTTAGGTATATAAAATGTTTTGTTTTTCTAACACAAAACTTCTGAATCTACAGCCTAAAATAAGTCCATAGATTGCACATGGCATTTTCAGAGTCTCTATCAAAGGGGTTGTGAAAAACTCTCTTCCATTTGCTGATGTGATCGAAATGGAAATGGGACTTGATTTCCTTCTGAATACCCAAAAGAGCAGTTTAGGCTCCATGAGCCCACAGAAAGGAAGCATTCTTGTTTTTCTTCCCTTCTTCCACTTCTACTCTGACTGCATTCCCCAAACACAAGGCCGATCCAGAAGTAAACACCATTTGGCCCGTGGTAGCACTGGCCATTTGATTCCCAAAGAGGCAGAGAGTACATTTCACTTTAAAAGTAACACAGATTTACTCCGCTGGCAAAGCATAAAGGAGCCAGACAGTCCCTGGGAAGAATAAGTGTAGTTAGTTATCAGCCAGTTCTTATCTAATTTGTTCCTTTAAGCATGGCATTAAATCAGTCATTGTTTTCTCGAGCTGATTTTTTTCTCGATCTAGGCTGCATAATCATGATTTCTGTTTATTGACGTCTTCCTCATCCTTCATTGCCCCTCTCCATGAAAACTTATTGAAAATAATCTTTAAATGTTCATAGAGTTGTGATCAGAGAAATGCTTACAACACACATCAGGATATGAAATCTTAAAAAGAGAAAACACAGAGACCATTATGTCCAAGTTGGCTTCTGTTTTCTGAAGTCTACAGGCTACCCACATCTATGCTAAAAAAGAGTGCTTGCTACTAGCAACCAGAAACTTCTCTGTTATCTAGTAAGACAAAGATGCTAAAAGCCGCCAGTGAAATCCTTGCCAGATACCTTCAGTGAGAGTTAATCTCATGCTCTCTTGTGACCTGAGAGTGTCTTAGCCTTCAGTCAGCTTAAAGCACTTCAAACCTTCACTTGCACAATCATTGACTGAGGATTTATATGAAGACAACATGATAGAGGGACTTCCTGGGTGGTCTAGTAGTTAAGAATCTGCCTTGCAATGCAGGGGACATGGATTAGATCCCTGGTCCAGGTCCAGGAAGATCCCACAAGCCATGGAACAACAAGACTAAGGCCTTAATAATCCAAAAAGGAAATATTTGGGAACATTCTTTACCTGTATTTTTAGGTATATAAAATGTTTTGTTTTTCTAACACAAAACTTCTGAATCTACAGCCTAAAATAAGTCCATAGATTGCACATGGCATTTTCAGAGTCTCTATCAAAGGGGTTGTGAAAAACTCTCTTCCATTTGCTGATGTGATCGAAATGGAAATGGGACTTGATTTCCTTCTGAATACCCAAAAGAGCAGTTTAGGCTCCATGAGCCCACAGAAAGGAAGCATTCTTGTTTTCTTCCTTCTTCCACTTCTACTCTGACTGCATTCCCCAAACACAAGGCCGATCCAGAAGTAAACACCATTTGGCCCGTGGTAGCACTGGCCATTTGATTCCCAAAGAGGCAGAGAGTACATTTCACTTTAAAAGTAACACAGATTTACTCCGCTGGCAAAGCATAAAGGAGCCAGACAGTCCCTGGGAAGAATAAGTGTAGTTAGTTATCAGCCAGTTCTTATCTAATTTGTTCCTTTAAGCATGGCATTAAATCAGTCATTGTTTTCTCGAGCTGATTTTTTTCTCGATCTAGGCTGCATAATCATGATTTCTGTTTATTGACGTCTTCCTCATCCTTCATTGCCCCTCTCCATGAAAACTTATTGAAAATAATCTTTAAATGTTCATAGAGTTGTGATCAGAGAAATGCTTACAACACACATCAGGATATGAAATCTTAAAAAGAGAAAACACAGAGACCATTATGTCCAAGTTGGCTTCTGTTTTCTGAAGTCTACAGGCTACCCACATCTATGCTAAAAAAGAGTGCTTGCTACTAGCAACCAGAAACTTCTCTGTTATCTAGTAAGACAAAGATGCTAAAAGCCGGCCAGTGAAATCCTTGCCAGATACCTTCAGTGAGAGTTAATCTCATGCTCTCTTGTGACCTGAGAGTGTCTTAGCCTTCAGTCAGCTTAAAGCACTTCAAACCTTCACTTGCACAATCATTGACTGAGGATTTATATGAAGACAACATGATAGAGGGACTTCCTGGGTGGTCTAGTAGTTAAGAATCTGCCTTGCAATGCAGGGGACATGGATTAGATCCCTGGTCCAGGTCCAGGAAGATCCCACAAGCCATGGAACAACTAAGCCTGTGCACCGCAACTACTGAGCCTGTGCCTTAGAGCCCATGAGTCACAACTATGGACGTGCCCGTTCCCTAGAGCCAATGCCCTGTAGCAAAAGAATGCACTGCAGTGAAGCCCGTGGACCACAATGAAGAGCAGCCCCTACTCACCACAACCAGAGAGAACCCACAAGCAGCAAGCAAGTCCCAGCACAGCCAAAAATAAAAATAAATAGAAACAAAAGAAGAAAAGAAAAGAATATATTAGGAATTAAGGCTCCACTTATGGAGAAATTATGAGTTAAAAGAAACACAGAGAAAGAGAAAATAAAGGGGCGATATAGGTGAAAGTCAGGGTCCTGGTGAATATTTACTAAATAAAGTATTGAATGCATGAATGTGTGCAACGATGGCCTCTCTTTTTCACTCTGGACTCCTCTTTAAGAGCCTAGTAGACTCCACTGTAGAAATGTCCTATCTCAAAGGCAGCAGGTCTCATTGATTTCTTCCTTTTCTGTTCTTTAATTTGGTTGTAAGTATCTCTTAGACTGGGCTTCCCCCACGTCTTGGCAGGTAAAGAATCTGCCTGCAATGCTGGGAGACACAGGTTTGATCCCTGGGTCCGGAAGATCCCCTGGAGAAGGAAAGGGTAACCCACTCCAGTATTCTTGCCTGGAGAACCCCATGGATGGAGAAGCCTGGTAGGCTACAGTCCATGGGGTCGCAAAGAGTCAGACACGACTGAGTACACAACACACACCTCTTGGACCAGAAAAATTTTTAAGACACCCGTTTTGACACCCGATTGCCCTCTGCTCCATCCTGCAGACATTTCCTGTTTTACTAGCAACCAGAAACTTCTCTGTTATCTAGTAAGACAAAGATGCTAAAAGCCGCCAGTGAAATCCTTGCCAGATACCTTCAGTGAGAGTTAATCTCATGCTCTCTTGTGACCTGAGAGTGTCTTAGCCTTCAGTCAGCTTAAAGCACTTCAAACCTTCACTTGCACAATCATTGACTGAGGATTTATATGAAGACAACATGATAGAGGGACTTCCTGGGTGGTCTAGTAGTTAAGAATCTGCCTTGCAATGCAGGGGACATGGATTAGATCCCTGGTCCAGGTCCAGGAAGATCCCACAAGCCATGGAACAACTAAGCCTGTGCACCGCAACTACTGAGCCTGTGCCTTAGAGCCCATGAGTCACAACTATGGACGTGCCCGTTCCCTAGAGCCAATGCCCTGTAGCAAAAGAATGCACTGCAGTGAAGCCCGTGGACCACAATGAAGAGCAGCCCCTACTCACCACAACCAGAGAGAACCCACAAGCAGCAAGCAAGTCCCAGCACAGCCAAAAATAAAAATAAATAGAAACAAAAGAAGAAAAGAAAAGAATATATTAGGAATTAAGGCTCCACTTATGGAGAAATTATGAGTTAAAAGAAACACAGAGAAAGAGAAAATAAAGGGGCGATATAGGTGAAAGTCAGGGTCCTGGTGAATATTTACTAAATAAAGTATTGAATGCATGAATGTGTGCAACGATGGCCTCTCTTTTGCACTCTGGACTCCTCTTTAAGAGCCTAGTAGACTCCACTGTAGAAATGTCCTATCTCAAAGGCAGCAGGTCTCATTGATTTCTTCCTTTTCTGTTCTTTAATTTGGTTGTAAGTATCTCTTAGACTGGGCTTCCCCCACGTCTTGGCAGGTAAAGAATCTGCCTGCAATGCTGGGAGACACAGGTTTGATCCCTGGGACAGGAAGATCCCCTGCAGAAGGGAACGGCAACCCACTCCAATATTTTTGCCTGGACAATGCCATGGATGGAGAAGCCTGGTGTGCTGCAGTCCATGGGGTCGCAAAGAGTCAGACACAACTGAGTACACAACACACACCTCTTGGACCAGAAATAACACATGGTTTTGCCTTCTGCTCACCAACTTTGAGTCTCTAATTGTCCAGGTCTTGTTGACACCCCGATTGCCCTCTGCTCCATCCTGCAGACAGTGCCTGCTTCAAACTTTGGTCACATTACAGGATTTTCACTTGTCTTTTCCTAGTCTCTGGGCCTTCTGTAATTCAACATCTCCACCACAACCAAAGTTAGATTTCTAAACCCTACCTTCTCTGTTGTCCTTCTCATCTTCAGTGGCTGTTACATGAATTTTCTTTCACAATCTCAAACTGTCAGTCTCAATTCACCTCCTGCAATTCACCTCCTGCCTTTCAGACCAGGGCTTTTCACTGAGTCAGACCCACCTGAGTACTAGTTCTTGAACCCCATTCCTAATCCCCCAGTTAGACTCTCTCGAGAAGCCACATGGAAACTATATTTGTAGTAAGCTCTCAGGCACACAAAGGTTACAGCCATACTAGATTTTATAAACTTGCAGTATAGTTGCTTTACAATGTTGTGTTAGTTGCTGCTGTACATCAGTGTGAATCAGCTCTAACTACGCATATAACCCCTCTCTCTTGAGTTTCCCTCTCAACCCCATCACACTCCTCTAGATCCCCACAGAGCAACAAACTGAGCTTGCTGTCACAGTAGATTACAAATTCCTCCAAGGGGCTGTCCGCTACATCTGCTTAGAATGCTTCCTCAGCTCCACAGATCAAGATTGGTATGTTTATTTTTCCACTTCCTTGACTTTTGATTACAAAACAAATTCACAGGTAGAGGAAACAGACAGAAAGCAGATATGATCAATATGGTCCTATTTATCGATGAGAATATTGAGGCAGAGGAAGAGAAAAAGACGGCAAAGAGTCCCTCCCTGTCAAGGTTTAAGTATCTCTTAGACTGGGCTTCCCCCACGTCTTGGCAGGTAAAGAATCTGCCTGCAATGCTGGGAGACACAGGTTTGATCCCTGGGACAGGAAGATCCCCTGCAGAAGGGAACGGCAACCCACTCCAATATTTTTGCCTGGACAATGCCATGGATGGAGAAGCCTGGTGTGCTGCAGTCCATGGGGTCGCAAAGAGTCAGACACAACTGAGTACACAACACACACCTCTTGGACCAGAAATAACACATGGTTTTGCCTTCTGCTCACCAACTTTGAGTCTCTAATTGTCCAGGTCTTGTTGACACCCCGATTGCCCTCTGCTCCATCCTGCAGACAGTGCCTGCTTCAAACTTTGGTCACATTACAGGATTTTCACTTGTCTTTTCCTAGTCTCTGGGCCTTCTGTAATTCAACATCTCCACCACAACCAAAGTTAGATTTCTAAACCCTACCTTCTCTGTTGTCCTTCTCATCTTCAGTGGCTGTTACATGAATTTTCTTTCACAATCTCAAACTGTCAGTCTCAATTCACCTCCTGCAATTCACCTCCTGCCTTTCAGACCAGGGCTTTTCACTGAGTCAGACCCACCTGAGTACTAGTTCTTGAACCCCATTCCTAATCCCCCAGTTAGACTCTCTCGAGAAGCCACATGGAAACTATATTTGTAGTAAGCTCTCAGGCACACAAAGGTTACAGCCATACTAGATTTTATAAACTTGCAGTATAGTTGCTTTACAATGTTGTGTTAGTTGCTGCTGTACATCAGTGTGAATCAGCTCTAACTACGCATATAACCCCTCTCTCTTGAGTTTCCCTCTCAACCCCATCACACTCCTCTAGATCCCCACAGAGCACCAAACTGAGCTTGCTGTCACAGTAGATTACAAATTCCTCCAAGGGGCTGTCCGCTACATCTGCTTAGAATGCTTCCTCAGCTCCACAGATCAAGATTGGTATGTTTATTTTTCCACTTCCTTGACTTTTGATTACAAAACAAATTCACAGGTAGAGGAAACAGACAGAAAGCAGATATGATCAATATGGTCCTATTTATCGATGAGAATATTGAGGCAGAGGAAGAGAAGCGGCATAACCAGCTTTAGTTTACTTTGCAGCAATGTAGTCAAAGAGTCCCTCCCTGTTATCTTGGTGTTTCATGCTAAAGACCTCACAGTTAGATCACTGGGACATCTAAATAACAGTAGGAATTGATCGCTGTTGTTGATCAGGCACTAAATCATGTCCAACTCTATGTGACCCCATGGACTGCAACACGCCAGGCTTTCCCGTCCTTCACTATCCCCACGTGGCTCAGACTCATGTCCATTAAGTCAGTGATGACATCCAACCATCTCATCCGCTGTCACCTCCTTCTCCTCCTGCCTTCAATCTTTCCCAGCATCAGGGTCTTTTCCAATGAGTCGGCTCTTCACATCAGGTGGCCAAAGGATTGGTGCTTCAGCTGCAGCCTCGGTCCTTCCAGGGAATATTCAGGGTTGATTTTCTTTAGGATTGACTAGTTGATCTCCTTGCAGTCCAAGGGACTCTCAAGATTCTTCTCCAGCACCACAGTTCAAAAGCATCAATTCTTTAGTGCTCAGCCTTCTTTATAGTCCAACTCTCACATCCATACATGAGCTACTGGAAAAACCACGCCTTTGACTATATGGATCTTTGTCAGCAAAGTGATGTCTCTGCTTTTTGATACACTGTCTAGCTTGGTGATAGCTTTTCTTCCAGGGAGCAAGCGTTTTTTAATTTGTGGCCGTAGTCACCATGCACAGTGATTTGGGAAATAAAATCTGTCACTGTTCGCATTTTTTACCCCATCTATTTGCCATGAAGTACAATATTAAATGGGATAAATGAAAAAGAAGTTCTAAAAAATTTATTGAAACTTACTGGACATGTTGATCAAAGTATAAAGAAGAAATTTCACTCTAAGTTTGACTCAGGTTCAGCTACTTCTGCTGCCTGTAAACTTTGAAAATAGCTGTGCTTGCCATTTAGAGAGTAAAACACATGGCCAATTTTTCAGTCCATTTTCCATCTTTGAAATTCTTCAGGAAAAATAGTCAACATTATTCCACTCTGTCAAATCAGTGACATTGGGGTAGAAGGAAATTTATATTTATAGGATGATTTTATGCTCAGTGTATCTCAATGTACAATTGAAAGTCATAAATTAAGTAGAAATTATACTCAATTTAAATAAAAGTCATCTTGTTTCTTCTAGAGAGCAATGAGTAAGAACATTTTATTCCCTGAAGGATTTTGCATTTTACAATCATTGCGCTATTGGTTCTTAATTTGTTAAATTTATAGCATTGGAGCAAGTTGACACTCTTAATATTCAGAAATGTGTGCTCATTCAAAGAGCTTTATGCAGACCTGGCAACTTTTTTCAATTAATATGACATATTGAGTAAATTTAAGATTTATTACTCTACTACAGCATTATTTCTGTCAGTATAAAATATATATTTCTTTACCTTTATATGTGTATGACACATCTTTAATATTTATTACAGCAGGATGAAGCAATTGCCATTGTATAATTATTTAACTCTTTATATAATAACATCTACCAAAGGATTGGTGCTGCAGCTGCAGCCTCGGTCCTTCCAATGAATATTCAGGACTGATTTCCTTTAGGATGGACTGGTTGGATCTCCTTGCAGTCCAAGGGACTCTCAAGAGTCTTCTCCAACACCACAGTTCAAAAGCATCAATTCTTTGGTGCTCAGCTTTCTTTATAGTCCAACTCTCACATCCATACATGACTACTGGAAAAACCATAGCTTTGACTAGATGGACCTTTGTCAGCAAAGTAATGTCTCTGCTTTTTGATACACTGTCTAGCTTGGTGATAGCTTTTCTTCCAGGGAGCAAGCGTTTTTTAATTTGTGGCCGTAGTCACCATGCACAGTGATTTGGGAAATAAAATCTGTCACTGTTCGCATTTTTTCCCCCATCTATTTGCCATGAAGTACAATATTAAATGGGATAAATGAAAAAGAAGTTCTAAAAAATTTATTGAAACTTACTGGACATGTTGATCAAAGTATAAAGAAGAAATTTCACTCTAAGTTTGACTCAGGTTCAGCTACTTCTGCTGCCTGTAAACTTTGAAAATAGCTGTGCTTGCCATTTAGAGAGTAAAACACATGGCCAATTTTTCAGTCCATTTTCCATCTTTGAAATTCTTCAGGAAAAATAGTCAACATTATTCCACTCTGTCAAATCAGTGACATTGGGGTAGAAGGAAATTTATATTTATAGGATGATTTTATGCTCAGTGTATCTCAATGTACAATTGAAAGTCATAAATTAAGTAGAAATTATACTCAATTTAAATAAAAGTCATCTTGTTTCTTCTAGAGAGAGCAATGAGTAAGAACATTTTATTCCCTGAAGGATTTTGCATTTTACAATCATTGCGCTATTGGTTCTTAATTTGTTAAATTTATAGCATTGGAGCAAGTTGACACTCTTAATATTCAGAAATGTGTGCTCATTCAAAGAGCTTTATGCAGACCTGGCAACTTTTTTCAATTAATATGACATATTGAGTAAATTTAAGATTTATTACTCTACTACAGCATTATTTCTGTCAGTATAAAATATATATTTCTTTACCTTTATATGTGTATGACACATCTTTAATATTTATTACAGCAGGATGAAGCAATTGCCATTGTATAATTATTTAACTCTTTATATAATAACATCTACATCTGCCAACCTGGGTGCATATATATATGGAGAATGAACCTTGAAAGGACCAAAGGTCACTTGCAGAAGGATGTCCACTAACTGGTAAAGCTTTAGAAACGCATTAGAAATACAGAAGAGTTTTTGAGTTGTCCAGGGTAGCTGTTACATAAGCGCAGATATTTTTGTATTAATTTGCAACTATTCCAAGTATATGAATTAATCAATCACCCAACCATGGTTCCTCTGCCACAATGAGGAACCCAAGGAGAGCATTTTGCTGTTAACAGAATGCTTTCCCAATTCAAGATGCCAACCCTGTGGGTGAGAAAGCATCACCCATGCCTTTCACATGAGGAGCTTGATGTCCAGAGAGAGACTGACAAACACACCTAAGGGACATTGAAACTCCTAAGTTATAGGCTGATGCTGGCACCTGGGATTCCTGACACCTGTGCTCTTTGCAAAGATCTTACTGTTTAGAAAATGCGCTGTAACTATGCTGCATTCCCTGTGTACCCAACAAAAGCTTTGGCCTCAGGAGGAATATTTTATAACATGAAAGTCTCCTGATGGATTGCCTACAAATGGAGGCAGTGACAAGCAAAGAATCTGGGATAAAGCCATATAGTGAAGCTTGGAAATCTTTCAACAGCAAGTAATTAAGCAATTTTTCCATGCACAATTTCAGAATTTCTCTCATGTTATCTTTTGGCTAAACAGATTAGCTACAGTCAGAGGGAATGCATATCATCAATGACTCGAAAAATAACCTGCTCCAATCACCTTTCCATTTTTCCAGACCAGAGCTTATTGGATCAGCTTTTGTGGTCATTGATATAGATGCAGTTCCTTTCAGTTCTTCATCTTTCATGGAACTTTCTGTTTACAGGAAGTTCATTTTCAGGAAATACATTTACAGGTATTCTTTTTTTTTTTTTTTTAAAGATTTATTTATTTATTTGAGGGGGTGGGGTGGGGAGGGAGGGGAGCAGGCGGGTCACTTCTATTGGTCTTTCATTTGTCCATTTTCATCCATCTTTGTTCTTTGGCCCATGTGGGCCTTCCATTGTGGGGGCCTCTGTTGTCGCAGAGCACCGGCTCCGGGCGCATGCGCTCCAGAGCTCCAGCTCGGTCATTGGACACACTGCTACAGCCGCTCCACGGCACGTGGGATCTTCCCAGGCCAGGGATCGAACCAGCAACCCTTGCACTGCAAGGCGGTGTCCTTACCCACTGGACCACCAGGGAAGCCCCTACAGGCATTCTTAAAGCATTCATGGCAGGAAAGATTCTGGGTTTCATTCCTTGTAGAGGCTTCCAGTTATCGTCAGCTTATGTAGCCTGTTCTGGTTGGTAAATTTCCAAATCATGAAACATCTTTGGGTGAACGAGAATTGAAAACTTTTAAATGAGCATCTCCTGGTCAAGGGAATGTCCCTGGTATTGTCAGAAAGAGTTAGCTCCCCTCAAGGCTGACTCCAGAAGAGTTCTTTTCATTTCTCTCTGTCATCTAGTCAGTGTCATATTCATTTGGCTTTTAGTGAGGAGGTGTGAATTAGCAATGGGTCCTCCACCTGTCTGACTACTTTGAAGTGTCAAGTCTTATTTTATCCCCTGGGCAGGTGTTAGAGGCCAGTTAGTTTGGCACACCTGTCCTGTCCTTTTTCATTTCTTCATATAAAATTACTGAGAATAGAATACCGCTATGAATATGACTTTATATGTACAGTTAATTTTGATAATGCTCTGTTCTTACAACTCACCCATGGATACTAGCCTGTAATTGTTAGTAGTGAGTTACAGACTCTTTCAACAGCAAGTAATTAAGCAATTTTTCCATGCACAATTTCAGAATTTCTCTCATGTTATCTTTTGGCTAAACAGATTAGCTACAGTCAGAGGGAATGCATATCATCAATGACTCGAAAAATAACCTGCTCCAATCACCTTTCCATTTTTCCAGACCAGAGCTTATTGGATCAGCTTTTGTGGTCATTGATATAGATGCAGTTCCTTTCAGTTCTTCATCTTTCATGGAACTTTCTGTTTACAGGAAGTTCATTTTCAGGAAATACATTTACAGGTATTCTTTTTTTTTTTTTTTTAAAGATTTATTTATTTATTTGAGGGGGTGGGGGGGGGAGGGAGGGGAGCAGGCGGGTCACTTCTATTGGTCTTTCATTTGTCCATTTTCATCCATCTTTGTTCTTTGGCCCATGTGGGCCTTCCATTGTGGGGGCCTCTGTTGTCGCAGAGCACCCGCTCCGGGCGCACGCGCTCCAGAGCTCCAGCTCGGTCATTGGACACACTGCTACAGCCGCTCCACGGCACGTGGGATCTTCCCAGGCCAGGGATCGAACCAGCAACCCTTGCACTGCAAGGCGGTGTCCTTACCCACTGGACCACCAGGGAAGCCCCTACAGGCATTCTTAAAGCATTCATGGCAGGAAAGATTCTGGGTTTCATTCCTTGTAGAGGCTTCCAGTTATCGTCAGCTTATGTAGCCTGTTCTGGTTGGTAAATTTCCAAATCATGAAACATCTTTGGGTGAACGAGAATTGAAAACTTTTAAATGAGCATCTCCTGGTCAAGGGAATGTCCCTGGTATTGTCAGAAAGAGTTAGCTCCCCTCAAGGCTGACTCCAGAAGAGTTCTTTTCATTTCTCTCTGTCATCTAGTCAGTGTCATATTCATTTGGCTTTTAGTGAGGAGGTGTGAATTAGCAATGGGTCCTCCACCTGTCTGACTACTTTGAAGTGTCAAGTCTTATTTTATCCCCTGGGCAGGTGTTAGAGGCCAGTTAGTTTGGCACACCTGTCCTGTCCTTTTTCATTTCTTCATATAAAATTACTGAGAATAGAATACCACTATGAATATGACTTTATATGTACAGTTAATTTTGATAATGCTCTGTTCTTACAACTCACCCATGGATACTAGCCTGTAATTGTTAGTAGTGAGTTACAGACTACACTGCCATGCTTTCTATAATGTATGACAGAGACACAATTTTTCCTAACTGAAAAATACCATTTGACCATTAGGTCAGAGAATGGCAATTACTGTAGAAGCACAGGTTACAGCAATGATAGAAAATCGTTAACAGTGATATTTGGGTCTAAAATGGTGTGGTTCCTGAAATGTTTCCCTCAATTGAATAATTTCCTTGAAATAGAAAAAGACCAACTAGGATGAGGAACTTTAAATTTTTCCTATTGTAGACTTAAAAATATGCACAGCTATTCAGCTGAAATTTTTATGACTTCTAGCCTAGGAGGTAACATCTCAGGTAGGCCTGAGAGAACTGTCCTGAGGACATGAGGGGAGGAGTCAGATGATATAAATGTTTTGCAACAAAGGGCAAGTAGTGAGAACATTAGAAAATTATTGTTAATTATGGGGCTTCTCTGGTGGCTCAGTGGTAAAGAATCCACCTGCCAATGCAGGAGACGCAGGTTCGATCCCTAGTCTGGGAAGACCTCACTTGCTATGAAGCATCTAAGTCCGCGAGTCACAACTACTGAGTCTGTGCTCTAGAGCCTGGAAGCCACAACTACAAAAGCCTGTGTGCCCTGGAACCCCTGCTCCACAACAAGAGAAGCCACCGTGATGAGACGCCCACATACAAGTAGAGAGTAGTCTGCCCGCCACAACTAGAGAAGGTCCGAGAGCAGCAATAAAATCCCTGAAGAGTCCAAAAAAAAAAAAAAAAAAAAGATTATTGTTGGACTTCCCTGGAGATCCAGTGGGTAAAGAGTCTGCCTTGCAGTGCAAGGGGCACCAGTTCCATCCCTGGCCCGGGAATATGCCACGTGCCATGGCATGGCTGGACCAGTGTGTCCAATTAGGAGCCAGCGCTCTGGGCAAGTCTTATTTTATCCCCTGGGCAGGTGTTAGAGGCCAGTTAGTTTGGCACACCTGTCCTGTCCTTTTTCATTTCTTCATATAAAATTACTGAGAATAGAATACCACTATGAATATGACTTTATATGTACAGTTAATTTTGATAATGCTCTGTTCTTACAACTCACCCATGGATACTAGCCTGTAATTGTTAGTAGTGAGTTACAGACTACACTGCCATGCTTTCTATAATGTATGATAGAGACACAATTTTTCCTAACTGAAAATACCATTTGACCATTAGGTCAGAGAATGGCAATTACTGTAGAAGCACAGGTTACAGCAATGATAGAAAATCGTTAACAGTGATATTTGGGTCTAAAATGGTGTGGTTCCTGAAATGTTTCCCTCAATTGAATAATTTCCTTGAAATAGAAAAAGACCAACTAGGATGAGGAACTTTAAATTTTTCCTATTGTAGACTTAAAAATATGCACAGCTATTCAGCTGAAATTTTTATGACTTCTAGCCTAGGAGGTAACATCTCAGGTAGGCCTGAGAGAACTGTCCTGAGGACATGAGGGGAGGAGTCAGATGATATAAATGTTTTGCAACAAAGGGCAAGTAGTGAGAACATTAGAAAATTATTGTTAATTATGGGGCTTCTCTGGTGGCTCAGT